>WBMV01000702.1:350170-437342 GCA_013396655.1 Campylorhamphus procurvoides | reverse complement strand
TTTTTTTTTTTTTGTGGATAGTGTCTATGACATAAGAGAGAGGACACAATATTTGCTAAATAGTCCAGCATATCATCCGGAAAGATTTTGCTCCAGATGTTGCTGTTACAACTGATACCTTAATGGGTGGCCAGGTAACAGTTTTTGTATGTTCACTCAGGCTCTGACTCTTTTCTTTTGCTGTAGCTGAATTTGTTGACCTTGATACTGTTTTTGTTTATCTTCTTTTGCTGGTGCTGTTGATTGCAGAGGAATTTGGAGCTCAAAAATGCTTGTGCTATATATGTCTGTCCTGCATAGCCCACAGACTTCTTATCTGATATAAACTTGGTAAAAATGCTAGCTCTTACTTTACTGCTAGCATTCGTCTCCCTGCTAAGTGAGTTAGAAGCACTTTGACAAAACATATGGTCTCAAAGTCAGTAGAAGATGATCACAATTTCCATTTGTATTTAACATGCCTCAGGTTTATTTCCCCCAGTGCTCCCTTAAAGTCAGACAATGTGAGCCAGTCATTAATCACTATCTTTTTCCTCTGACTCTAGTAGATAATTTAATTTTTAGATGTCTAAATTGCATGAGAAGAAATTCATGGTTTGTAGGTCCATTCATGAAGACCACTGTTTAGACAACTGTTTCTACAAGGAACTGAAAAAAAACTTATAAATAGTCATGGACAAAGTGTACCAATAATGACAGCTTCTTTCTCTTGCTCTATACCTAAAGTGTTGGTATATAACTTGTATTCTTGCTTGTATTTATTGACAAAATAAAACTTTGATTTTAAATGTTAAGGAAGAAGTGATACATCAGGATTAAATGATAAAACTGTTATGCATGAGTTTACAGACTGCACTGTTTAATGTGTGTTTCATAAACCCCCATATTTGTTTGTATTTATTTTGTTCTAACAATAATATCAAAACAAAACTATAAATACACCTTCACACAATTTTCAACGTGGCTGTAGTAGGCAACTGTGAGAAAATTAAACAAGTGCCGGTATATATTTTGTTACAAATAAAGTAATTTGTGCTATAGCTAATTTTTATCTCCTGACATCTAATTTTCTTCTTATCCTACATTATAAGAGGCAGTGAAGATAAAATATAGGTTTACTCTGACAACTAATGTTGGCAGCTTTTGGGAAGGAGTCAGAGCTGAGATCCACCTTGTCCAGCAGTGGAGTACCATTGGTCTTGTGGCAGCATGAAAGGATGCAAAAAGGTGTTTAATAGAAATTTGTATGGGTTTAAGAGAAGTTTGACTAATCTGTTTTAGTACTACCATGCATTTATTTACAGTCAGAGAATACAGTTGTTTTCTTGACACTACAAAACCCATTCTGGCATCCCATGATGATGTTTTCCCCCATGTGTACATTTTCCTTTTTCTTTCTTTCTCTAATTCTAAAGGTCGTATTTTCTTCAAGTGTGGACATGATTTTGGCATCAAAATAATTGAGAAGTTGATCAGAGATAGAGGAATTACAACAAAAACACTGTTGCCATTTACCTCTCTTGTCTCATTCCACCCTTTTGCTCTTAGAGGGAAGGTGAGACAGTGAACAGTGCCCAGACTACTGAGTGCTCTCCTATTCATGGGCAAACAAACTTATGATTTGAGATCTGTTTTTTTCCTATGATCTGAATGTGAATGGCCCTTCAAACTAGGACCCCTCTGAAAGCAGGACTTTCATTTTGTTGCTGGAATATGTTCTGCACTTCAACCCCATTATGTGTTTATTACTGAATGTCTTCTAAACTGAGTTGTAACGATTCTCTTCTTGAAGAATGCTATAATAAACAAGCACATTGCAATGAATGTTCACAAAAATAAATGGTTCTTCTGGGCAGCAATGGCAGGGGGCAGAAGAACTCCTTATGTCAAGTAGTGCTAAGATTGCATTCAACAGCTGGCTTCATAAAGTATGGATAAAATATGTGGTGAAAACACAGGGCAGACCCACAGGATTCTGCAAGTTCCATCACAGGAGTCCAGCACTGTTTAGTAGAAACAGGTTATTTAGACTTTGTTTCTACTGCAGGGAAAAAAACAACGACCAACCAACCAACCAACCAACGAAAAAAAAGGAAAAGTCAGACACAGTCTTCATTTCCTGCATTGGGTCTATTAAACATTAAGGGTTTGGTTTTCAAATGCAAGAGTAGTACCACACAACAAGAATTCTGCTTAGTTCTGCTTTTCATCCAGTAAAATGTTAGGGTTTTTTTTTTTTTTAAGAATTGAGTGACATAATATTCTATATTTTCTTTTTGATTAAAAGCATAAATAACAGGTCCTTTGAGAGCCAATATTAATCTTTCTTATTACTTTGTTCTACAGGGAAAATAAAATAAAATAACTAGGAATATTTTAAGCAATATAAATTACCCTTTTTGATAATTTTATGTCACAGATAAACTGTGAAATTAGCATTTTTTGCCTTAATCACTCCTCCAGTTTGCAAAGAGTAATTAATACAGCACCCTAGTTATTCATGTTCCAGTGGTTTCATATCAGTCACAGAAGATTCATGGCTTAAAGCAAAAATCTGATGATGAAATAGTCACAATTCAGCTTTGTTAACAGAAAGGGAGAGGCTTTTTTCTTTGACATGTATGGGAACAGGAAGGGAAAAAGTGTTATGTGGATCTGAAAGCTAGAAGAATGCATTCTAAAACATGAAAGAACAGCCAGTTTAGGTGGACATGTTTTCAAATCTATGGCTTTCTTTTTCAGATGTGCTTTTCTCTCTCACCAAGGGCATGTAGCTGAAAGTCAAGGCAGACACATAATAAACATAAAATGTCAAAAAGGATATTTATATGAAATTTAAGAGTCTAATGCCAAGAAAAATGACCTGCATTGTTTCAACTTCATAAGACATGCTAAAGCTCCTTGTCTACAGATGTTTTACTGATGTCCATGACCATCTGAATCCCTTCTTTTGCTAAGCCAAATACCTCAGCTTTCATCTGGATCTGTCTGAAAAGCTTTAGGGTATCTGACATTCAAACAGGGATGACAGGTATAATACAGAATTTATGTACACCATTTTGGAGCAGCAGATGAAAGCAAAGCTAGAGCATTCTATAGTGTTTGGTATCCCATCTGTTGCAGAGAAGCAATACCAAATTAATTTGCAAATACTGCTACGATAATCATGTAGTCAGACCACTTCTTTCATAGAAGGAGTTGTGGACTTCAGTTGTCTTCATCTACAGGAAATTTGAATCTATAGCTTCAAATCCCCTGAAAGCTACCTATTAATTTAATTACAGGATAGATAAAATGGAAGCATTTGTCATATGTCCTATTGAAGTTTGGCCGCAGATGAATGAGGAACATGAAAGTCATGGACTTAGAAGGATGACTGCTGAGAAAACATCATTCTCTGTTTTATTGAGTCAAAAACTGGCTTGAAGAACCAAATCGATCTATAAATTATTTATTTATTTCAGGTGATGTAACCATGAGATAATTAAAATCAAATCAAGAAAATCATCATCATATGACTTTTTTAAAGTATAAACTGAAACAGCACAAGGTGTTTAAAATTTTGAATACCAGCTTCAAATGGGCAAGTAGGCAAATGAAACAGCTAATGAAAATTATACTATTTTTATGTCTTTGAAAGACAATCTTTTTGCCTGTAGATGAGTTAAATTATTGTTAGAATTAAAATGTACAAGAATCACTAAACTAAGGAGTTCTAGTGACCTGCTAGATATAAGGTGGTGATGCCTTGGGCTTTTATATATTTGAAGTTTCTCACATTTGAGGTAGCAACCAAAAGTTTTTAACTTTGTGCCACATTCCTGAATTTCTGTCTCATGGGTGAGATAGCAGCCAGAACATCATGTTTGGGACACACGTACCAGGACTACAACAACAAGACATATTGTAGTCAAAATAAGATAGAAGACCCAGGAACCTTGGAAGTGTTCCAACAAGACAGTCCTGGGGGTGTCTCAAGGGTGGCACCAGGGATAAGGGTTCTTGGGCTGGATGCAACCACTAGTTATGGAAATTAAGTAGTGTTATAAATTTGTAAGACCCCTATACTTGGCGTGCATCTTTATATCCTTCATACAATAAAAGCTTTCAGTAAAGAACTGCTCTCTACTTCATACAGACTAATATTGTCACAAAGTTGTGCCTCAATTTTAGGAAACAGTAGGACAACATATTTACTGACAGAAGTTATTGTGAAGTCAGAAGTTCATCTGACTATGAAAATCTACTTTTATTTGTCCCTGTCTGGGGACGAGTAGGGCAAAGCAGAAGCTGAGGGAGGGCATGGAAAGGCGCAGGGTGTGGAAAATTTAAAGAGCAGTAGATTCTGCATGGATGGAAACGCAATAACTTCCGTATATGCAGAGGTATTACTATAGGATAGAACTGCTTTGTACAAAACCATGTTTGCCATAGGAGAAAACCAAACATGGAAGTAGAAATTTAGAGCTCTTAAGGATATCAGATGTTGAATCCCATGCAGTGGGAATCCAGAACTTTAGGAAACTACTGCTGTTTCATGTGGCTAAACCACTGGAGGACATGTAAGTACAAATACGTGGCTAATGTCCCAGTGGCCAGATATGTGTACATATGTGTGACAGAGAAAGGGAGAGACAGCATTCTGAAGAGCTTACTGGCTAGTTGATATGTGCAGATGATATGCAGGAAAAGGCCATTGCCCAAACAAAAGGAAATTATTCCCATATTTATTATTCCCAAATTTCAGATGCAGTAGAACCACTGTTAGCAATTGTGAGGAGATGCACTGAAGGATTCTACCTAGATGCATATTTTGTTTGGGAGACTTTGACAGGTGATACTGCTTTTCGATATAGTATTTGAAGTAAGTTTCAGGAGAGAGAAGCAAGCATGACTCCTGCAAGAATTAAGAGGTAATACTTCAGACAGGGAGTGTCCAAACATAATGCAAGAAGAGGAACCCTAAGTCCATAGCCATTATGCAGAAAGAATCCCAGCTGAGTTACACAAACACACACACACACACATACACACACACACACACTCTCCATTATTTTATGTTTTCTATTTCATCAGGGCTTCAGTATATTATGATCTTCATCTCACTCTCTAGTCCAATAATCAGGCCTAGCCATGACAACAAATGTGCTGTATTTGGTTACAGCTAGTGTACCCTGACATGACTGAAGAATTCAGACAATTGTACCAGCTGGTGACAGACCCTTGTCACTAAAAGTTATTTTCCTATTCTCTATTATTATCTGAAAGAGGAACTGCACTCACGGATGCAAGTGCATTTTCATTGCACTACTGCTTTACTTGTGATCACTAAGCAGAGAAACCAGGAGAAATTTAAGTCCTGTATGTGTATCTTGAAGCTGTTATTTGTAGTATCCCAATGAAACATTTGATTTCAATATAATGAACTCAAAGGACTCACTTTGGTGTTTAGACTCTATAAGTCATTAGTAGGATCTATCTGTGAACTCAGTGCATTGAAATATGTATACAAAATTGTTTCTAAATACCAGTTTTTCAGGTAAAAAAAAAAAAAAAAGGACCTGGGTAAAAAACACTACTGAAAAAATGCTGAACACTTTCAAGACCACCAACATTTTCACTGAAATCAGAAGGTGGGATAATACAAAAGAAGGGACAGATATATAAAGAACCTACTACTTGGATCTTGCTTGTTATAGGTCTACTAGAAGTATCAAACTTTGTAAAGAAGCAGAAGGGCCATGCAATGATGAGTTTGATGCAGAGGGTAGAAAGAGTTAAAGGGGACTGATTTCAACAAGCCCGTGGAGAGTTACTTGAAAAGAGAGCACTAATGGAATACAGCCTGCTGCAGTTTTCCTGTGATTATGTCTGTAATGCATTAAATTTCAATAGCTTGTGTTATACATTGCTCGTAGAATGAAACATGAACATTTTCTCTCTTAATCAAATTCTTTTGGAATTCCTATTTTATTTTCCCCCCTATTGCTTTAAATATGTAACATGAAACATACAGAAGTTTTTTGTGCAACACTATTTATAATTTTAATATTTTTCAGGAGGTAACATCAAGATTCGTTTAAAAATGAGCTCTACTGGGTTTGTCAAGTTCACTAATACAGCAAGTATGGATGTTTTGAGCTGTCTTTTTGAGTCGTCTGCTTGAAAAACAGATTTCAAAACCTCCAGTGACTCAAACCCTTTCTTTGTATCAGGTAACTTCATTATGTTGATCATACTTTTTTCCAGAAGAAAGATTTTAGCATTTCAGAATCATCTAAAGATGGTAGCAAGTTTTCATTAATGGGAAAATGTTAAACTTTTACATATCTAAATCCATTCAGTACTCCATGAATCAAATTTTTAAATCTATTCTATATGATAGGTATGTAATGGTTCTCCACAGTTAACAAAACTAAAATCAATAAAAATATTGATTTTTTAAATGCTCTTTGACCTATTCTTCTTATTTCCAAATATTAATAAATTCCATATGTAATTTTTACTGATAGCAACTTTGGCACAGTAATTATTGTGTATGAGTCTTTCACAGGAACTTTATATTTTCTCCAGAGGGGTATTTCACATATTTCTGTACAGGATTTCTGTAAATGTAATAACTATGGACTAGTGATTAAAGGGATACTGCCTTAAGTAATGAGCCTTTATGAAAACCACTGAAAAAACATCTCAAGGTGGAAATTGAATGACAATTTCCTTAATATTTCTTCCATGAACTCCAAAAGGGTATCAAAACATTTTAGTGTAGCCAGCATTTATCCTTCTTGCTCTCCTTTGAGAAGGGAATAAATATCCTATATGTAAGGATTTGTCTCTTTATCTTCACTACCCAAAACACTTAGGGTTCAGAGCCTTTCTAGAGGATTCCCAACTTCTATATTCTTCATAATCTTCAGATTTCCAGAAAGTCTCCAGAGGTAAATATGTTTACCTACATTTACATCTGCACCATACATACTCATTCCTCTTGATAACCAAAAAATTTTCTTTTTTTTTGTGAATGACCTAGGACGCCCCTAAAATTTTGCTATAAATTGTGTGCCTAAATTATGTACAATGGATTTCACCCACTTACTTCTATGGGTTTATATTTATTGAAAGAATGAATGTTAGGTTAGTCAGTTATTAAAATGCTAATTATATAGCTCAATTTTCTAATCTATTGCAAGACAATACTGACATGTAGTCTTTTATTTTATTTGCCCAAGTTTATTCACTGGAAATGTTACACTATCATCCATAAATTAATATATTCCTACCATTTTAAAATCAGTAAGCCAATCTGTTCCTACTAAAACCAATGCATATCTCAGAAAGACACGGTGTTACAGAATAGCAATTAATTTAACTGAGAACAGTATTCTACCCCCATTTTTTCTAACTTCATTGAATATAGCTTGACATCAATATTCTACTATTTCTAAGCATTCTTGTTAGGCTCCTTCTAGCATGCCTGTGTCAGTGAAGCAGAATCCTTTACAAGATTGGGACTGGGAGAGAACCCTCTAAAGTGTGTTCTCTGTAGGGTGAGAAATGACAGAAATGTTAGACCTGTCATTCTATTTACTCCCCTGTCTTCTGTAAAATGTATAAGCTGAGCCCAAAAATCTCATTCTTCTCTTTGTTCAGTGGCCTGGTTCCTGTAACTGCAACATATCCCCTAATGCTCCAAACAGGAAACTGACATAAATAACTATATTTCTCAAGCACAGTGGAACTTTCTCAAATCAGACTAGAACCCAAAGCTTATTACAATCCACAGCTTCTGTTCTGATGCAGAGGATATTTCTATAGTCTTTTCATATAAAAGTGCAGTTGTAACCAAATACTTACTTATTTAAACAAACATAGAACTCAGATGCTTTCCTTTACCATATAGTGCAGATGCACTTATTTCAGGTGTGAATAGTAAAGGTAATGAATTGTTTGTAACCTGTTATTCAGCTCAATTAATTGTTCTGTGAAGCCCAAAGATAATCATAAAATTATTGAGGTTGGAAAAAGCCTTTAAGTCCATCTGTTAACCAAGAATTTCCAGGTCCACCACTAAACTATGTTCCAAAGTACCACATATACATGTTTTTGAACATGTAATTCTCTGAAGACCTGGACGGAAGGTTATCATCATCTTAACCAAGTTTTATCTCACACAACATTGGGCCATCTACAATCAGAGTAATTACACAGGGTCTAACATAGCTGTATGCATTGTCTGTGTAGTTGCCCACATCTGGCTATGAACTTTTGGCTCTCTCATTGACAACTCACTGATGAAAGACAGTTACCTCTAGAGAAATGTTAGTCTCCTGTCTCTTTTGGAACTAATTGTGCTGCAAAATTTCATGTTTCTCTTCACAGATTATAAAGCCATATGGTCAAGTGTAGTCATCAGCTTTAGACATCTGCATCAGCCTTTACTACTCTAAAAAGGTACAGGTTGTGCAAGTTCTATATTGAACCTTCCACCTGTAGACAGTCATCCCATATACCCAAAGATGTCTCAGATTACATTGGCAGCATCTGTGTATACAACTGAAACACTCCTTCCATCTCACAAAGATTTAGATACTTAGCATGTTTCCTTTCCTTGCAGTGGACAGACCTCCAAGAGGTGTAATGCATTTTATTTTAAGAATGAGACCTATGATTAAGAGCTTTCATGAGATCTCTCACTCTCTTAATGACTCCAAAGGAAGCCTAGACCACTATTGTAAATGGACACTTCAGTCGCATGCAATTATGGCTGAGATTAATGTGACTGTCCCAGAATGAGGTGACTGCAGAATATATGTTATGGACTTGGAATTTGCAAAGCTTTTAGATGTTTGAATAATGTTTCTGGAACTGACGGCTAATGTCTACACGTGCTTTTACTGCTGGGAAAAATAGTGAGTTGCCTTCTTTCTTGAAAAAAAGGCAGTTTTCAATAATTAAATAAAAAATAAATTAGAAAAAAAAATTACTATTTTCACAGCAATATATGTTGCTAAAACCAATACTGTAACCAGTCCTTTTATAAATTCTGAAATCTGTCTTACAGAGCCATCCGCAAAACTGACAAACATCCATTTCTTTCTGATGTTTATTATTTAGTGCAAGTGGTGTGGTATTATGTTCATTACATCTCAGGTTAATTTGCAATACACGATATAAATAGTTCTTTAGTGAGTTCTTTTTAAGCCTCATTTTAGAAAGGTCTTCTAGAAGATAAAATAATTGCTATGAATTAAGTTAGCATTCTACCATGTCATAAATATAAAATAAATCTTTCAATTTAACGTTCAATTTCAGGAACTACTATTCTCACTACATTAATCAAATCTCTGTTACAATGCAGAACTACAGTTAAATGAATGTAAAGTTGGGACCATTTAATTAAGGGGTTTTATTAGTACATCATATAAAGTTGAGTACAAAAATTTAGCCTATCAGTTTTGCTTTTGACAAGAAACCTTTTACCGGGAGCTAAAATTCCTGAAATTCCAGGTATCATAGCTTCAGGAATAGAAAATCCTAGAGAATGAAATGCTGGCAGTTAGTTAGAAGCTGTAGGTGAAGACAAGTGAAAAGACAGCAAACTGATGAGGTTGCACAAACCTCAGTTTGGTGATCAAACTGAAGTGGAAGTGGAAGTGGAAAGAAAAAGTAGCAAATCAGACAGAGCTATTTGAACTATTATAGGGTATCTACATTAACCTCTGAAAGGGGTAACATGGGATCATTAAGTATTAATGGAGAGAAATAGACCCTAAAAGGACGAGTCACCTTACCTTAAGGTAAAGTGAATTTTTACTTAGAAGAATCTATTTCTTTACACTGACTCTAAAAAGATATAGGGGTGACAAGGTGTAGACCATTGAAGCCACCTTCCCAACAAGAAGGTAAGCAGCTAAAATTACCCATGAAATGGCAGTCTTAATTGCATTTCTCAAGTGTATTTCCTTTTAAGGAAGAAAAGGCAGATAAGAAGAAAATGTTCTTAACAAAGATTGCTACATAGCATCTTTTTTATATTATTGAGAGGACACAATGAGGCAGTTTCACTTAGATTATAAAGTCAGTGGATTTTTTAATGATTAATTAACTTTTTTTAAATGCTGCTATAATTTGCTAAATATTAATGGCCTTGAAAGATTAAAGGTATGAGAAAGGGAATATTAGTATTGAAACTGATTAGCCACCAGTGATTTGACTTGAATCAGATTTGGCATTTTCATGAAGCAAGTGTTGCCTTAAGGAAAGAGAAAAAAACTTTCCAAGACAACTTTGTGTGGGTAAAGCTGAGAAGAGTTCTTTTACTGATAGGGTTTTGGAGTACAGAATATAAAGGAGTATAAAAGAGTATATAAAGTATAAAAAGTATAAAAGAGTACAACATGTGTTGATAAGTAACAGATAGAAAAGACCTGCGCTAGGATGAACTCATGGCCTCAGGAATACCATGTGAGCTCTTTTCCAAGCACCACCGCTTCAAAACATGCAGAGTAAATTAATCCAAAAGGCGTCCCTTTCATTTCATTCCCGGCTGTATCCAGCCAAACCCCCTGAGCCACCCTGCTATGTCTTACCGAAGCAAACAAGGGACAACAACCTGTCCCTCCCAGGTGAAAAAACCCTTTCACCCACAGGCTGGGAACATGACTCTTGCAACATCTGGGCCCAAGTCATTTCANCTTCTCCAAGGTTGCTGGGCTTTGCTTTCTTGTTTTGACTAACATGGTATCTAATTGCCTTAGCTTTAGTACATATTTTCCTTGCACAGTGTTCCAGCTATTATCTGACCCTTAAGACAGCTAACACAGGGTTAGAGGTTGTTCGCTACTCTATATGTGAGAAACTACCTAGAAGTATAAAAATCTACAAATTCATGAAAACCCTAAGGCATCACAATAGTATAAAGGGCTGCATATCTTATGCTTGAAACACATATCTTCAAGTTCACTTGTATTATTGTTTTCAAATTTTTATAGATTTGTAAAGTGGGTAGCAGCATGGAATTAAGTCTTCATGTTTGTCCTAGTTCAGCAGAAGACATGGTTATCACTGTGTGGGGGGTGATCAAGGCTGTGTATTCTACAGCCTCTATTCATTCCCCAAGAATAATGGACCATTTGCAGCAATTACCCAGGAAGTCGTTAGCACCTCCACACCCGGCCTGAGGGGGCGTGGGTGCTAATGGGCCGTCACCGGTTCAACAATATCCCATGACTCACAGAGTTAATCACCCATTGTGTGAGTCCCCGCCCTGGGGGCGGGACTGGGTGCTCCCTGAGGGTATATAAACAGGGCTCAGAAGAACTTGGGCACCGCTTCATGTGATCTAGAGGAGCAGTAGGACCTCAACAGGAAGAAACCATCACTCTCAACTGGAGTACAACCATCACTCCCGACCAGACCACAGCCATCATCTGCACCAACAGATTTCTTCACTTCTTTTTGCTTTGGACTCGGGGGAACCACGTGGGTCTCAGCACCAGGGCTAACAAACCCCTTTGGGCTTGTGCCCCGGGACACTGGGTTATACTGCTGGGTTTTTGGTGAGTTGAAAGCAGTGTCAGTGTATTTATGGTAATATCTTCCATTAAATTGTAACTCTGACTTATAATCTCTCTTGTGGTGGGTCAATTTCTCCTGCCGGTTTACCTCTAAACCAGCACAATGTTATAGTCTTATCAATATAATAGTTTCATGTTTTAGTTAGGATCTCATACCTTGCCTGAATATAAAGTATAAGAAGGAACAATGGTTTACAATGCATTCAGAATAATATGTTGATGCTATTAAATATAACCAAGTTAATGATATAGAAGTCAGAAAAACAGAAAAACAAACCACTCAATTAAGCTGTTTTCCATCTGAAGGTATATTTCTGCCCAGAGTAAATTTATTTATTGTTCTGCTGGAAAAAAAAAAAAATCCTTCTTCCCTTCATCAATGTAGGGCAGAGGAGAGGATGCTTGCTTTCTTACTTTTCATTTTTCTTTTTTTTTTAATTTCTTTTTATAACCTGACATCCATAGGTTTGTTGACATATCATGCCTGCAAGTGACTGTGAAGCAACCCAACTTAAAGCAGATTTGGGCTCTTTGTTCCATCCTATCAACTGGCATGCCCAGCTACCTGCAGCTGCAGTCTTTGTTCCCTCATGTTGGTGGATATGTGAGCAAACTCTGTGTGTTCTCATAGTGTTTGTTTTGCATATTCTATTCACACGGAGCCCAATTCACCTTGCTTGTAGTAACACTTTTGATACTGTCCCTCACAGCATCCTTCTGGACAGGCTGTCAAAGTGTGGAAGAACTAGATTCACAGTGTTCTGAGTAAAAAGCTATCTTAATGGCAGGACTCAAAGGGATGTGGTGAATGGGGCTACATCTGGCTGGCAGTTGGTTACCAGTGGTGTCCCTCAGGGCTCAGTCCTAGGGGCTGTTCTGTTCAGAAGTTTTATCAGTGATCTGGATGCACTAGTTGAATGCTCCATTAACAAGTTTGCTGATGATATCAAATTGGGAGGTACTGCTAACTCTTTCAAGGGAGAAGAAGCCTTGCAGAGAGATCTGGATAAATTAGAGTGTTGTGCAATCATCAATAGCATGAAATTTAACAAGTCTTAATGCTGGATTCTTCACCCAGGACAGAGGCACAAGAAAAAATTGGGAGACCAGGGGTTGTAGAGCAGCCCTGTAGAAATGCCAAAAAAAAGGATGGTAGCGTTACTGACAGCAGGGTCAATGTGCAATATGGTCAACCAGCATATTATTTTCCCTGCAAAACATAGCTTTTCATTTGTCCATCTTTTTTTTTTTTTGTCTTTTCTGAAAACTGCTATTCCATTTGCGGCTTTGGGACATCAGCATTGCTTACCTTAATTCCTGAATTTTTAAATAATAGACGTGCCAGATTTTCTTACTAAATGGAGACTCTTCAGGAGACTACTATACTAGGATGAATTAGCATCTTGATTAAGTACTAATAATTTTAGGAAGTCTCCTCCTGTTCTATTGGAATTAATAGGTAAGTATATAGGAATACCTATGAGATTTAATATTTCTAAATTTAAGTTAGAGTAATATTCAGAAAAGTATAGAGAAGTATGCTGCATGAGAAATCAATCATCTTCATCCAGAAAAAAAAAATGAGATTCAACAAGTGTAAGTCTAAAGGGAATTCAAGAAAAAGCAGCACACATATTAAATAAGATGCAGGCTAAAAGTAACTTTTTTTTTTAGATAAAACTTCAATCAGGCCCATAATTATTTTAGGATATTAACCATATGGGTGAACAGGAGACAAAAACATATTAGAGGTTATTCATTCTGCTGAATTAAGAATGCAATGTGTTGTGGGTTTTTATTCACATTAAACAAGGTAGGAAATGAAACATCAAGTTTAATGTTGAATCAAGAGATGAAAAACCTTTGATGTAGATCTGCTAAGGGATCCTGGGCATTTAAATGCCATCCAAAGATCTAGCACCCATTTAAAAAGGAATTTGTGTCTAAGTTTTCTACCAAACTTTAAGACACCTTTTCCCACTCCATTTGCCTAAAAGACTCAAAGCCAGATCTGGACAAAAAGGAACTGAACTTGTTCAGTCACTGAATATTGCTCTTAACCCAATTAGTTTCTCTTCTTCCAGACATACTTAGGAAGTAAAAAGACTAGGTAGATTTGGGGATGAAGCACAAAGTACACAAACATCTAATTTTGGGAAAGAGAGAGACTCAAGGCACATATCCTAAGTGAAGTGACTCCTTACTCAGTAGCACCGAGAACCATAGAGAGCTGTGTGATTTAGAATGTCCTACTGTCTGTCCATTTCTCAGTTGGCTAATGTAGGGGATGCTCATTCCACTTGCTGTGGGACTGGGGGCTTTTTTCAAATGTAGATACCTAACCCTTCTCATACATTAGATGGTGAGCCTGTGTACCACTGTCAGTGAAAGAGATTCCATTTTTAAAAATCAAGCTGTGAAATTGTGAAACATTCACTATAGATTTAGTACAAAAGAAAAAAGACAAGTTTTGCCTTAACAACAAATAAAAAAACATTGACTAAGAATATTAAATGCTTGTGTTTTGTCAGAGGAAGAAGAGGAGGAAGGGGAAAGGGAACACAACAATGACGATGGCAACGACAACCGCAGCTTGCATAGAATTGAGATGAATTGGCCATCAAATATTGTTGGATGACTCTATAAAGCTGAAAGTACATATTGTCAGAAGCAATGAAACATTATTTGACAGACAGAAAGTCTGTTTATATATTGTAAAGTACAAAAATTTCATTTGTCCTACACAAAAAGGGAGAATGTGCTCCAAGCAAGTGTTACATAAAGGCATACACCTAACCTTAAGAAATCAGCACTTTTAGCATAAAGAAGGTAGCCTTTCCTATGTAAGAGGCCTCATAATATTCCAGTATAATAAATATCCAAGTATTTATTACTAACATAATAAATGTTACAGAACTGACTTCTGCTATTTTTCTAAAACCCACTGAATCCTGTTACTTGACATTCCCAGGTACTTGAAGAGATCTTTAATGACTACTTTTTCCAGGGAGAAAAGGGGGTCTAAAGGGATGTGGAAGCTGAAACTGAGACACAGCAGAAAATGGAACCCAAACAGCAGTTTTATTACTAAAAGTGGCCAAGTAAGCAGGAAAACCCCAAGAGAAAGAGAGAAAAGAGAAAATGAGCTCCCAGGTGCAGTCACCCAAATTGCCCAGATGTTTCCCACAGAGTTGTCTTACCAATCCCTGGAATGCCCAAACTTTCCATTGCAGTGGCTGCATCCTCAAGGGTCAGCTGTCTCACAGGTGACAGGGAGCGTCTCCACCAAGACAATGTTGTCCTGTCATGTGAAGCAAGCGCTCCCCGAGCTATGAGCCATCTGCTTCTTATCTAGTTGGCCAAATGATGTTTACCTGAGCGATGTGGCCAGAGCCGCCCAAGCAAAGGTATTTGGCACTTCCCCCCAGTTATATAACTGGCACTTCTCTACACCTGTCTCTGTCTGTCTGCACTTGTGCAGTCTATTTCAGAGGGTCTTCCTTAATTGAGTCTGGGGGTTTACTTCATTCTCCTCTTCCTCTCTTTCTCCTTCGTGTGCCCTTGGAGGGCCATCAGCCAATCAGGAGAGACCAATTAATTTTAGTTTACACAGAAATCTCTCTCTCAAGGCCAGAGACATCTTTATCAGCCTGTTTTCCCCTAACTTGTCAGGAGAAGCCCAACTCCTAACAGGTGGCTGGGCCAAACACAGACCAAAAATACCCACATCGAATTCCACCCAAATACACTACCGCTCACTAGAGAGTTGTCTAAAAATAAGTAGGGAATTCATGTTAAGGATAAGAATATAAAGCATACTTAGTAGAGTACCCTCTTTTTGCTTTGTACTGTAACTGGCCTGATGTTCACAAGAGCTGCCAGTGAAGAACTAGAACAATAGTGATTAAAAAGTAATGGCTTTGATATATTACTGCAGAGAAAAATATATTGCTATGATTGGATATTATCATCCATTTCCTAAATAAATGATTACTAACAAAAGCAGAAAACTTCATCACATTTTCTAAATATTAAAACACTACTGCAAAGAAGTGTCATAAAGACACATTTAGATAGAAAGCGACCAAAGAATTTAAAAGCATATTTTGGCTGCAACTTTACCATGTCATCCTATAAATCTTGCTATTTTTGAAATGTGCCTGCACTTCACTTTAATATAGGCAAGAATAATAATTTTCTGTATGAATGTCCAATAGGAAAACAAAGCTATGATTATAAAGCATAAAGATATCCTTTGAGCACTTTATAATGACAAGATGCATTCACTATATTAGAGAGAAGCCTAAATGCCCTGCCTCAGGTATTTCAAACAGTACAATACATAAGCTTACTCGCACAAATATACTCCCTTAATTGAAATACAGTTGCGCCATACTGATAAAATCAAAGGAAAGATGAACAAATATTTGGCTTTTGGGGACCTTCAAATTGTACTCTCTACTAAGTAGGCATCACATAACTTTGTTCTATTTGCAAGACAAGCCATTTAAATTTGGCAGTTTTGCACATTTTACAGTAATGTTTTTAAATAAGCTTAAAGTATAATAAGTGTTTAGAAATTTTCTTTTATGGACTGCAATTTGAATAGCAAGAGGGTTTTTTTTTTAAATACACTTTCCTACATTTATACGAAAGCCTTTTCCAAGTTGAGATTATCATTAATGGTAGCATAAACATCATAGTTATTTTCTAGTAAGAAGAACACTTCATAACATGAAAGAGAGGCACATTCATCATTGTGGAGAAACACATAAGCAATACAAGCACACACCATAAATATGTCTTAGCAGTCAAAGTAGAACTAGAGAAATATGAAGAAAAATAATTCAGAACTTTACTCAAAGATGTGACAAAAGGACCTAAAAGGTGTGGTAAATGATATAGTTATGTACAGAGACAGGTAATGTATGACATGCATGTAGGACTGAGATAGCTGAGGAAAACTGCTAGGTGGTACTAAAATAATAGAAAAACATATAAATTTATTTTTATGTACCTTAGCAAGCAAACACGAAGAACAAACATAAAAGAATTAGAGAGGATATGTGAAGTATCAAGAGATATTATTCTTGTAGAGAGATTCATTATGTTTATAATATCCTTGGGAAAATGTGTTTCAGTAACTGTCAGTGTGAAACGAGAACTGCAATACAGTGAGAGACTCTCAAAGAACTCTCTAAGCAGGAAGAAAGTTTGTTTTTCTCTCTGCACAAATGCCTGGTTGAATCTCTGTAAGACAGATTTCCCATCATGTGAAAATTAGTATCTCTAAAAAGGAAAATGTTTCTTTCTAGTTTTCATAACTTGATACTTAATTCTCAACTTGATGAACTTTTTATAATGCATTATTCTCTGTTTTCTCCCCCCCTGTCTTCACCCCCCTCCATAAGGAAAACTTGAGATTGTGATAAAGAATTTTTTAGCAATTTTTCTAGCTAGACTTTTTGCCCTGCCAGAAAGCAATAATCACAACATAATTAAAACCAAGAATGATTCTGAATAATCTGTTCCAGTCATGTCTGAGCAAGAGAAAGCAAAAATATAATCTCTGTGAGAATTTTATTCAACTGTGCAGACCCAGTTATATGGAGAAACGTTATAAATAATGTGTGAGGTCCAGTCAAGTTCCAAAAAGCTAACTGTTTTCTTCTTTTGCACCAGTTAGAAAAGACCCAGTCTTCTGCCACCATAGAATAAAGCTATCTAGTTCAGTGAAACCCTATTTGTCAAAGAAAAAAGCGATTGGAATGGCTCCACTAGTCTCTGATATCCCTTCATGGTTTTAGTATCTTTAGGAGACCTTTATTTACTTCAGAACTTCAAAATGTTTTGCTGCTCAGATTATACTTAGAGCGATCTGCTGGTGGTCCTGGTTGATGGCAAGTTGAATATGAGTCAGTAGTGCCCTGGCAGCCAGGAGGGCCAACTGTGTCCTGGAGGGCATCAGGCAGAGCATCGCCAGCCGGTTGAGGGAGGGTATTCTCCCGCCGTGCTCTGCACTGGGGTGGCCTCACCTTGGATACTGTGTGCAGTTTCAGTCTTCGCAGTATAAGAAAGACATTAAGCTATGAGAGAGCATTCAAAGGAGGACCATGAAGATCATGAAGGGCTTTGAGGAGTAGCTGAGGTCACTTGGCTTGTTCAGCCTGGAGGAGACTGAGGGGAGACCTCAATACAGTTACAACTTCCTTGTGAGGGGAAGAGGAAGGGCAGGCACTGATCTCTTCTCTGTGGTGACCAGTGACAGGACCCAAGGGAATGCCTTGAAGTTGTGTCAGGGGAGATTTAGGTTGTAAAAAGGTTCTCCACCCAGAGGGTGGCAATGGAACAGGCTCCCCACGGCAGTGATCACAGCACCAAGCCAGACAGAGTTGAAGAAGTGTTTGGATGATACTCTCAGGCACGTGGTGTGACTCTTGGTGATGATCCTGTGCAGGGCTAAGGGTTGTTCTTGATGATCCTTATGGGCATCTTCCAATTCATCATACTCTGTGATTCTGTGAATAAATGTAGAATTAGACATATGCAACAGACAACCTCAGAAGGAAGAAATTATTTCCTAAAAGTACCAGAATTCAACAAAAACTTCAACATTACATTTTGGAAACTTGTATTACTAAGATTAGGTCAATATCCAAAATATCTGTTATACATAAGTGAAATAGCTCTACTTTTTTCCTCCTTTGTTTTTGTTGTGGGAAAGAAGGTAGGTGGAGAACAGTTGGAGCTCATAGAACATATGTTGTTTCTTGCTATACAGTAAAGCCCGAAAAGTTAATTAAGAAAACCAAAAAGAATGTTATCACCATCATCTAAACCTTTGCTGTTCAGCTTTTTTATGTTATATTAACATGCTACAATGGGAAAAATAAAGCATCAACATGTTCTATTCAGGCTGCTAGAAACCCTTTCCCACTTGGCTATGAAAAAAGCCTTGGCTACCACCCTTAGGCTTCACCCAGAGCTCTGACCTGGGCAATGAGATAGATACGTGCAGTTAAAGCAACTGAACAGATAAGTCAGCATTTTCAGAAACTCTTTGCAGAGTATGTTGCCCTCAAACAATAAGCTATACTACTGACTGCAGATCAGGTAGTTTCTGGTCTATCTGTGAGATCAGCTGTGGGGTTGACAAGTAGGGAGCTGTGGGGTTGCTGGGGTCCAACCTGCCACCTCCTTGCCTACCCTTTCTACTTTGAGTTTACCTAAGCTTTTCAGTGTGCTATCTGCTGCAAAACTATCTGCCTCTCCTTTTTTCTGATATCTTAGTTTTTTCAGCACCTCTGATATGAAGACAGGCTTCGAGAGATGGTAGTTTTCAGCCTGGAGAAGACAAGGCTCCAAGGAAACCTTTAGCAACTTTCTAGTAGTTAAAGGGATCTTATAAAAAAGAGAGATGTGATGTTTTACTTGGGAAAGGGAAAATTATTTTAAACTAAAAGAGGGAAGATCTAGATTAGATGTTAGAAAGAAATTCTTTACTCAGAGGGTGGTGAGGCACTGGAACTGGTTTTCCAGAGAAGTTATGGATGCTCCATCCTTGGAAGTGTTCAAGGTCAGACTCGGCAAGGCCCTGGGCAACCTGATCTACTGGGTGGCATCCCTGCCCATTGTTGGGAGGTTAGAACTAGATGATCTTTAAAGTCCCTTCCACCCCAAACCATTCTACTATTCTATGATTTTAAAGTTGTCATATCAGGTGTGCTGACACAAGCAGTCTGTGCAGCTTTGCACCTACCTGATCATGGTTAAAAATAGCCCCTAAAGCCCTGAAATTTTTAAGTCTGGTGTTGTGGGATAAAGCTGTTTGAGTGTCAGATTTTGTTAGTCCTCCCACTATCCCAGCCTGCTCCTTTTCATTCCCAAGAGATAGTTTAGGTCCTCTGTTTTACAGTCCAGCTTTAAAAAGTTGCTCTGCATAGTTCAGAGTAAGCTGTGTGTCCTAGTTTAGCAGGAGGGACCAGTTATTACTGTGTGGGGGTGATCAAGCTATGTATTCTACCCCCCTCTATTCATTTCCCAAGAACAATGGACCATTTGCAGCAGTTATCCAGGAAGTTGTTAGCAGCCTCACACCCAGCCTGAGGGGGCGTGGGTGCTAATGGGCCATCAACGGTTCAACAACACCCCATGACTCACAGAGTTAATCACCCATTGTGTGAGTCCCCGCCCTGGGGAAGGGACTGGGTGCTTCCTGAGGGTACATAAACCTGGCTCAGAAGATCTTGAGCACCTCTCAATGGATCCAGAGGAGCAGCAGGACCTCAACAGGAGGAAACCACCACTCTCTACCAGACTACGACCATCACTTCCGACCAGACCACAGCCATCATCTGCACCAACAGGTTCTTCACTTCTTTTTGCTTTGGACTCGGGGGAACCACGTGGGTCTCAGCACCAGGGCTAACAAACCCCTTTGGGCTTGTGCCCCGGGACACTGGGTTATACTGTTGGGTTCTGGTGAGTTGAAAGCAGTTTTTCTCTTTGTGTCAGTGTATTTATGGTAATATCTTCCATTAAATTGTAACTCTGACTTAAAATCTCTCTTGTGGTGGATCCATTTCTCCTGCCGGTTTACCTCTAAACCAGCACACTGTGAGCATCATAGGGCAAGACCCTACAGAAAGGACCTAGGGAGGACTGGAGTGGCTCATACCATCCCTGTGTTAGAAGCACTGTAATGTTGAATACTGCTGCTCACTTAGACTCATTTCCTACATCAGTTCAAGCTAATATAAATAATGCAGAATTTAAGTAGTTGTGCTAACCATCTACCTTCCCTTCTATCAGTTTCACTGTAGAGTAGTCACCTCTGGTTAGGAGAAATTAAGTACTAAGACTATAGTATCTAAAACCGGTAAACAAAGTTTTCCTATGCTTTCCTCTTGGAGTTTTCAGGTACTTTAAGATTTAGACTGAAGCTGGTCCAAGTACTTTCCTCTTTTGCCTTTTGAATGTTTTTGGGTTTTTTTTTATTTTTTTTTTGATTGTTATGTATAATTAGCAAGAAGATAAATAAAAGCTGAAGTATTATAGTCAAGAAGAAGTACTACCTTTCAAAAAAGAAGTGTTTTAATCATATCAAAGTGAAGCGAGACCATAAAACCTTTTGAGAGTTCTGAAGTAAAGTAAAAGGAAAGTTCTTGATTAGAAGATATTTAATTCCTCCTTTACTTTCCACTCAGAACAAAATTTCAGAATGTTGTAGGTTCTCCCTGAACACAAATTCACAAGTTCTGTTATTATTTTAATATGGCTAGATAAGATACAGACAGTGAATACTCCATGGGCAAATAATGCAATGATATTGTAGATGTGGTTTCTGTTGATATATTATGGATGTGTAGACAAATTGCTTCTTCAAAACTAATGGAAAAGCAGTTTGCATTCTAGGTATAAAATAAAGAATGCTCTTCTGTCTTTTTACCTCATTCCATGATTTGAGGTATCCTCCATTCCAGCCTGTTGCAACCAGTTACAGAAAGGTGTAAAATAAGGAGAATAGGAGCATCTGATGGAGACATTACTGCAGGAGGAGAGGTCAGTTGGGTTAGGACTCATTAGCTGAAGACACACCAGCTGATGAGAGGGATACTGCAGAAGGTTATAAAATCATGGGCAACACAGAGAAGGTATTAGAAAATAGTGATAGCTTTTCTCCACTGTACAAAACCACTGTACAAAGACAGTTGACTCAGTATATTTTTTCACACAGAGTAATTTTAATTTGGGAGTTTATTGTCATTCAATGCTTTTTGTAACACAAGTACAAATGGCTTCATAAAATATTGGATAATGTCTATCATGGAAGAAAGTCTATCAAGAGATATTAAACACACCCAGGGAAATGCAACCTCTGTCTCATATAGGTAAGATGATAGCTGGAAACTGAGCAAATACTTTGTGAAATGTTGTTCTGCACTTAGTCTTAGTCTCTTTTCATAAGCACCTACCTGAAGATTATGTAGGCTTTTGGTTGTTCTCAGTAGGGTTCGTCAAATATCTGGTGGGAATAAAACTCTTCAATACAGAAAATAAATTTACAGTGAACCTATATTCCCTGGATAGGCTGCATGTATTTCAGAATCTTTCTGACAAAAATGAACTGTTGACACTTTGGAAAACAAAATGGTATCAACTTCTCCCTATGTACCAGTGATGAAACATGAATGTCAACTTTGTATGAGAAGAAAAGGTTGTGTTTTTGCTTGCTTGTTCCAAGCTAAATTGCTACTTTTCTTTAAGCATCAAAGCAATCGCAGACATCTCTTGTGAAAGTATACTGTTAAATTCCTGAAATTATCAGATACTGGGATGCAAAACTCTTTTAGAAGCCATATGTACCTATGTCTACAAAATTAAAAGGAAAAAATCTTTCAGCAGAAATTTTCTTGATAATTATAGAGAAATTAGACATTTCATTTTCACTGGGAAGTTCACTGAAACTGCAAAAATGTCTCCTTTCCTCAGGTTACAGCTGGTACAGTGCGAAGTTAGGAAAAAAACCCTCTTGAAGGCATCATGCAGTGCCAATTATCATCATTCTTGTAATGCTGTCACAAGTGCTATAATTACTGGTGCTAGCAAGGGCATCATCTATGAGGTCAGATTCACCGTGTTCTGGCTGTTATAATTACCACTATACTTTTCTGAAAATTAAATTCTTTGTACTGCCTTCTGCCCCCCTATTCATGATATTTTCCTTCTTCTTTTCAAATCTGCAGAAGTGAGTTCTTTAGTGAACATGTGTACCGTTTGCATTTCTGCAAAGCTAAAATTAAAAGATCATCCCTATTTTTTTGTGCAGGGGCCTGACTTTTAAAACTAGTAGCAGGGTGTTTTAGTTAACAGGAACAATAGCTACAGAGAATGAGGCAGATGGCCCCACCACTGGTGCTAAACTTCTTAAAAAGATTGGAAAGTTGTTGAAATTCGATTATTAAAATTATTAGAAATGCCTCTACCCAAACTAAGGTGCAAACAAGACCAGATGCCAAAGTCAATAGTATGGGTTTTATGTATTGGTAAACGTGAAGCGAAGAGTGATAGAGAGAAATAGGTAAAAGGACATGGGGGGAGAGGGAGAAGAAAGAGTGTGAGAGAGAGAGACTAAAATAGAAAATGTATCATTGCTCCATAGAACCTCATGGAGTTCCATTGATCCAGTTCTTCTGGTCTTCTTGGTGGTGAGGGTCTCCCAAAAAACATAGAGTCCAATGGATTGATATACATTCAGGAGATGCCCAGGCATCTCCCCTTGTGGTGGGGAAGCTTTGCAGTCTCTTGTAATAAACTCTGGATTTGTTGCCTCACTTGGATCACAGGCAGTCCTCTGGTGGTGGAAGGCCTCAGGAATGAGTCATGGGGACACTTTGAGGGTCTTTGATAGTTTATGACCCCTTCTCAACTACCTCTCCTGTGAATGTCCCGTGTGTAGTGGTCTTCCTAGGTGGTGGGGGGTAACTCTTTTGGTTTGGTGTAGAGACAATTCAGCATCACACATGCAAAGCCCTTCTCCCCCACCACCCCCTGAGCTCAGCTAGGGCAAATTCTTAACACAGAGACATTCTCCCCCGAGCCATTTTTACCTATCCTCAAATCTGAGATGATTAGACAATAGTGCCAACTCAAGTGCCCAGACAGTCCAAATTCCAGTCAAGAGGTACTGGGAGGTCGAGGGGGGGTGCTTTGATGATGGCAGCAGGCAGTTGCTTCCTTGAAGTTTGACAAAAGTCTTTCTATGATTTTGACAATGTTTAAGACATTTAACATTCCAGTGCATCACAAAAGTATCCACTGGGCTGAGAAACCCTGTAACCAGTCCTGTTCAGAAATGTGATTGCATACCTCTGAAAACCAATGGAACTGTCTGTTCTCATTACTTCATTGGGAAGGTTATTCTATAATCACACATATTTTAAGGTCCAGGAAAAAATTCTTATTCTCAGCCTAGTTTTATTGAAGTAATAATGATTTCTTTTTGGAAATAAGAAGCAATTGTACTTTCACAGAGGGCAGAATGGCAGTGTGAACAATTTCACTGAAGTGTTATACCTTTATGGCAAGGGATTATTATAAAATCTTGTATACACAGTCTTTCTGTTTCCTTCCTGGTTTTCTTTTTTTTTTTTTCCTTGTTTTGGTCAAAGTTCTTTATTTGTGTATATATTATTTTTCTTTTTGCCATTTGTTGGAATGCCAGGAATAAGCTATTACATTATGACCTTTCTGCAGCATTTTCTAGAGGGACATTAATGGTAGGTTATTTATCATTTTGTTGGGAAGGAATAGATTTCCTGTCTCTTCTCTTGGGGCAACCTTATTTTCACTTGTTTCATTGACTAAATGTACTCATTATTTAGTCTCAAGTGTATGCCTGGGGTGTAGCCCCTGTAATGATTAAGTTTTCCTAGCAAATCAACACTATGGAAAATGTTTATGATACTTAAATGTGTCTCACAGTTAATTTATTTTTCTGTCCTCTCTTGACTAACTTCAAGCTTGCTTTTTCTTTTCTATATTTTTTTCTGTATCCAGTGTTGACATCTCAGTTGTAGCTTTCACTATTGTCACTGTTGTGTTTTCATTACCATAAACACCCAGGACAGAGAATCCCTTTAATGAACAATTTCCTAAGGGTAACTTTTACAAGTTGCTTGTCTTTCTATCTTGAGCTTTGCAGGATTTACAAAGAAGCTAGTTATTTAAAATCTTGCAGAGTGCAAAAAAAAAAGTCTTAACACTCTTCCCATATTTCTGTCATAGAGACACTCACTCCAATATGCATTGAGTATTATTCTGTGATTCAGATCCACAGCTCCCAAGTAAATATTGATTTCACTAGTGTGCAAAACTCCTTAAAAAATCTGGATTTCATCCCTTCCCTTGACCCAAACTACATTTTCAATTATATAAATTGTTGGTTTGATTAAATTATGAAATTGGTTTTAATAATTTAGTGAATAATATAATTATTATCCATCTTGTGGTATAGTAGTATACCTTCTAAGTTCCCAGTTATCCTCCTGGCTAGGTTTTATTATGGGCAGTAGCAGATTAACCATAAGGATCTCTGCTGGAATTTACTTTTTAAGGACAAATCTTCATTTATTTCCTGGCTCTTTTTCGAGTGCTTTCCACCTCAGATTGACATTCAGAATTCATCTTCCAGCAAGTAGGCTCCCAGATTACACAAGGAAGCAGCAATGTCTGTAAGGATAAATAACAGGTCCTGAAATTGAGCTTGCATATGGACTCCCTAATTATCTACCCTATTTAATTTTTAGTTCCCTCTCTCACTGTGTTTTTGACCCCTCTACCTATTTTACTACAGGATGAATGTACTAAAGATGGGATAAGTCTGGAAGGCTCTTGGATATCAGTTCATACATTCCCCTTTGTGTTGAGAGCAGAAATTAGCTCCTGGATCTCTCCTCCCCTGGACATTTCATATTCAGCATTACAGATAAAGTACTGCTTTATCTGTAATGCAGGTGACTGTAGGTGCAGGTGGACACAAAAACATTTTTAAGGATTTAAAAAAGCGTAACAAATAAAGAAACAGTGTTAGAAGGCAAGAAAGTAAACCAAAGGCAGAGAAAATTGGTTTTCTTTGTATTTTACAGTCAAAACTGAAGCTACTGATTCTTTATTGTTGCATAAAATGTTAAGAGGTTTCAAAAGACTCAGACTGTAAGAACTGTAATAAGCTACGAAATACTGATCCAGGAAAATAAAAGCAAAATATTCCATTCTCTCTTTTCCACAGGAAAAGAAAAAAGAGAAACTAATCTGAAGGGGAAATTTTAAAAATATTAAATATACAGCTAAACAATGGAAGTGATTGTTGCAGCATGGCACTCTGATCAGTATTTATTTTGATTTGTGACAGAAAAATGGGTAACGATTTGTAGGAAAAAATTTCCTTGCAAAAATTAATTTTTAATTGTTTATTGTTTAGTTAATGAAAATTTTGGATTTGGACCAACATGTTCTTGGGTTTTTATATTTCCAAAACTCCAAGATATTTTGGAAAAGACACATTCCTAAGAAAATAGAAAGACATAGTATCAAGTGCTTTCAACTGCAAACCATCTATTTCCTTTGTTTTCTTGTTGCGGTTGCAGCCTTCTTTAAAGATAAATAAATAAATAAATGTGGTGGATTGTGGCCATTGGTGGATTCAGACACAGAGAAGAAGTGTCCCAGTATGAAGGTAGAAGGCAGGAAATTAAGCTGTTTAGCCAGGATAGAGCAACCAAGTTGGCGAGCCAAGGTAGGTCCCTCTCAAGCCCTGTCAATTTTAACTGACATGTCAGAATCACAGAAGCCCCATATCAATCTCAGAATCAGTAAGGTTGGAAGGGTCCACAGTGGGTCATCTTTTCCAACCTCCCATCTCAAGAAGGGTCATCCTAGAGCACATGGTTTTTCATCCAGACAGTTCTTGAATGTGAGGAAGACTCCACAACCTCTCTGGCCAATTGATTCCAGTATGCTGTCACTGGCATAGTAAAGTTCTTCCTAATACTCAGGTGGAACTTCCTGTGCATAGTTTTTTGCCCATTGCTTCTTGTCCTATTGCTTGGCACCACCTGTCTGACTTCATCCTCTTGACACTCTCCCTTCAGAAATTACAGACCATTGTCAGTCATCTCTTCTCAAGGCTGAACAGGCACAGGTCCCTCAGTCTCTCTTTGTAAGGGAGATACTCCAGTCCCCTAATCATGTTTGCAGCCCACTGGACCCACTCCAGGAGCTCCAAATCTCTCTTGTACTAGGGAGCCCACGACTGGACACAGCACTCTAGATGTGGCCACATTAGGGATTAGTAGAGGGGCAAGATCACCTCCCTTGACCTGCTGACAATGCTCTTCCTAACACACCCCAGGATACCATTGGTCTTCTTGGCCACCAGGGCACACAGCTGGCTAACGGACAGCTTGTTTTCTATCAGAAGCCCCAGGTCCCTCTCCACAGAACTGTTTTCCAGCAGTTCAACCCCAACTGATGCATGGGGTTATTCTTCCACAAGTGTAGGACCCTGCACTTTCCTTTGTTGAATTTCAGACAGGTCTTCTCTGCCCATCTCTCCAAGCTGTCAAGGTCCTTCTGAAGGGCTGCACAGCACTCTGGGGTAGCAGACGAAAGTAGGCCACTCCTCCCAGCTTTGTGTCATCAGTGAACTTGCTGAGGAGGCTTTGACGCCTTCATCCAAGTCAATGCTGGATAAGTTAAACAATACTGAACCCAGTATTGAATCTTGAGAGACACCACTGGTGACAGGCCTCCAACTAGACCCCGTGCCATTGATCATGACCCTCTGGTATCCGCCATTTAGCTAGTTTTCAATCTACTTCACTGTCCATTCATCCAGTCTCACTTCCTGAGTTTGACTATGAGGATGTTGCAAGAGCCCATATTGAAAGTTTTGGTGAAGTCAAAGTAGGCAATATCCACTGCTCCACCCTTATCCATCACATAGCTCTTTCATTGTAGAAGGCAATCAGGTTGGTCAAGCATGATTTGCATTTAGTGAATCCATGTTGACAACTTCTGATAACCCTGTTGTCCTCCATGTGGATAGAGATGGTCTTCAGAACAAGACACTCCATCACTTTTCTAGGAATTGAGTTGAGACTAACTGGTTGGTTGTTCCCTCGATTGTCCTTCTTGCTCTTTTTGAAGGACGGGGTGACATTTGCTGTCTTCCAGTCCTCAGGCACCTCTCCTGATAGCCACAGCCTTTCAAAGATGATCCTAAGTGACCTTGCTGTGGTGTCTACATGGTCTCTCAACACTTATGGATGCATTCTGTCAGGGCCCACGGACTCCTGGATGTCAAGTTTGATCAGGTGTTCTCTAACCCAATCCTACTTGACCAAGGGAAAATCTTCCTTCCAACACTCCTTTACCCTGGTCTCCTGGGTCAAAGGTTCCTGAATGCTGGTCTTGTCGATAAAGACCAGTGCAAAGAAAGAGTTCAGTAACTTGAATTTCTCTGTGTCCTTTGTTACATGCCAGCAGCCCCCACTCCCACCTCCCCCTCCATTTATTAATGGGCCTACATTATTTGTAGCTTTTCTTTTGTTATTGATGAATTTGAAAAAAACATTCTTGCTGTCCTCGACATCCTTGGTCAGATTTAATTCTAGATGAACCTTAGCTTTCTTTGTCTGACTTCTACATACTCCGATAACCTTTCTATGTTCTTTCCAAGTGGCTTGACCCTTCTTCCATCTCCTGTGTATTTTCTGCTTATGTTTGAGTAACAACAGGAG
The DNA here is from genome assembly GCA_013396655.1 of Campylorhamphus procurvoides. Lineage (NCBI taxonomy): Eukaryota > Metazoa > Chordata > Aves > Passeriformes > Dendrocolaptidae > Campylorhamphus > Campylorhamphus procurvoides. The sequence goes on along the minus strand of WBMV01000702.1, from coordinate 409,465 downwards.
TTCTTCATTCATCCATGTCGGTCTTTTGCCTTTTTTGCCTGATTTCTTGCTCATCAGGATGCAAGGAAGGAATAATGTTCAGTCTCATGCTAGATGGCAATTCCTCTGCTTTCAAGGATTACATGTAAGTATGGATACCATCTGGATCTCTATCCATTCTGGCTGACCTGAGCTGACATAACCACTAAATGAAGACATCCCACCTCTGTGCTGGCCTCTTTTCTGTACTGATTCTAATAGTTGCAGCCTTGTGGCAAAGTGAATCACAGTTTGATCATAGCAAAATTAACCAAATTCCACCAGAGTGGAAAAATGTTTACTTTTTAGCCTGGATCAAATCCATGACTCCTTTTTATCCCTTAAGAGTCAAGGCAGAATTACCATTTTCATTGGGAGAGATACAAAGTTAACTTGACTGTGGAACCACAGCTTAAGTAGGATAAGGCTTTATCAGTCATCAAAGCCTAGAATTGAAATGTGAAGTGAAAATATCTATACATAGTCACCATATAATGTCTTAATATCACAGTCTTACAAGGGATCTCATGCTTTCCTCTGGGCAAAAAAAATAACAGATTGATCCCCATTTTAAAGACTATGGATTGTTTTTCATTTCTCAAACAGTTTGTAATTGTGGTATGAGATACTCAAATCCTATTACATAGCATATTTCCTAGACTTGTGCGGTTTTGGGCTACAGTGACAGAGTGTGCCTAGTGTATGCCTAGCTTCTGAGCACTGGGTGTGCTCTGGTCAGACAAGCCTAGATAAACTGCTGTAACTCTACAGCCAAGAAACCAAATTAATCACAGCTGCACAGCATAGGTAGCTTGAGTAATGCAGAGTCATATTTAAAATTATTCTAAGATATATATTTTTTTCAAATAGAAACATTTTTAGCAAAGATTTCTTACTACCAGGGCTGGGTTTCCTTTCTTGTAGAACTCAACAACTTGACTCGTTATAAATCCAAGTATTCTTCAAAGAGCTAAACATAGTATAGCAATTAATCAGAGAAAAAATCAGCTTTTAATTAATAAATCAACTTCATAATTTATGGTAGAATATGCTAATCCATCCTCATCAATGGCTGAAATGTAATGCAGGTTTTATTCAGCATTTCTTAATAATTATGTGCCATTCTAAACCAAGAAATGCATTTAAGAAGAAGCAAAGATTTTTGAACATGCTGCCAGTATCTACATTAAAGGATCTCCCTAGTGATTTACAAACCACAGCATGAAATGGGGAAATAAAGGTTGTTTAAGCAATCACATAATTTGAACAAAGTTTAACAAGGTTTGCAATATAAAACAAATTTAGTAGAAAATACGTTTTTCCTAAGTTGTTCTGTCTACTTACAAACTTACATTGCATTAATTTGAATGGTTGTGAAAATATTTGATATATCTTTTGCCCATAGAAGGCACTTATTTCTGAGTTGTCTTAATTTTGAAAGGTTTTACAATATTATATAATTTCTATATATTATTCTATCCACCAGCCTTGTTACTTAGAAATATTCTGGAAGAGAATTTACCACCTTCTACATAGAGCACCACAGGAACTGACAAACTAATGAAGAGGACTTACTGACTAAGCATACACTGTTTCCTTTTCCCTCAAATTATGAACAGATTACTTAGAAAAGGGTGAAGGCAAGTAATTGATTTAGAAGCCTACACAGGAGCATTTGACTCTACTTGGAGGTAGAATGTAATCTAAAACTCAGAGTTAGACCTCCCCTACAAGATATTTTACATTGAACAGTCACTTCACAGAAAACCAAAATTAAACCTGAAGTAAGAATCTTGAATCCAGGATTTTATTCTTTCAAGGGACTAAGCTAAGCAAAAGTTACAGAGTAACTTTGGATTTTGTTCCTTTGGACTTCCCTTTCCCAATGCCACAAGTCTTGGATTAACTACTGAGGATGAGAGACAAGAAGGAGATGAAGACTATGATCTATTCTATTCTTTGGTCATCATTACCTACACTTTAATTCGGTAGTCAAACATTCTTCAGGGAGAAATGGAACTTAGACCTTTAAGTCTAGGAAGGGTGTACAGCCCTGGTCTCCAAGTTACTAAGCAAATGCTCTTTTTCATACATAATAACTAGGCAAAGGCAGTTGTCAGAGAACACTGTCTCAAAGGCTGCCAGAACAGCCAGGATGAACAGTTTATCAATACCACAAACGGTCAATTACCTCAGAACTCACAAATTCATGTTTTAAAGGCTTAGATAGTGATTTATTGTATTAGATAGATAGATATTCCTCTGTATGTTTTTTGGTGGCAGTTGCCCAGCTATCGGTTTCCCGTTGATTGTGTATTCCCTAATCTTTTACTGCCTGGCTGATGTGCTAATCCCAGCATCATCATGTGAGGCTGGCCACGCCCTGACTGTATTCCCCTCCTTCCCTATAAGCCCTTCCCCTCTTGCCGCAATCCGCCCCCAAACTCCTCCCACTTTCCAAGCTCCTCCCTGACCCTATATAAGTCCCATGCTCCCATGAATAAATCAGTTCCAGCCCTCATCCCACCATCGGCTGGGACCGTCTCCTTCCTTTCCTTCCTCCCAGCACACGGCAGGCAGCTAGTATTTAGCTACTAGCATATTAAAAATAATCTGCCTATATAACAACCTAAAAAAAAAGCAAAATCAGCCCTGATTCATATAGGTGGTAAAACCTTCAGCTGTCAAATTGGATTTGGATTGCTCATTATAGTTTGTCCTTAACATGCAGTTAAGGGGCTGATGATTGTGGACCATGTTTTTGAATGGATTATTTTGTCATTAAGCTGTAAAAACTGTAGAGATTACTCTCACATCATAAGCCTGTTATTTTCTACACAGTTTTGAATACAGTCAGGAGTGCCCTGGTCTCAGAAAAGCAACAAAAATTCAACCTTTTTACAAGAGATTTCTTTGGTGTCAGATTTGAAAGTCAAATAATTTCCTGAAAAATAAGAGATTATTTAAAAAAAAAAAAGGTGAAACCCAGGCTGTGATCATACCTTCATGTATATACAATTCATTCTACCTGCCTATAGTTCACAGAAGCAAAAAAAAAAGGAGAAATATTTGGTCACATTTGCCGAATACATCTTTGCTAGTTTATTTGACAGACATTGCAGAGTCCAGTAGGGAAATTAAATTCACTGTCATGGGCTGAACAGAGGGTAACAAAACATATAAACAATAAAGACTGTGGAAAAAGGCTGTTGTATTCTTCTCTAGAAAATGTTTCAATATCAAAACAATTCCATTTTTAAATTATTTTAATTAGAATGCAGGAAAATGGTGTAAAAGATATTATCTTAATTCTAATTTTCCTAATCCCTGAGTCCTAAGGATAGATGGAGTCGGAGAAGGAGTAGATGAGAGTCTACCTTACTTTTACTTTTACTTACTGTCTGCACTCCTGTCCCAAGTATATTCCAGGTTGCAAAACAGTAGAGAAAGCTTGGCAATCAACAGCCTGAAAGGAACAACCTTTTGGCAAGAGACCAAATAGAGAATGGAGGGAACATATGCTGGAGCGGTTGCTTTTTTAGTTGTTTTCTCTGTGAACTCAGCTTTTTTTAGATTATCATCTGGTAAACAGATTTGCAACCTGCTGGTTAGCACAAAACTTAGTTTGAAGGAAACATCAAGTGAAGTTTCAACAAAGCATGTTCTGTTTTCCTCAGCTTATTTTACCATTGTATTTCCCAGTGTATATTAGACTGTGAATAAGAGCACGTGTTCAGGGGACAGATGTGAGGATATGTTTTGGGGAGGGTGTCAGAGACTGGCTTTGAATCTCACTGATTGGCGGGTCGGATCAACCACCTTGTCTCTGGGGGGATAGAGGGGAGCAGGGATGGGGGCGAAGGGCTAGATCTGCCCACATGGTAAGGCCTGGAGCCAGCATGGCCTCCACCATCGGGGGGCACAAGGCATGGAAGCCACACGTGGCACCTGTGCGTCAATAAGGCCTGCCCCTGACTCGCTGTGGCACCCCTTGCACTGTCTAGGAGGACACTGAGCGTCCAATAAGCCGGATGTCCTACCCAGGGGAGTGTCCACAGAAACCAAACTCTGTAAAACAGGCACACAAGGGCTCTGTCTTAGTTTGGCCTTCTGTCTCTAGACCAGTCAACGTGTGACCTCTTGGTGGTAGCTATTTCCCTCCCTCTCTTTCATTCTTTACTCTTTTCTTCCTCTTGTGGGTATTTCACTGAAGTTGTGGGTCGGTGTTTGCTAAGTGCAATGAAGGTTCCCTAATCCATAGCAGTGCCTGCTGGCTGGTAAAACCCTTGAACGGATATAGAAGCAGAACTTAGAATGCTGTTTGCAGGGAGGCAGGGAAGTCCTCTTGTTCCTAGTAGCCTGCTATAAAGTATATGCTTTTGCAGGATATTTTCCTCCGTTGTATGCTTCTTTTCTTACTAAATTTAAATAAATGTCTTAGAGAAAAGTAGAAGTGTAGTTTTTTCTCTGGATGTGAAGTCAAGGTATCAAAGAACCAAAAATTTTGGAAGAGTTCATATGGTGAAATCTCTTGGAGTCTTAAATTAAAGTGTAAAACTTGAGTCTTCGGGACCAGGGGCATCAGTAGGGTAAAGCATTACAGACTTTTAAGCCTGGCATGAGTGACTCACACCAATAACTACTGAACACATAGTTTTCTAGTACTATTACATGGTTCAGATTACAAATATGACATGAAGGAAAAGATGGAAATGCAACCGAATAATTGAGAATCAAGATTTACACAGAAACCAATAAAACTACAATAGCTGAAAATGGTTCCAAGTGGTGTCCATACAACTTGGTTTAGATCTTTTGTGTTTTGCACCTCCTGAATATAAGGCATGCTGACTTACTGCTGTATTTAAGTGCTAAGAAAGTACATGTGCTTTGTCTGCATTTTCATGTGCTAAGCAAAAAAGCATTGCTTTTTGCCACTTTTTGTATTATATTATCATCTTTTCAGTTGGATGAATTATGTATGCACAGAAGCAAAGAATCTAGAAGGCTGACCTTCACAGAAAAAATTATGTCCTAATAGAAAATGTGTATTACCTTCTCTGCATGGAGAACTAAGTATGCCATTCCATGCTGGAAGTCTCTCTTCAAAGGTATTTACAAACAGCAACATAATAAATATGTGAAATAGGTCTTTAATATTACATTAACCATATGAAAAGCAATGACAGCTTTCTTTCTTTGATTAAATGTGGATGATGTGATGCACAAATTAATTTTTAAATGCTGAAATAAACATTACAAAAAATTACATGACTCTGAAAAATGAGTGAAGAATCAGTAAAATTATGTAAGGGCAGTAGTTAAAGTCAACAACAGAGTCTAAAAAAAGCATTTTTCTTCCCATTTATGTTTTTTACTCCATCTGGAAGTATCTAGTGCAGCAGGTGAAACACTCTCCAGAAACTTGAAATTACTTATTAGCCAGATGAACAATTGGTTTTCCAAATCATCAGTGCATCAAATAACCAAGCCCTGTACAAACTATCAATATTCTAAGTTTCTTCCAGTCAAGCCAGACAAAATAATGGTCCACTGATTCTGTTCTATGTAAGATCAGTGATCAGTGCCTGGGACTGAAAACTTATTTTAGTTTAGCGCATGAAAATGAGAAAATCCTAACTGCAGGAAGGCACCATTGAATGTAAAGGTATGAAGAAATTCTTACCTACCTGTTCCTTCTCAGATTAATGTTAGCTGGCATGTCAGATGAAAGTAAACCTTCAGAGAGAAGCAAAACTCTGTCATCTTAATTGCTGATGGACTACCTCTATTTTTTGCAGTCTATGTAGCAAAAGATATTTATTCCTGTGTGCTAGGTGATAGTGAATTTAGAGGATAGCTTAGCCCCATTGCTTAATTTTTTTTGCCAGCCTGACAACAAAACCAATGACAGTATTTTTGAGGAAAGAGCTCTTTGTATTTTATACTGTTTTGAATGCAGACCAAATAATTATTGGAGGGAAGTGGTTTGTACCTTTTTGCTCTATTCCAGGAAAAGAGGTCTCTAGACTTTCTAAATGGTGACCTGCCTCCAGAGTTTATGATCATATTTCCATCTGCACTCCCATAATCACAGCCCTTTAGAAACTTTTTTTTTTTAACTCTGGTTTTAAATAACACTGAGAAATGTAACAAATAATCCTAAGCATTTAGTATTAGCCTAGATTTTTAGGAGTGTTTTAACTCAGGATTTGCTTGCTCCTAAGTTTTCCTGATATTTTGTGAATTAATCTCTGCTTGGTAGTCATGCTGCACCCAAATATTTCAGGAAAAGCTAATGCTGAAGCTCGCAAAATACACTGCTGCTTTCCTCCCCTAAAACCTGAGATCCAGAAAAGGGAAGGTTCACTTAAAGTGAAAGAAAACTTTTCCTGTTTTTCTCTTATTTTTCCAAAAAGCAAAATTCTGCAAGTCAAAGTGTCTTTAGGAGTATCTTTACTCATACAAGCCAGATGATTACTAACTGTAATCTGTTCTAAGAATGGGTCTGTTAACTAAACTCATAGAAGAAGTCATCATATATTGGTTTGGTTTTCAATAGGTCATGTGCAAGTATAATATATTGATGTCATGTGCTTACTGCTATTTCATTAAATCGCTAGTGAACAGTAAATAGTTTTCTTATTGCGTACATAGATAATTACAATAGTTTACCACTTTTTTCCAACTGTCTTTCATTCTAAATATTTTTCCAATGTTTGTGTAACTAATGCTCTACTCCCTTTTTGTATGAGACCTAATGAGTGAGCTGTAACTACTTATATCTACATGCCTACAATAAGAATATTTAGAATAAGTCACTGTAGTTTCCTTTTTACAGTTAATAGAAATCTCATCACTGAGGTCAAGAGAAGTAGATTTGAACCTATAGAATGTAGGCATCCAAATTAAGTCAGGTGAGTCACTGCCTAAAATTGCCCATAAATGGATTATAGGTTCACTCTCTCAGCAGCTGAGAACTATGCTGAAGACATCTAAATTTGACTCTGTAAGTTTTGTTTTATGCTGTCTTTTCATTTATGGAATATATCTTGAATTTACCCAAAAATATTATTTATGCACTGGCTGTTTTGTGTCTGTACCACTGCACACTAAATGGGCATTGACACAGGTTAAAGTACCAAAGTTTAAACTGATAGAATTTAAAGTTAAGGAAGAGAAGCGCCTGACAAAGTCTAGTGTTGTTGAAGATCATAGTTTTGAATGCTGTTACTCCTGAAAGATTTTTCAGATATGTAGGTGATACAGAAGGAGATCAAGAGCAGAAAATCTTGAGATGGAAAGAACATGGATTCATCTGATCTAGCAAACAGAAGTCTACTATAAAATGGCAGTCTGAAGACATCAGGATAGAAATTGAAAGTACTGTAAGTAACTTAGGTTGGTGATTGAAAAGTTTTCAACTCTTAGAACAGAAAATACGAAAACATTCCAACAAGAGTAAGGGAGGGCAGAAAAATAAGAGGTTTTTAACCATTACGGAGTATAAGACAGTAGTGAGTAGAAAACATGATGTTAGTGACACCAAGCCACCAGACTCAATGATCCAAGACTTTGTCCATGCTTTGTTCTCCTAAAACACATGAGAATCCTGAACCTGACTCCTTTTCCCTCTTTCTTCCCTGCCTCCATCTTTCCAGAACTTCCCTCCTAATTAATGATTCATTTAGAAAGGCTTGGGGGTTTTTCCAAACCAAACTACTTACTAGTTGTAGCACACACAGTATTTCTACAATCAGAATGACCAAGCTATATGAGAAGAAATAATTTCTTTAAAACATAACTTAAATTTGTATTTATTTTTATAACACTAACAAGAGAAGCAAAAATAAAGCACTTATATATTTCTCTTTCTTTAATGAAAAATCTTGCATAAGTGATTTTTTGTGTGTGTGTCAAGTCATGAGGAATTGATGAATTCTGAATCAAAAAGAAAGTATCACAACTCATTGTTTGGAATTGTTATGGCATTTACTGACTTGCCTTTAAATTTTGGGAGTGTTAATAAAATTAAAAAAATATAATAATAAAGCCAAACAAACCAGAACAACCACTTCTCATATTTATTTCCTAAGATAAACCTTGTCATTAATCACTGAAGTTAACAGACATAATTGGCTATGCCGATTAATTAAATGGTTTATCTAAGGAAATAGATATGAAAGACTTTATAATCAATGTGCTGTGAACCTAGAAAAAAGGCAGATAAAATCAGGATAGAAAAACAGGACTGTGTTTAGTGTTTCCAGAATGTACAGGCCTTTCAAAAGGCTTTCTCATTCTTCAACATTTTTATAGTTTTAGGTCAGCGAATGAAACAAACAAACAAGCAAAGGAATAGAGCATATTAGATCCTGAGATTAGCTCAGTTGGTTAGAGCATGGTTCTAATCATGCCAAGATTGTAGCTTCAGTCCCAGAATGAACTTAAGGATCCTTGTGGGTCCCTTCCAACTCAGAATATTCTGTGATTCAAGACTGAGAATATTGAGAAAGCAGAATTTGTGAATGCAAACAAGGATTAAAGCAGGAAAACCATAAAAGAAAATTATATTTTTCATTTCACAAAATTGCCTATATTGAATTGAATTTTGTGCAGCCTCATAGGAATTTGTTATCATGAGATAGTTGTTCGGTTTGGAAACATAACCAACAAAATAAAATATTGGGTGGCAGAGGGCATTTTCTAGAAATATTTTTTAAGCCAAAGGAAGTGAAAAAGAATCATGTGTTATGTATATAAAAAGAATTTCTTAAATTGCTCAGGGGATAGGGTAATTCTTTTTCTTCAGTTTGTACAGTATCATTGTTCTACACACAGCTTTGAACACAGTAGTTATATGCAATCCTTATCTAGGATAGCAATTGAAACACCTCTCCTCATCACATATCTCTGGACACAGTTATGAATTCCATACTTACATTTTTAACCTTGAATATAATCTTCCATGCCAAGGTCTACATCAAGTTCTGGCTGAAATTATTTATACTTGGAAGTGAGTAGCAACAGTGATATTGCCTGAAGTGAGTAAAGGAAAAAGAGTGGTACAAAATGCAAAATTACTCTTCTATCTCCTGGTAATTTTGTAATCTAAGCAACAAAAAACCTACAGATATGAGTGGTTATTATATTCTGTTTCTTTTGTACAAAGTTGACTTGTGTGCGAAAAATCATTACAGGGGTCGAACGTATCAGAGGATTTATGGTTTATTGATTTCGATTCACTATATATAATCCACTGCAGTTTGAAATGGCAACTTGGACTTCTAAAGTGCAGAGGTCAAAGTATATAAGAACAGTATCCTATCCCAGAAACAACTTCCACAATGACTTCTAAGGAAAACAATATTCTGTAGTTTATTTATGAAACTTACTATTGACCATGGAGATCATTTGGTGCCTGAGTTGAACAGATTTTACTTCAAATTTTTGAAAAGAGGAGGCAGATAAAAAATCTAAAAAAGCATGCTGTTGTTAATTTTACAGAACAGTATAAAAGGCAGGGGGAGAGGACTTTAGAGGTAAAAGTGAAAAACAGAAATTAACTGACAGGACAGGACTGTCAGATCTGATGAGGAAGCCGTAATAACTTTCTCTAAAACCAGAGCATGCTCCTAATCTTGGCTGCTTCCCTTGCCACACAAACTAGTTGGTTCAGCAAGCTGCATAATACTTCCTCACCTTGCTCCCTCTGGCTTGTCCCAAACTATTTCAGTAAGCACTGCTACCTGGGCAAACATTTCTGTAGTGAACTACCTGCTCTGAGAAGCCAGAAAAGAGAGCACAAAGGAGATGTAGGAAAAGGGCTGAGGTTATGGCTGGGCAAAAGAGAAGGGAATGTGGGCCTCAATTTTTTTTGCTTTAATAGTAAAAATTAGTGTATATTTTAACAACAAATTGCACCTTGCCTATTAAACTATGTTTAAAATAGTTAACAAAATGTTATTCATGAACAACGGGGAAGTATTTGCAATTTTTTCCAGGCTTTTAAAATGTTTTTAAAAAATTCCTTTTAAAAGCCTTTTCAGAGAAATATGGTAACCCCGGATGACATTTAATGTAGCCATTAACATGTTATAATATGGTGACATATTGATTAAAAACTAGTTATAAGGAAATAAAATTAAGAGGAGGAATAAATTATTAGTTCACCAGGAAGAAAATTTTTGATTTGAAGTGCCATAGGATAAGAACAATAAATGTAATAGAACTAGTCTTAAATTTTATCTAGAGGCACACACACATACAAAAGATAGATGTATGTGTGTGGACCCACAAAAGAATTTGAAATTCTCTTGAGCTCATATTGTAACTGTCTTCATGAAATAAGCATTGTTGTTCAAATGTTCTTGTATTATGAATGGATCACTGAAGCTTTGTGTAAATTTCCTTTAAACTCCTGCAAACGCTTATATTGCTACTTCCACTGCATTTCAAGGTCAAGTGTTAGATGGCCTATCTCCACAAAACAGAAAGTCATATGTCAAATGTCACATAATGTATGGTGTATATCTCTTTAAACCCTAAAGGATGTCAGAATACCCAAAATCACTTTATCTTTAAAAATATAATTTAATTCTATTGGCCATGATTCCTTGGTGGAAACAAGAAATCACAGTGGAATTTTATAATTTTTCCCTTCCTGTATTGAGATATGATTTTGGTAGTGATAACTTGTAATGTTACAAAAAAATAACATTAGAGCAACCAACCCCCAAGGAGTTTTTCAGTGTGACATCAACAAACAATAGAGGAGAAAATAAGTGTCTAATTCCTAGTCTTCATCAACAAAAACAAGTATTAATAAATGCTTTAAAAACATCTGTTCTATGATAGTAGCTCTCTCTTAGGATCAGTCATTAGACAGGATAGAAATCTAGAGACAAATATGGATTTGGGGAAGAAGGCTTAGCTTACAGATAAAAGACAGATCCAAGCTCTCTGGAACATAAAGATAGGAACTATCCAAAATTCATTATATAAAAAATGTTGTAAGCAAACTGTCCTTGTCAGATGAGAAGGGAGTCTAAAATGAGATTATACGTCAAGTTAAAAGATACATAGTTCAGAGAATAGTCATGAGACAATGTAAGTTTGCATGGAGCAAGCACATGGAAAGAGAAGTGGTGTGCAACTGGTAAGTTGGCCATTTTTTCAAGATCCTAACAAAGATGGGGTAAGAAACAGAAAAATCATACAGAGGACTAGTTCAGCAAATTTGTTAATGATACAAATCTGGGAGTAGTAGCCAATACCTCAGAGTGCTGTGCAGCCCTTCAGAAGGACCTCGACAGGTTGGAGAGATGGGCAGAGAAGAACCATGAAGTTCAACAATGGCAAACGCAGGATCCCGCCCTTGGGCAAGAATAATCCCATGCATCAGTACAGGCTAGGGGTCAACCTCCTGGAAATCAGCTCTGCAGAGAAGAACATGGGAGTCCTGGTGGACAACAAGCTGTCCATGAGCCAGCTGTGTGTCCTTGTGGCCAAGAAGACCAATGGGATCCTGAGGTGCATGAGGAAGAGCATTGCCAGCAGGTCGATGGAGATGATCCTGTCCCTCTACTCAGCCCTAATGAGGCCACATCTGGAGTGCTGTGTCCAGTCCTGGGCTCCTTAGTACAAGAGAGACATGGAGCTCCTGGAGTTCCACCTGAATATGAGGAATAACCTTACTGTGCAGGTGACCATGCATTGAAACTAATTACTCAGAGAGATTGTGGAGTCTCCCTCACTGGAGATATTAAAGAACCTCTTGACAAATTTCTATGCCATGTGCTCTAGGATGACCTCGCTTAAGCAGGGAGGCTGGACAAGATGACCCACTGTGGTCCCTTCCAACTTATCCATTTATTGATTCTCTGAAAAAAATGAGGAAGGTATGCAATATTTGACTTTGGCTTTCCCTTTAGGACTCAGACTGACTGAGAAAGTGTTGATAAAAAAATTGGGCTTTTGCTCCTAAATTATGAGTCATTGTTCATGAACAGCTATATGAATGATGACTTAGATTTGGCCTTATATGTACTATCATACTCATGGTCACTAATGAATGACAAAGATAAACGAATACTACTGGATTCATGTTGATTTCATGGAATATTGGAATAATTCAGAAACATGATGGCAGAGGAAACTCTTCGTAATTAAAAGACATGCTTATTCACTCACAGTTTAACCTAGATTTTCTAAAGCAGCTATAACATAGAATCATAGAATTTTTTAAGTTTGCAAGTTCCTGGAGTCCAGCTGTTAAACAAGAACAGCTAAGTCCACTACTAAACCATGTTCCCAAGTGCCACATCTACACATATTTTAACTCCAGGGATGGTAATTTCCATGGGCAGTCCATTCTGTTCCTGACCACCTTTTTGGTGAACAAATCATTCCTAATATCTAATCTAAAAGTCATGTGGTACAAATTGAGGCCAATTCCTCTTGTCGTATTGCTTGATACTTGGGAGAAGAGCCTGATCCTCACCTGGATCCAACCTCCTTTGAGGTAGTTGTAGGGAATGATAAGTTTTCCCAGAGCTTCCTTTTCTGCAGGCTAAACAACTGCAGCTTCTGCAGCCATTCCTCATCAGTCTATCAGCTGTCCGTGGTCAGTGGCAGGCGTGCTTTGAACTATAGTAGACTGTAAAGAAAGTATTTGTACCCATTTACTAATGAAAGTTGAAATCAGTATATTTTTGCGAAGGAATAAATAAACTGAAATCTGTTGGTATTTTTGACAATATTGGAAGCATCTCTGTCAAAGTGCATCTCTAGATGTTGTGACACCTCCTGAGAGCCAGCAGCAGACAGTGAACAGGTGGGAGTCATATAGAATAAGAATTCAATGCATTAAATGTTGTAACAAGCAGAACAGTGCTTTCTGCATCTTCCCATGAGGAAATATACGTTTCTTCAGTAGCTAGGGTTTTTTTCTGAATGGTATGGTTCACCATTTTCTTCTTTTTTTTTTTTCCCCTTTGTGGATACAGAAATATGGTACTTATTAAGGAGCAAATATTACTTATTAAGGCAGGTTAGTATATTTCCCTTATCTGAAGATAAATCAGAAGAATTTTGACAGTCAGTTTCAAGAGATTGCTGTTTGAAACTGGTCATTTTGGAATCTGATAGCATCTGACAGGGAGTTAGCTCGTATAGGTAACAGCAATTAGCAGTCTTGAGTTTATAGATCCTTGTTAACTAGAAGATGTCATCAGATAAGATTCTGGTGAATACCTACATAGGCTGATTATGACAACATATATTCTTCAATGAAATAGCTAATATTAGTTACTGTTGGTGACCATTATCAGATTTCAGAGGACATTGGATGGATGTGAATTAGTAATTCTGGCATCCTCAGGGGATGAAATGCAGTAGCTGAGTATGTGCAGTGAGACAAGAATAAGATATCGCTAGAGAATAAATCATTTCCCAAAGTAGCATATATCCCAAAGCAATACAATATTTTCCCTCTCCTTCACTGGCCTTGATTTAAGCTTCCTGTAAAATTACAGAATTTTCAGATCTATTTTAATAAAAACTCTATTAAAACTTAAATGAATGTTAGCAAAGGATTTTTGTGGTGATTCAAATAATTCTAAAATTAGGTACAGGTATTCAGCTGAGTACCATACATTATGAGAATCTGCAATATGAATCTGTATAATTTACTTCATAGCTTGAGAGTTTTTCTATAATATTTGATGAAGGATTTTAAAAGAACTTTTACTTTCCCAAGGATATTATGCACTCATCTTTGCACCTTTTTCTCTTTAAATTAACTAAAACATCAAAGATTATTTTGACACCATCAGGTCTGAAAGTAAAATCCTTTTGTTACAGAAGAGGAGAAAAATATAATCAATGTGATAAAAGGAACTGTCACATCTTCTTTCTTTAAAAATGCAAGTATAATAGCTCCTAGCTGTAATGTATTCTAAGGTTCTGACAACCCATGAAATAGGAGGAAATCAGACTTTGGCTGAAATTGTGAACCAAACTTCTGGACTACAGGATCAGTGTATCCTGTGATGTACTCTGGCGCCTCTTTAAGGACCTTGTCATAGCATACCTGACTCACTTTCCAATATTATCAGGTTTGCTTTCTGGGAGATACCAGATAACCTTCAGTTTTTATGGAGACATTCATTTTAGTGAGGCTTCCAAAATTATTGTTCTAAGACAATGGTGAGACTAAGCTTACCTTTTTAGTCTCTCTAGTGAGGCAAAAATGGAGTAGGATCTTAAAGATCAGTATCCTGTTGATCTGTATTTGTTGCATTTTTCCATTGTTTTCATTCACTCACAAAAAAAAAAAAATCATCCACTCAGTTCCACCTTTAACAGTAGCATTGGTTTGTGTAAACATTTAATAGTCATTTCAGATTGTATATGTTATATGTCCTCAATTAATGGGTAGGTACTGTTAGGAATTTTAGATTAAGACAAACAACCTGAACATTTCCAATCCATATAGTTAACATTACTTCTTTGGCAACTCGTTTATTATTCTGACACTTTGCTGTCTCCTGAATACATTAGATTTACCATTAAAAAGGAACAGAAAACTCTCTATTTCACAGTTTCTAACTCTGAATCTAGAATACAAACTTAACATGACAGCTCCTCATGGACCAATTAATTTTTCCAAGCTATTTACTTGAATGAATATTTACTAAGTTGGTAGAGGAAATATTTAATATGGATGGGTTTGTCCACAGAATTTCAGCTTTTGCAGATTGTTTTACTTAAAGTACTCTTAAATTCAAGTCTCCTCTACTTAGACTTGTATACAAGCTATCTCAAAATCCAGTTAGGAACTGTTAAACTCACTTGGTTAGGGTTTTGGTGTTTTTGTTTTTTTTTGTTTTTTTTTTTTTTTTTTAATTAAGGCATTGTATTTAGGCACCAATGTACCTTTAAGAATCAGATCCAGATTTGGACTAAAGCAGAGCTTTGTTAAACTTGAACTTCTTCAAGGGTAATTAAGATGCCAATGTAAAATACAATGTGATTCAAAATACTCTCACTTGACTGCTGCTAGACTCAGCTGTGAAAGGGAAAACAAAACCATGGCATACTTAGAAGCCAATCCCACACTTTCGAGAGATTGTCCTGCTGTCAGGTCTGTTCCTTTGAAACAATTTTAGCAGTCACAGAATATTCAGGACTGTGGGTACAATCACTGAACTGGTTTTGCTCACAGCTGACTGTAGGGTCCTGCTTTGGATGCTTTACCCTGGATGTAAAACTCAGACATTACTTATTTTAGGAAGTAGGACACTTGGTTGGGAGATGGAAGACCTGTGTTTCAGCTTCACTGGCCAAAAGTATTTCTAAATTACTGTCTGAACATGGTAAGTCAGTGTAAAATGCATAAACACTTCTTGAAGAGCCTGAACCCAGAACTGCACCTTCCATTAACACATCTTAACCAGCAGATATGCAATAATCATCCTCTTGATTTTTTTCTTTCTCTCACTATAAAACAGCTAGGACACTTTTCTGCACCACAGCACAACAGCTGCAATGGAAGATGCAGTAACACCCATCCCTAATCCCTGCCCTGAAAACCAATACTTAGGAGACTTGCTGATGGCACAGGAAAACACACAGCTTTGCTTTATTCATAGGTTGAAACTGGCCCTGGCTCTCCAATTGCTCAAATGTTTCTCCTTACCATGGTTAAAAAACGAGAGGTATTTCTCACTCAGCCAGTGAGCAACTAATTTCTACAAGTATCCAGAATCCATTGTAGTTCCTCCCTGAGGTCTGAAAGGTGAGACAACTTCAACTCTCTTGTGCTCAGTATTTCCTCCTGGCTACCTCCAGCCAAGCTCCTTGGCTCTGTACATGCTGGTTTGAGGTGCTGCTTGGTATGTTGGTTGGTTCTGAATTTCATTCCCAGGCATTTTTACCTACACACAGTATCTGTCAGGCATGGTGTGTTCATGCCTCACTCAAGATTTAGACTCTACTCTTTAGCAAGAATAAGGAGACACATACACAAAAAAAAAAACAAAAAAACCCCAAAAATATTGAAGAAACTTTAATTCTAATTTTAGATATGACCACAGCTGTTAATGCAGGGATCTAAATTTGATCCTGTCTTTTCCCATAATTCATTTACTTTGATTAATGGCAATGAAAACTTGAAGAACTCAAATTGTTTTCTCTAAACAAATTCTAATGGCCACATCCCTTCAGTCTTTGCATAGCACTCGACCTTCCAGATGAAGTGCAAGGATCAAAGATCTACTCTGGTGTCAAAGAAGTAAAACATTTGATGGTGCAATTGCTGTACTATTTGCCTTCAGTTTTTGATTTCCCTGCACTGGAGGCTGTGGAAGATTCACTTTCCCTACTGTTAGAGAAACCTGAGGATGTATACATAACTTACCTGTGTTTTCTGAAGTCTTCCCGTTAGTAGAAATAGTTATGCCTGGGTAGCAAATAAAGCAGAAATATTAAGGACTCTTTTTTCAAGTTCCATGTGCCTTAAGCTCACTCTCTGAACACTGGCATGGTCTTCTTTTCTACATGCTAATTGGGCACATTTCTTGAAGAAACTTACTTTATCCAGCAAGATGCTGCTGTAGTCTAAAGAGAAGTGGTAATAAATGAAAAGGAAGTCATTACCTAAGTGATTTAATAAGAAATTATATGATTCTTTGAATAAATAGATATTCATAAAAAGTGGTGAATTATTCAGTGAACAGCTTTTTACAGCTCTGGACTTTCTTGCAAGTTGTAAAGAACTAAATAATTAGATAGCAAATAATAGCAATACCGGAATAGAATATAAAAAATATTCTGAATAAGACTAAGATAGAAAGAACAAAAATAACTGAATACAATATTCATTAGATTTTATCAATTGTCTATATTATTCAATTAGGTTTACCATAATTTCTATATTTTAGATGATTTTATAAATCAATTTTACTGTAGGTCTACATTCCATATTTGTGCTTCCATTACAGCAGTTGTGTAAATCTAATTAAAGCCTTCACCATACCAGTGAGCAATGACAGTTATACTCACTCCAAGAACAAAGGTGATGGCATTTCTATAGCCCTCATTTCAGAAAAGGATTCTGTGGGTCTAAACATGGAATATATTCAAAGGGTAATAAACACTTCAGTATTGAGGAATTGTTCATGAGTGCAAAGTCTTTCCTTTTATGCTGTGTAAACTCAGAACAAAGTGTTATTTCTCATGATACACCTGTAAATTTTCAATAGTAGATAATATTGTGAACAACCTGAACTTAACTGCCCTAAATAGATGTCCACAACTTTACAGCATTGACATAGATAATCATTACTAGTGTATGTCTGCCCAGACAAGTGAGTCAGCTGGATATGGGCCAGCTGAAATTTTGGCAAAACAGGATTAGCAAATACTCTTGGCTTCAAAGATAGTTTTTCTATATGTTTCAAAATACCATACTTACTGGCCGACCATGATATTTGGTGACTTTGATAGGTTTCAGTTCAAATTCTGTTTCAAAAGCATTTGTAAGGGTTGTAGTCCTGTTGACATCTGAATTTTGGTTTCCATATTCTAAAAGGTATTACCACCAAAAAATCATTTTTAGTGTAGATTAGTAAATGGTACTTATTCTCAGGCACTCATGCAGCAGGTAGAAGATGTGAATATCTGGAATGAGAAAAGAAGCAAACTATACTTTCAAGGCTGGTATCTATTATATGGGATAAACAACCAGAAGGAAAAGCTGACTGAGATACCTTTGTTGCAAGGGCAGGGTGGTATATCATACCAGGACTGGGACTGAGCAGGTACAAAGCTGGAGATGCCTGGCTAAAGCAGAGCAACAAGTGCTGCTCCCTGTTGTGAAAGAAGGGAATAAATAGAGAGGTAATGAGGTTAAATAGCCAAGAAAATGCCCACCCAGCCAGTATCTGCCATACCTACATGTATTCACATTTGAGGGCATAGAGATGGACAACAAAAGAATTGGCTTTTAGTGCAAATGATTTAAAAAAACCCTAACAGATAACTGAACATGTACAGATTTAATGGTAGCAAGAGGGAGACATAAGAGTATGTTGTGGTTCTAAGAAGAGAAAAAATATAATAATGTTACATCTAGTGTATTAAGCCATTAGAGAGCATCCAAAGGGGGGCAACAAAGATCATGGAGGGTCTACAGGGGAAGCCTCCGTTAGGAGTGACTGAGGTCACTTGGCTTGTTCAGCCTGGAGAAGAGAAGACTGAGGGGAGACCTCACTGAAGTTACAACTTCCTTGTGAGAGGAAGAGGAGGGGGCAGGCACCGATCTCTTCTGTGTGGTGACCAGTGACAGGACCCAAGGGAAAGACCTGAAGTTGTGTCAGGCCAGGTTTATGTTGGATATTAGAAAAACGTTCTTCACCCAGAGGGTGGTTGGGAACTGGAACAGGCTCTCCAGGGAAGTGGTCACAGCACCAAGCCGGACAGAGTTCAAGAAGTGTTTGGATGACACTCTCAGGCACACGATGTGATTCTTAGGGATGCTCCTGTGCAGGGCTAAGGGTTGGTCTCAATGATCCTAATGGGTCCCTTTCAACCCAGCATATTCTGTGATCTATTTCAAGTTTCTATGTTCCCTACACAATCTGTCAAATCTGTTGACATTAGCTTTGTGAATTCGTTTGGTAACCTGATAACATCGGAGAGCACTGTTGTTTGTCCACAACACCATCCCCAATGGAACAAATATCAAAACTAGAATTTAGAAAGTATTAGTAACTCATGAGAGAGTAAAAATATCTCTTTAGTGTTTCTTCTCACTTTTCTTTTTGAAAATTAAAAAGCAAATTAAAAATGGGAACCTAGAAAGTAAATGACAAAAACTTTGTCTACATGAATGTAGACTTTGTCTACATGAATGTAGATTTCCAGAGTGCATCAGAGTTCAGAAAGCTGTGAAACATATTCATTCTTTGATCTGTGATGCAAAACACCAATAGCAAATAATCACTTTTATTTTTGAACAGTTTTTAGCTGAAGTACCTACACCTTTGTCAGTCCATCAATGACAAAACTTATTCCATCAGATGCACACTGAATTAGGAAAATCTCACAACTCCTTCCCTTCTTTTTACAAACACACAACCACACTTAGTACCATGTTTTCAAATGTCATGACCATTGTCATCTCAACCCAAACTGCTGAAAGTCTCACTGGCAGTCGCTCTGTTAGTACGGTCTACAGAGCACAGCACTGAAACACAGAACATCAAAACTCTCATAGAATGTGTAGCTCTTTCTCTTTGTTACCCAACTGGAGGTCTGACAGAAAACTTAAACCCTTTCTTAAGCAGGCACAGTCCATCCCTTTGACTTCAATTTAAAATCACATCTTTGCAAAGAAGTTCCATGACACCCTTCAGTCATCCTTATCAATTAACAGATGATAGGATGATGACTGCATTTTAATCCTCAGAAATAAATCTGAAGTTTTAATTGTTTTTATACTTGGTCTGTTTTTTGTTTTTTTTTGGGGGGGGGTGTTCTGTTTTTGGTTTTTTGTTTGTTGTTGTTTTCTGGGTTTTTTTAAGAAGTGATTTCAATTACAGAACAACAAAACCCATATTGGAATGATGCCAATTGTCCAAAAATTGTCTGTAATGATTTTTTTAAACAATAAGATGATTTACTTTAGCTATTTTCCTTCTGTATTGCACTGTTTCTCCACAAAGACTCCATTTCCAAAAAAGTACATGGAAAACAATTTACAGAGTAGCACCTCTGAGGAATCATTGAAATCAAACCTCAGATTTGCACTTAGAAGTCTCTGTGCTACACTGTGCTTGTATAAAAGCCCCACATCAGATATTGAATGAGCATGTGTGGAGCCAAGGGTATGAACTGCAGCAACCTGTGCTGCAGCCATCCAGCCAAATTACAGTGCAGTCTTGTTCCCTGTGCATCGGAGACAAGAGGGGAAATACAGGCCTATGGAAAAGTGAGTTGGTTTATTAAGTAAAAGAACAAGAATAACTTTGCATGACCACTATTGGTCAGGCAGCACGGATCAAGTTTTCAAATCCCTCAGTCTGTAGGATATTATGGTTTTGACATGTTATTTGTTAAATAATTGTAAAGAAAAAGAGAATCTACTCTATTGACTAGATTCTTTGCTGTGATCCATGTACTCGCATCTATTACTCGGTGTCTTCAAAGCAGCTGCCTTTGTGCTGATGTATGTTCTTTAAGGATTTCACATAGGTACCCCTTAGACATGACTAGCTGAGCCCTTTCCTGAATTAAAGTAAAACAGAGAAATAAAACAAGATTAAAGAAAATGTCAGTACGAAGCAGTTCATAAACAATCTAATATGTACAATTAAATATAGGAAGTGAAAAAATATGGCAGAAAATGAATAAACGTGCTAAAAGCAATGTCATATTAGCCAGTGCTGAAAAAATGTCATACAGATGCTATAAATTTGTTACAATACACAGAAATGGAAACAAATAGAAGGTAAACCAAAAAAGTCATGTTCCAATGTTTGCAATATTGTAAAAGAATTCTACTAATCAGACTGCTGTTATAGGTGAAAAAATATTAGTGAATTCAAGAGAAGCATTATTATGAACGTGTGTTTAATTTATGTAGGCACCAATTTATAGTAAAAAACCCTTTACACCCTTTTCTTAGGAGTTCATTTTTGTGGAGTTCATTTTAAAAAAAATTGTTCATTTAGATCTCAAGGATATTAGGATGCTTCTTCTGTATGAATTCAGGGGGTTTCTGTCTGTCATACACAGAAACAGTTTTGTGTGCTCCTGATCTCTGGCAGTGCAAGAGTGACAACATGTGCCAACCTTCACAGATAAAATGCAGGCTGCTTGTCCCTGCCACAATAATATTGGAAAAACATGCTTCTCAAATGTTTTACTTTGACCTGTCAATCATCTTCTTCACTAAGTGCTAAAGGCAACTGCTCATGTCTGTTGATTGTGCTCAGGGATAGGTTCCACAGCTCTAAATACATGAAAGGTGACAGGTCAGCTCATGTTCAGGTATTAAATTTGTCAGAGAGTGGTCTGACAGCCTCAGAAGAAGCTCGGGGTGGGATTCAACCCACTTAACCAAAACTCTCCAATGCAGATGTCTGAATCTAGGTGACTCATTGTATGTTCCTTTTATAATCAGGGAAGAGAAGAAAGCAGTGATTCATCTGACATATTTCAGACATCAGCTTCATGCTGTAAGAGTCACATCATGCAAGTGCTTATGTTTTTTCATTGATTAGAAAGGGAGTTTAGGTGACAAGCCCTGATCTAGACATGTACAATGAATCTTACCTTAAATTTCTTGATTCCAGTTCAAAGATTTCTACTTGTAGGGCACTCAGTTATCACAGTGTCATGTGGAGTTGAGGGAATATATCAGAACCAGACCACACCAAACAAACAGAAAAAAAAAAATTAAAAATCACTGGGTACTCCATATGGTCCTTCAGGGTACCATATTGTGGGATGACAAGCCTGTGCATTCATCAGCTCTCTAAGTGTTATGTTCTGGTCCAGCAGTCTCTGACACAGATGGTTTAGGAGGATTCCAGTTACAGCTTAGATCATTACTCCAGCCCTAAAATGCCTATCAATGAGCTGGAACGTCTGAGTAAAAAACCAGGCCAGATTATCACAGTGGCACCTGCTAGTTTAAAATCTGTGAATCTGTGTAGAAAGGAAAGACATAAACTCACTGTAGAGTAGAACTTGTTCTGCTATGTGACACTGGCCTGTCCCAAATCCTCCCCTGTGCATCTTTTTATGTAGATGAGGTTTGGAGGGTGGTTATTACACATATGGATAGGCACATACAGGAGAGGGTGTTAATGTGGCTTGAATAAGCAGCCGTAGGCGTGAAAAAAGGACAGAGGATTTCTTGGCTTTCTCACAGACTTCTCAGGAGCGCCAGAGAAGAAGTGTACTTTCAACTTGTTAGACTTCATTGAAATATGAGCTGCCATATCTTCTATGCTCCTGACAAAAACTATGGAGTTTCCCTGTGTGTCTGCATTTCTCTGCCTGTAGAATGGTTAAAACCTCTCAGCCTTAAAGGAATCTTCTGAGTGGTGTTTTATGTTTATAAAATGCTTGAAGGTATTTGGAAATTAAAAAGAAAAATATATAAAAATGACACTGGTCCTTTTTTTCCTAGTTTTCTTCATCTTTGCTGTATTACAAGGAACTACACATGGAGTTGCCACATATGTAAGATTTACAAAACACCCAGACACAATAAATTTGGTGCCATACACCAAATGCTTTGAAATGAGAGGAAGAATGTATAATAACAGCTTTAAAGCAAACTACCTGGTAGGGCAGTTCAGCTATTCAGTCTGAATTTTACATCTGTGTGAACATACTTCAACCATTTTAATCGCAATCAATTGCTGACTGAGAGTGTATATGTCCTCATAAATTTGCCAGTCTCCCTCTCGCATGAGGAATGTGTGACACTAATGCTTTAAGGTACTTCTTGTAAAAGCTGTACAAGAAGGGGATCAAAATAAGAAAACTCTGCTGATTTAAATGTCACATTCTCGGCACAGGTTAAGTACTCATAAAAATTTACAGTCGAGATTAAAAGATGAGACTTCAGGTAGTACCCAAGAAAATGACCTCTTGGTACTTAAGTATGTGAACTAGCTTAGAAATGGGGTAATACCTACTTTAGAAAGACTGGATTTTCTGACCTGATAATTGATACTTTTTGTTCTGCATGTTCTTCTATTTTTTGTCCTCATTTTTATCTCCATTTGGCACTGTTCAGCAAATTGAAGTGAAAAACAAGTACAACACATTTTCAAAATATCTTAGAATATCACATAAATAAAGGGGAGTTCAGGTGGAGCAGTTTTATTACAGTTATATTGTGCCATACCACTAAAATCTAGGCGAGTTCAAGGGATCTTCATTGTACAGTGAGAATCTGGAGATTCTCAGGTAATTAAAAACTTGGAACTAGAATTTACAGACCACCTTCTCAACTACACTTCACAGCAAATGCACAGTGGTAGTTTGAGATGAAAGAGAGGAGTAAAATAATTTAATTTTTACATCTGGGTGAATAAGAAAGTGCATCCAGTACAAAGAACAGGAAGGTTGACTGTTTGCCTTTGAATCTCTTTGAAAATAGCTTGGATGGGCAGTTTATACACTCCTGCATTTGTAAGAATTAAATAAACAGAAATATTTCTAACATTAGACAATCTATTGAGTTAAATGTCCAAAGGTGAGCTTATGTCTATTTTGAACATAGATACACTTCTATTTTGAACATAGATACACTTCTTAAAGATATTTTCCTTTTTATCTTCTGCTCTCTAGATTTGAAAGCAAAAGATACATCTGTTGTTCAGTAAGCTGATGATCAGCAGGAACAGTAATTATCATCAGGAATTAAAAATTATGAGTGTAGGACACCAGGATGATAAAACTTGCTAGAATCAGGTTCTAGCTACTTACCTGGCTCATTTATACTTGTATGTCTTTCACAGATATTTGTAATTAGAATAGAAGAAAAAGGTATATTTTTCCTGATAAGAAAACTGAAAAAGTGAAAACATACCTATTAACTTGTTCCAGTTTTTAAATTAATGTTTTCAATTTTGACATTTTATTATTTTCATGGCATCTCTTCACAAAATTAATTTTTAAAACTACTAAAAAAAGTATCCTAGTTATAAACAGATTAAAACCTCACTGCACTTCCTAGTTCTTAACTGCAGCACCTTCTGTTTTTAGTATTCTGAGGGGAAAAGGAGATCTGAGGGAGGATCACAGATGATTCTGACAGTAGCTCCCCACTAGTGCAAGTAGCATGAACGTGGACTGAGTGTACAGATGGTCCTAGCAAACCTTGGTTGCTAACAGTGACTTCTGGAGTTACCTTGCTGGCTTGCTTCCTCCTGCAGCCAGGGCTGTAGCATATGCCACAGAGTTCATACCAGTGCAGAATGCTGCAGTTGAGTGATACGGTCCCAGCATATAAGTCTTATTTCATCTCCTTAAGAGCCATATGCAACTCCATACCCACAAAGTGGCTATTTTTGCCTTAGGCACAGAAGTCAACCATAACTAAACACACACACTTTCCAAGAGCAAAATTTAGCCCAGTGTGACTACCAAAAAAAGTATTTGAATATCTTTGATCCAAGGCTGTACGACGCTTTGACTTTGTAATGCTGCGAAGCACACCTTCAAAGACCTTCATCCATATTATATGCAAATCAGACTTCAGTCTTCTATCTAGTGAACTTTTACATCAGTGCAATGCCTGAAGATCTACCCCTCTGTATATAAATAGCCTAGCAGTGTGTTCATTAAACTGGGTATTCGTCTTAGCTGTAGCAAGCCAAACCATCATTCCACTAAAATCAGTTTGTTCCTCTCTCTGAATAAACATTATCTTGATAGCATTTACTCTGGACAATAGAGAGAAACTGTGTCTTTTCTGGCATCAGTTTTCTTGTAGCTCATTCAGTAGGCTGGAAATAGATACTTGGTACTGCATTTTCACCTCCAAAAATACTATATCTAGTATGTTCAGCCTTGAAAAGGAAAGGCTTGGGAGTGACCTAATGGCAGCCTTCCAGTACCTGAAAGGAACTTGCAGGAAAGATGGGACAAGATTATTCACAAGAGGATGTAGTGACAGGAATGCATTCAATTTGAAAGAGAAGAGGTTTAAATTAGATAATAAGAAAACATTCTTTACTCTGAGGGCGGTGAGGCACTGGAACAGGTTGCACAGGAAAGTTAAGGTGCCCTATTCCTGAAGGTTCAAGGTCAGCTTGGATGGGTCTCTGAAGAACCTGGTCTAGTTGCAGGTGTCCCTGCCCACAGCAAGAGGGTTGGAACTAGAAATCTTCAAGGTCCCCTTCCAACCCAAACAATTTTATGATTCTATGACTATCCTGAATCTGAACTTTAATAATAATGCTTCAGTGTTCCTCTGCAAATAGTTTTTTTAATTATTTTGAGACGAAAGGTGTTATGTTTGTCATAATTGTTAATTATTCACTGAATATTCACTGAGTACCATAAAAGGAAGAAGGTTAAAGGAAATGTTGAGATTTTTAGAGGAGGGTTTAAACTTTTATCCTGCATTGTTGATAACTTGTTTTTTCAGTATTGATAAATTATTTCAGTAAGTTGGTGGTTCAGATCATCATTTTCATAATGCAGTGTCAGAGTGAAGGAGTTTTAGTGTATGTAAACCAAGAAAGCTGTAATGAACTTTCAATAAGCAGGCGTGATGAGTGTGATTCATATCACTTTATAGTCAGTGAGAAGATACAGATATATTTAAGGAACAATTAACCTTATCTTAAGGTAAACACCTAAAATAGTTCAGATGAACTGTGTTCTAAATGTACCCACTGGTCTCCTTTCCCTGCAGTTGAGAATTTGATGACTAATTCAGGTTTAGTGTCTACTGTGTAGGTGTTCAAATCTAGATAAGTCTAATTCTTTTGACCTGACTCTCTGTAAAGCAGTATGTTACTAAGTGGTGTGGATATACCAGGCTCAGTTTTCAATTAGAACAGGTTACTCACTTTCACTTCAGAAACAGTGTTGTAGCTCTACAGGAGTGAGAATTTGGTCTAAATTTGACATATTTAAAAGCTAATGGGGTTATTAAAAGTACTCTTTACTTGCCTTTCCTTTGTTGGTTATCCTACTTCTCATCCATGAGTCATCATTACAGAGTACCAAGATATGTTCACTAAATTGTGGGGTTTTTGGTTTTCTTTTTGTCTGATAAGTTTTAATTTGCAAGAAAATCTTCCAAACCTGAACTAGTAATTTAAATATGTATTTAATTGCTAGTACTCACTCTCTTGGGGGATAGAGGGCTTGCAGACTTAGACCTAGCTTTCAGGGACTAATTAAACCTATTTTTTGTCTTGAGCTCAATCTAAAAATGTCGTTCTCCTAAATTATTTTACTTATCTAGAAGAAACTAAATGCTGGTTCCTGGCACAAGGCTGCCTGGAGATGCCAAATAGAATGTAATTAATTTTGTTCCTATAAGGAATAATGCTGAAAGGTTGAATCTCTTCACTAATACAGGTCAGTAGAGTGTACTCAGGGGAATCATGGTGCTGTACCATGGACCTAAGTGAGGATGTTTTAAAATACAGAATACCAAGGAGAAAAAGACAGACATTCAGTAGGCCCCACTGATATACAGTTGAACTGACACCAAAGGGAAGAGGAGATTTTAATTTTTTTTAATGACAAATCATTTGTTTCCCTTTCTCTTGATACTGGAGTACCAGGCTGCAACCCTAATGCATGGCTGCTGGCAGTGTCCCCTGCTCAAGAAAAGCTCAGAACCAAGGCAGGGTGACACTGCAGGGAGCTATTTACATCTCACTGCTACTGGAATAAATTAAGCAGCTGGGGGCTAGCTCTTATTTATGTCAGAAGTTGCACAAACTCCATGTCAAGTAGAAAATTCATTGCTAGACAAGATTAGCACTGAGGAGCAGAAACTATTCTATCACAGTCATAACAGTGGGTCAAAAATTAAAAGGAATTCTGTAAGGAAATGCTCTGATGTATCTCTTTCTGAATAGAAACAGTAGAAATAGCAGCTTTCCCTGTTTATACTTAGGTTTGTTTCATCATTAAGTGCTGGACAGCATTACTAATTTGCCATCCTCTTCTCCTGCTGTATAGAGGTACTCCCCTTATGACTAGTTACAACTCCTCTAGAAAGAGGTTACTGTGCCAGCTGGAATGCCCAAATGCATCTCCCAGATAGATCACCAGGGAGAAAGCATTGCACCAAAAGAGACATTCAGAAGCCATACTCTGCATATCACAAATGAGATGCAGCCTCTATGAAATGTAAGGGGAACAAAATCAAAATATCTCAGAGCAGAGCTGGCTCCAGATGGTTTGAACTTCATGCATACTGTTTTAATCAAGACACATAATGCACAGAATGTTTAATGGATGACTAATACTCATTGGAACTGTAAGACTAAATTCTTTGCTTACCCCTTCATAAACAACATCCACGTTAAATAGCATTAAATAGTACTGTGAAGTTCAAAAGATAGGTCAGCTAACACAGCTGTTTGAAGATTTAATGAGAAATTTCCCTACATTTTGAGGGGTATAAAAGCACATCTGAAGAAGAAAAACCCAAGTAAAACTTGACACCTGTATGACAGGAACTCTTTTACAGACTTCAGTAACACTCCAAGTGATCATTTATACAGTAAAAATTATTGCTCTGCCAGCCTTTCACAAAACAACTTATCTTCTTTTGAAAATCTGCATTCTTCCTAGAAGGATGTGGTTTGTGCAATACTCTGAGACCAGTTCCTGTGGTAATGCATGGAATTCTGTAGACCAAGAAGCAAGTCTAGGGACCAGCACAGTACTGTATATTTAAAATTAAGATTCTCAGGTGAGCCAAGGAGGCAACAGAAGAGTAGATACAGAATTTTCAGTCGTCCCAAGCACTCTCTTCTTCCTTTTTTCCTTTCAAGTGCAGTAAATTGTACATATAGAATATGTTGTAATCTATCAATCCTCTAAGAAGAGTTCTAACCAGTTATCAAGGGAGAACTTTTTAAAGTCTTCATTAATTTACTTGTTGCCAAAACTAGAGTATGTTCATGAAATTTACTGATGTTGTAAAGTCAAGAGCCATCGTCAAGACAAAGGAGAATCCAGCTGTAATACAGGAAGATGTGACTGGCATTAGGGACTGCACTAACAGCATTGTGAATTATAGCAGTGTAAGGCCATGCTCTCATGTTAGAAATAAAGCTTCCTGCTTCAGACTCAGTTCTTCAGTGGAAAAATAACTGAAACCACTGAAATCTGAGAAATCCAATAGTACCTAAGAAAATTATGAGCTCTGTTGCAATATGTATTAAAAAAACAAACAAAAAAGAGAAAAAACACACAAACATAAAAAAAACCCCAACAATAACAACAATAACAGATAAGGGGAGTTTCAGGGGGTCTTGGGAAGAAGAAGGGTGACTGAGTAAAAAAGACAGGAAACCATTTTACAATACAGTAAAAGCTTTAGGTTTTAAAGCACTCTGGTTGTTTTGTTCTCTTTCCTCAGAAACCCATTTCTGACATGATTTTTCCCATTTCTGATACTGCACATTCTCTGCCACACCTTTCAGTTCATACACACATTAAAATGGTATCCCACCCAAAAGATTCAATAGGCCAAAATAAGAATCAATAAATTTACTTTTAATTCGGTAATATGAGTGGAAAAAAAATTTTATATCCATATTTAAGACATACCTATGAAATATCACTACTTAGTATTTTGGACATACAAAAAGATATTTATTATAGGAAAATTGCACTTAGTATTTATTTTAAACCATGATTTTTTTTATAAACTAAGAGTGTAAAAAAGTTCTGATGTTAGAGAAATATAACCAATGGATTATGGAAAACATTGTGTGAGTTTGCCTAGAATATTGATCATGTGGCTAATGCAGCTTTCTTATGATCTGCAGACATTATTAAACACGTTTGAGGGCTCCTAGGCACAAACATATTTATCTTAAGTCAGGAAGTTCCCCAGCTTTGGCTGGTAGGAGAACATACAGTGCAATAACTTCTGTGTGTTTGCCCTGTCTTATTACTCTTCCCTAGGCATTTGTTGTGGGCCAGTAGACATAGGTATGTTAGACTTAGACAATAGATATACAGGCTTGGTGAACCTTTGATTTGAACAGGAAGAGATACCCTCTTTGACAGGGAAGACTTCTCACTCCAGGATCTGTCAATCCCACAAGAGAATTATACTGAACTTTCCTCCTATCTGTTAATTTGAAATGCCTGAGAAGATAATACCACAACTGACCACCATCTTAGTGGTGGCATTAAGCTGTTTACAGGTAAGAAAGTCTGTGAGAAAAGGACTGCATTTGCAAAAGAGGTGATCTAGACAACGCTAAGAGAGAGAGGATTTCATCTGCCTACTAAGAGGTTCCAGGACTGAAATTCTGAGAAACGTATAAATACTCTATTCTTGTTGAAAAGTAAACCTTCCTTAAGCAATATTCTTAATTTTCTGTAAGTACCTTCACTAGGAAATAAAAAAAGACCAAACAGATATCTTTTCCCCAAGCAGATTAATTTACATATTTACTTATCAAATTAGGTAGTCAAGAGACATTTTTAATGATACAGTCATAAGAATTCACGGTATTCACTAGTGTGCAATTAGTCAGTCACAGAACATTATTGGCTGTAAAAGTGTCTATTCAATCTGTGTTGATGCTCACATATACTTGTTACAAAGCCAGATTTGAACAAACAGCCCACCAGTCTAATTGAGATATTCCAGGAAAGAAAATAATTCAATATAGTACTCATGAGAGTTTCTATGATATAAAAAGAGCAATCCCATTCATTATGTGCCATTGGCCATAACTGATTGCAGATTTCTTTCAGCACACTTTTCTGATAGCTGATAGCATTAGAAAATGTAGTAGGAAAAGCATTGCCAGCAGGTCAAGAGAGGTGATCTGGCCTCTATTTACAGCGCTAGTCAGGCCATATCTGGAGTGCTGTGTCCAGTTCTGAGCTTCTCAGTACAACAGAGACACAGAGCTTCTGAAGCGGGCTGCAGAGATAATTAGGGAGTGGAACATCTCTTTTACAAGGAGAGGTTGAGGGAGCTGGGTCTGTTCAACCTTGAGAAGAGGCAACTAAGGGAACTCATCAATGTCTATCAGTATCTGAAGAGATGGTGTCAAGAACATGGGACCAGGCTCTTCTTGGTGCTTCCAGACAATAGAACAAGAAGCAATGGGCAAAAAGTGACGCACGGGAAGTTCCACCTGAACATTAGGAAGACTTTTTTACTGTGCAGGTGACCATGCCCTGGAATCAATTACCCAGAAAGACTGTGGAGCCTCCCTTACTGGCAGTATTTAAGAACTATCTGGATGAAATTCTATGCAATGGGCTCTGGGATGAGCCTGTCTGAGCAGAGAGGTTGGGCCAGATGAGCCCCTGTAGTCTCTTCCAACCTTATCCATTAGGTGATTCTGTGATTCTTTTCATGTATCACCCTGAATAAAGTCCTCAAATACAATTCAAGACTGGATCCTTAATCAGAACTGTGCCTTTTTGCCTTTGAACCCCGAATGCTCCTTTGAAACTTTGTCTTCTCTTTGCCTTGCTAACACACACCAATCCCCTAGACACCCAAACTTGTTGATTGCAAATGATGATCTTTAATCGGCTGCCATTCTCTTCTGAAACCTCTCACTTATTTCCAGTTTTAGGGCAGAAGTACGTAAGTCATTCACACATTCTTTGTCATAATAAGAGTACTGACTCCTAGTATTGTTCGTCCAGAATCACTATCTTTTGTCACTTAGATAGTTTTAGACAGCCATAGTGAATTGCTTATCTGTAGTTCATTCAGTCTTAGCATGTTTTTGCTTCCTTTCACATGGCATCACTACTTTGTTAGATTTTTAATTATTATTTTTAAATTTATGTGTTTGTCTGAATAATGGGAGATGAATGGTTGTGTAAATCTAATTTATATCATGAGCTATTTTTCAGGATAGCCAGAACCAAAAAACCAAAGGAGCGGAAAAACACACCACCTTGTTTTCACATTGAAAATTGCTATAAGTCTTGAAAATGGCATAGCATAGTAATAATTACAAGCAAAATTATAAATTACACTAATTATACTCATCTCCACTTTATAGATTTTATTTGTGAGGCTTCCTTTTTTTTCTACAGTAAAGAAAGAAGGCTATACTTCTACAACATTATTTATTAGTACCTGGTCCAAATTGATTTCTCATAATCATAGCAGCCTAAGAATGAAAATACCTCAGTTACAATGAGCCATGCACACACATACACATACATACATAACATTAACAACAAAAGATAATTCATATTTCTAATTACTAGCTTAAGACCTATTCTGAAATTTTTCTTTAACTGTAAGCAATCTGACTGTCATGCCATTATGAAATACAATATATCATCAAATTACTTCCTCTTGTGTTAAATCATTACAAAGCACAGAATGCTTTGCAACAAGACAGAGCTTGTCAGTTGATGAGTTTCTTCTTGACACGATCCAGCTGTGTGTTAAACAAATGCAAATGCTTTAGTAGTAAGACTTCCAAATCTATCAGTATCTGTCAGTTACAGTAGTAGTTGATTTTAGCTGGCTGTACTTTCTGAGTATCAAATATTAGCAGGGGGAGGAATAGAGAGGACTCCTGTGCAGTATGCACAGGAATTACTGTCCATCATAGTAATTAATTTTCCAGTGATTCTGTATTAAACTGGTCTGCTTGTTCACAAACTATCTATTTGTGTGTGTTGCAGTACGGTCTTTGCCTTAAAAATTATTTAGAAATGGGTATTTTCCTAAATTGATTCTATTTTCTTGCTTTCCTTGTTCCTCATTGACACTGAAAACACACAGGCCACCAAGGGTTACTGTGATGTGATAAAATGGAGGAAAACTGCTCTTGGTTTCCAGACAGATTTTTGGGACAAACTACTGTCTTACTGTAACTCATCATCGTTTGTGAATTATCTTAGTTTTTGCTTTCCAGCTAGGTACCAATGGCAGGGAGCTAAAAAATGCTGAAAACCACAAAACATACAAAGGTGGATGGATTTTAACACTTAAAATAGCTAATGAGTTTTCTGTTCGTAGATCTGAGACTCTGTGTTGCAGCAGTTCAGACACCTAAAACTTCCTCTAATCTTGGGGTAGTATCATGATTCTGTATGCCACTCACCGTGACCTTTTGGAGTTCGCTTAAGCTGGTATGTCTCCTTAGCTGCACAAAAAATGAAGAACAGTAGTAACATGCTCTGGATTTAACCCATCATTGATCTATATTTGTATTTTCTGTGACCTCATTGCTTCATTTTTAAGCTTTCGTAAGAGTTATAGAAAATTCAGGCTGTGTAACTGAAGCAGAATAAAGTGTCCAATGCATGATTTTACTTGGAAATGTAAGATGAATGCAAGGTTTAAAAGATGGTTTTATTTTTTTTCAATTTAATAAGCAGGAAATGTAGCAATGTTAGGTTAGAAGTTTATTTCCAAAAGATGTTTTGTAGTGTGAGAAGGATTTACATGAAAGTACTGATACGTGCGTACACTTGAACATACAAGCAGCTGCAAACCAAAGGTTCCAGTTAATACAGTGCACAACAGACACTCTTCCCTATAGCTGCATTTGCAAGTCAACCAGAACTTCAAAGCTCTGAAAAGAGTTGTTTTAAACAATGTTTCTGAAGGGCTGTTATCTTGTCTCAAAAAAAAAATAAATAAAAAAAATCACTCTGGCATGAAGGTTGGTATATATGAAGTTTGCAACCTACCTGGGACCTTCATTTTTTTAAATTGAATTGTACAAGCTGTTAACCTATAATCCTAAGTATAGTTATGACATTTTCTCTATATGTATCAAAGGAGAGTTTAATTACACATGGAAAATGTCGAGCTAGTTAGGATAATGCAAATTTCTTACTTTCAAATGACTGGAAAAGGGATTTTAGCCAATCAAGTATTAGACAAAATTAGCTGTTTAACTGATAGCCAAGTTAAATATTAAGCCTCAGAACCAACAAAAGAGATTTTTTTTTTCCCTAAGTCTTTTCCTAAGTTCACACTCTGATGAGTTGCATCTTCTTTCCTACACAGAACATAGTAGACATGATCAGAAGTATTATAAAAAGTACCAGCTGGATAAAGCAAATGATGAATGAGGTGCTCCAAATTCTTTATAGTAGTCGTGCATTTGCATTGCAGAAGTAATGAATCTGATGGAATAACCATGCATAATATTAAGTTTTAGTCTATAGTACCTCTAGGACTTGAACTACTTTTCTTCCTTTCCTTATATTTAGAATTCTCAAGCTCCATATGCCCTAACCTCTCTCACTAATAATACTACAAGGTCCCAGTAGCACTAAAGTGTTTATTTTACTAGAAGCAAGCTAGACACTTTTTCTTCATAGCATTTCTGGGATACAATGTATCTTCAGTCTTCTTTGAAGGATCAGGAGCTGTGAGATGAGATGTGTTTGAAACAAAATCAACTTAAGTGCATGCTTATGAAAATCAATTGATTTATGCTTCATCTCATGTCATTTAGTGGAACTTATCTGGTAGAAGAGTAACTCAGATTACCTCAGAGAAAAAAACAAGCATATATTATGTACAAGAACCTTGATTGTCCCTCAATTAGAAGATAGAAGAAAATATTAATTTCCAATACTGTGACCAGGCTGCAGAGTGCATTGAATTGTTACAATTCATCAGTGATAGACACAGTGAAAAGCTCTAAATGAGATTTAAAATTACTTTTCTGAATTAGGAAGCCATCAACTTGAATTTTTAGATGTATGTGAGCCATTACTAAATGATTCATTAAAGTACAAAGAATTAAAAGCAGTATACTTGTAGTCATCCCCAATTAATGGCTCTGAAAATGAAATAGCTGTGTTATTCCACCACAGTTCCTGGTAGAGCCCTCAGTGGATGTGTTAGAACTAAAGGGTGTCTAGGAGCAACCCTACGCTTCCTGGTGCACTTGCTGAAATCCTTGCTTATTAATGGCTAAATTTTAAGTCTGGACTTTTAGCAAGTCCAGACTGAGATGCAACATGCAGGCTCATTAACATCAGAGGAAAGAGCTAACAAGAGAGAAAGCAGGCCTGTCTCTGACACCATCAGACTGCTGAAACTACTTAGATTGTTACCCTACATGGATGCCCTGAGGAAAACACTGCATTTCAGTACAAGCACTTCAGAAGGACAAGTGCCCTTACCCTGAGGAGTCTGGAGAGTAACAGAACCTCATAACCATTGTGCTAGGGTCTCAGAAATGGAGCTTAAATGGAGTGGTGAAGTTTGCACCACTTCCATAACATCAATTCATTCCGCAGAGAGCATATCTTTTTCTAAGTCCCATTCAGTCACAGAAGGGGTGTCCCAGAGAGTCTGCAGGTTCAGCTCAACAGCTAGAAGAACTTCAGAATTCTTCCATTTGCAGCACCATAAGGCTGGATAATCTTCTGGCACACATTATTTTACAAGCTTGCACTCACATAGTAAAACAGAATAGCTATCCCTAGGGCTGAATTCCATATTTAGAGATGAACTTTTTTTTGCTTTTACTCAATTGATTTTTACTTCAAGTTTGGCCATTTACACTAGAAAGTCTCAGACTTGTTGACACCAGTATGTCCTCATCCCTGTAGTATGTGGGTAGCCCTATTCAATACAGAGAAACTACTCATAGTAAGTACATTTTAAGTATGGATATTTATATTGTCATAGAATCAAAGCAGACCTACTCAGGATAGCAATGGTAGCAGAGTCTGACCATAATAGGCATTATTTCCCTCCTATTCTTCTAAGCAGACAGAACCACAGAATGGCCCAGGCTGAAAGGGACTGCAGTGTGTCATCTGGTCCAACTGCTCTGCTCAGGCAGGGTCATCTGTGGAGGTTTGGGTTGGCTTCCTGCCAAATCCAGCTGTTGGCTACACAGACTCCCCCCTCCCAAAAGAGAAGAAAAAGGTACCATAAGAAAATTTGTAATAAGAATATTCACATATATTACAGTTATATACAATTAAACACTGTGAATATACAGAACAAGAATCCCAAACAACCCTAAAAGGGAAAAGGGAGAAAGGAGAACGGAATTAAAACACAAAAAATGGGTAAAAATAAAAAAAATAGATATACACACTTGAAAACTCAGGGAATAGCTCAATAAAGTAACTAACACAATAAACTCTCACCAACTTCCCTCAAGAAAACAGTTCCTTCACCTCCACGCGGCTCCAGACAACAGCTCTCAGATAGGCCTCAGCTCACATAGATAAGAGAGAGGTCAGCACACTGAGACCTGCTGCCTTCTAAGCACCTGAAAGGAAGAGAGAAGAAGAACCTCCCCTCCTTGTCTTTTATACACCTGGTTACGTAAAGGAATGGTATGGAATACTTCCTTAGTTATAACGTCGTTACCAGGGAAGACCTAGACCAAAACCAAGAAAACTAACCACCACATCATCCCAGAGTACATTCTACAGGATTATGTCCAGACACTTCTTGAATACCTCCAGTGAGGGAAACTCCACAACCTCTCTGGGAAATCTGTTCCAGTGTGTGTCATTACCCATACAGTAACGAAGTTCTTCCTCATATTCGGGTGGAACTTCCTGTGCATAAGTCTCTGCCCATTGCCTCTTGTCCTGTTGTGTGGCACCATCAAGAACAGCCTGGCCCCATCCTCCTGCCTCTTACCCTTTAGATAGACATTGATGAGGTCCCTTCTCAGTTGTCTCTTCTTGAAGATGAACAGACTCAGCTCTCTCAGCCTGTCCTCTTAAGAGAGATGCTCCAGTCCACTAATCATGTTTGTTGCCCCTCACTGGACCTGCTCCAGGAGCTCCATGTCTCTCTTGTACTAAGGAGCCCAGGACTGGACACAGCTCTCCAGATGTGACCTCATTAAGGATTAGTACAGGGGCAGGATCCCCTCCCTCCACCTGCTGGCAATGCTCTTCCTCATGCACCTCAGGACCCCATTGGCCTTCTTGGCCGCAAGGACACACTGCTGGCTCATGTGTCATCAGCTGACTCGTTGACTAGGCACTTTACCCCTTCATCCAAGTCATTGAGGGATGTCTTTATTTCATTTTATAAATTTGTGTTATCCGTTTGAGCTGCCTTTTGTTTCTCCATTTTTAATTCTTATTTCAGATGTCACTAGATCTCTTTTGTAGCCTGTGAGATCACTTCTAAGCCTCCCCAGGGAAGTCATCATGGCACCAAGTCTGCCACAGTTCAAGAAGTTCTTGGAATATGCTCTTAGCCATGTGGTATGATTCTTGGGGTGATCCTGTCCAAGGCAAGGAGTTGGACTTCAACGATCCTTGTAGGTCCCTTAGAATTCGGGAGATTCTACAATTCTATAATTTAATTCTCTGGGAGTGTAAGGTTTTTGCCTTCAATGTAGCCCTTATCTCTGTTACAATTTCTGTTACCTTAACCTTAATGATGAGTCATAGTACTTCTGGGACATTCTTCTATTTTTCCGCTGAAGAATTTTCTGACGTGTACTCCAGAGAGGTTTCAGTAGTTAAGAGTCATAAGGCAATTTTGGTACCCTCAGCATTTCAGCTGTTTTTTGGGTCTATGGTTGCTGAGACAGTTGACTGTCAATATCAGCTGTCATAATAAATTTGAAAGAAATAGAAGCAGTTTCTTCCCGATAGCCACAGCCACCAAGGAACTGGTTGCTTTGTTTTCAGCTGATGTATTGCTCTGTGAGAAACTTCTCAATTAGTTTTGTTTATTTATGTTTGTTTCTAAAAGAGACTTAGGGATTGTGAGCTTCTCTTAAGTGATTTACTTAAAGAATTAGAAAATATCTATGAATTGTCTGGTGTCACCCTGTTCTATCACCATATTTATACAAAGGACATGAAAGAAGATAGGCACAAGTCAACACGCCTTTTCTATAAGTCAGAGGTTATTCTAGACAAAATATTCTGAAATTTTAATTGAGTAAAATTAGGAAACAAAACTGTATTTCAAGTTATTTTTTTATTAAAATTAATTTCTCCAATGAAAGCAAGCTCAGGGGAAAAAAAAAAAAGTTGTATCCCCACTACCTGGACTGTAACCATAACATATCTGGTACAATTAAAGAGTAAAGAATTCAAGGGAGCTGGCCGACAACAGCATCAGAAGATTGAGGACTTTTCAAGCATACGATGTTTTTTTAGTTTCAAGGGTCTCATGTATTTACATTTATATGTGAATATTTGTGACTTCTTCTGGCTGTCCACCTTCGTTCGTATTAAAATATCCTATTTTCTATCATGATGTTGTAAGAGTAGAGTATCCTTGAAAATAATAAGCCTATTTTTATATGTTAGCTAGTATGTTAGACTTCTGGTTTTCCACTACCTTGGAAAAGATTAGAGTCCTTTCTGCAATTTTTGTACAGCAATGTCATGAACTCAAAACCAACAAAAAGGTGATGTTTATTTTAGATTCCATACCTACCATCAGAGATTATGTTGACAGTACTGATAAAGTTCTTTTTGGTTTCTTTGTTGTTTGGTTTGGGGTTTTGCTCATTTGTTTGTGTGGGATTTTTTTGATGCTGGCTTCTTAGTCTTGAAAAGTTTCATTAAATAAGATTTGAACAGGACTAAAGCAGATGGCATAGGATGATGATTGGATTTCTGGCAGGTCTACACAAAGACTGGCAACTGGGAATCACCATGAGAGTCCAGCCCTGGGGAACAGATGCAGGATGTACTGTCCCACAGTTAGGAACCTGTAAGTCCCATGTAGCTGCTCATTGAAATAGCTGGCATCTGCACCAGAATTTAATCTATTTCATGAAGCTGCTAAAGAAACTAATCAATTTACTTTGGCTGGATATTTCCAGCAATTCAAGGAACTGAATTCAGAATATACTTTTCTTCTGGAAACAATGGAGTTTAGGCTAACTTTAGCACTGAAAGAGTTTCCTGAGCTGTGTCATCACCTGGAAAGAAGCCAAGGTTTACTTGAGCTGGAGGAACTGGAGATGAAATCACACTGACAGACAGTTTTTGTCTCTTTCAGAGTAATAATAAATAGTGATATTTACTCTAATAGAAAGGTAGGAATGTTGTCATGGGTCTGCCGCTAAAAATCACGGAATCTGTGCCTTGAGATAAGGATGAAATTAAAAAAATCAAGAGGACAATACCCAAAAATGCTAAACAAAAAACAAATACTAAACTAAAAAGATCAATTGCAACAATTGTCCCCCCTCCTCTTCTCCATCTTGGCTCTGATAGACTATCTCTATCAAAGCCAGGATATGCAAACTATATCATATCAATGTCATTTTCATCCATCTCTTTCCTTTTGGCTTTATCTCATTCAGAAGCAGGCTCGCAGTGAACAAAATGCACATTACTCAAAATGGAAAGTGTCCTTTTTTCTTTCTTGATGACATAATCCTTTTACTGGACATGAGAGTAATGGACATGAAATAATAATCTGAATGATATTATGTACTGAAAAGCTGCATTTCTTTCTACAAAGTAGGTGTCTCACTACAAAGATATTTCAGGAGCCTTCAAATGCTTTTTCTCTGCAGAGATGTTCTGATAGCATCGCCACAAACACAAAGCTATAACTTAGTAATGAAAATAGTCTGGAAGAAGGATGGGCAGAAAAAAAGCTGGAAAAAGTGCAAACAGAAAGAATGTACTTCATACTTTCTTAAGGAAGAAACCAATAATGCAGTAGAGCCCCACACAGCCTTCAAATGATCTTTTTGGAGCTAAATCAATTAAAAAGATGTGAAAGGAATATTATAACCATTTAGAGGAACATTTGAGAAGAGAAAATTAGATTTACTTGGCATAGAGTTCTCTTGTCAATGTACTATAGAGAGAACAAAGGACCTCGAGAGGATTAAAAGCCGGCAGAAAATTCTACCTCTGGCTCTTAAAAATGGGATTTTCAAAGAGGTGTAGAAACAAATTTTAAATAAAAGATCTCTGGATTTTTTTGCTATTCATTAATGATGAAACTAAGAAACTAATAATAAAGGACAGGATTCAATTTTTGGAGAAAAGCAAGTAGAAGTTGTTGTCAATTTAGTTGAACAAAAATTTTGGAAATATTTCTGTGGAGGTTTGGGTTGGCTCCCTGCCAAGCCAAACTGCTGGCCACATGGGCTCCCCCCTCCCAAGAGAGAAGGCAAAAAAAAAGTATCCAAAAAGGCAATTTTAGTAAAAGTATATATATATATATATATTCAAATATATTACAATGATATACAATCAAACACTATGAATCTACAGAACAAATCCCAGAACAACCCCCCCAAAAGGAAAAAGGGGAAAAGGGAAAGGGGACAAAAAATTGGGTAAAACCAAACCAAAACAAATACCCACACGTAAACTCAGGGAAAAGCTCAATAAGAACTAATACAATCAGTTCTCACCAACACTCCCCTTAAGAGAAACCAGGTTGTTCCTCTCCGTACAGCTGGGACACCAGCTGCTCTGATAAGCCTCAGCTCACGGAGATGAGGGCTAGGCCAACACAGAGAGGTGATGCAGACGAACGGGAGAGAGAAGAGAGCAAAAGGCAAAAGGAGAGGAGGAAACCTTCCTCCTGTCTTTATATACACCTGATTATGTGAAGGAACGGTGTGGAATACTTCCTTAGTTATGACCCTGCTACCAAGGAAGGCCCAGACAAAACCCAAGAAAACTAAATCACCACAATTTCAGAAGAATCAGAAGCATAATGTTTAGTCAAAAAACATAAAGGGAAACACTGGACAACATCAGAACATGGATGTCCAGAGTCAGAAATAAAAATATCCATTTAGGAGAAGACTGGTCAAAATCATCCTGAAACAATTTGATGAGTATACACATATGTCATTGGTCAGATCAGAGAATAATGTGATAATATAATTGATTCTTTCTTTAGGGACCTAACTGGATTATTTTCTGAATGCTAGATGCTTAGCAGCTGCTGTTCATCCAGATCCACAAAAATAAAACAAAAAAAGATATGCTAGAAGGAAGGACTTATGAATTAAAATTATAATTTAAATGAAAACGTAATTGTTAGAATTGCTTTGTAGCTTGATTGCAAGAACTAATTGAATCAATGTCTTCAGATTGTCTGTAGGTATCCTTCATACATAATTTTGGACTGATGATATATAATTAATTTGACTTCTTTGAAAAGATTTAGGCCAATGCAATAATCTTTCTGCTTTAATTCTTGTTAGAGGATTTTTTTTGTGATGCAGAATCTTCTTGTGTTGGGAGAAGATTACTTTTCACTTTAATTAACCTCAAATGTTTAGTTTCTCATTGGCATTGTGAGTGAGTGAGAATAACTTCTGTCTGAGGAATAGATTGACCAAACTAAGAAACCAGAACAAATAAAAGGAGCCAAGAAGATATCTGCAGAAATCTTATTGGATAGTACAGGGAGGCTACAAGATACATAAGAATTCATCTCACCTGATGCTGGATATCTGGTCTTTCATCTGGTTTGGCCACTTCTTCAGTGGGCAAACAGGCAACTGTAACAAGTGTTTCTCTGCCTTCTTTCATTTCTTATAGCAGAGACTCATGAAATAAACTTGCATTCACTAAATTTAGATAAAATTAATTGAGTCCTGAAAGCTTGACTCAGTAGTTGCTAAGTTAGGAATTCTCTGAAGTCCCAGT
Organism: Campylorhamphus procurvoides; assembly: GCA_013396655.1. NCBI lineage: Eukaryota > Metazoa > Chordata > Aves > Passeriformes > Dendrocolaptidae > Campylorhamphus > Campylorhamphus procurvoides. Next base: position 369,112 of record WBMV01000702.1, on the reverse strand, counting down.
AATAGCAAAATGCGTAAAGCTAAATATGACATCTGAAATCAAATTTACATTGATTTTTTTTTTCAGTTCCAATTCTGTGATGGGTGAATGACTAATTTCAATTTCATACTCTTAGTATTTCTTCTCAGGAACTGGAATTAGTGAAATTGTGGCTATTGCTCTTTTTTTTTTTTTCCAGCCTGGAGTTTATAGTCTAAAGGTTTCTTTTGCAATGCACTTCTCTCATTTCTTGTGTTACTACTTTAGGATTATTTTAATTTTAAACAGATTTGAAAGCACTTCATGATAGAAGAGGATATTTCCATGTTAATAACCACTGTTTCAAGTGGCTTTTTACCTTATACATTTCTTTTGCCCTCAATGTAATCCTGGGCCGTGTCACCCAGGGAAATTGAGGCACTTGTAAGGATGTATGAATGCTCAGAAATGCAGCCTGAGTAGCTTAGAAGTTAACTACATACAGACTTCACTTCCTAGTACTAACACCAACAGTATTCCAGTATAGAAGCAGCAAAACTTGATGATCTTAAAGTGTCTTCCAACTGATGATTTTATATCAATATTTATAAAATTAATATATTGGAGACATGGGAGCACTGAAATTTGACAAGAAAATGCACCATCAAATTTCATAAGTAGGCAAATATGGACAATGTTTCTAAGGGAATGGGCAGGTTGTTGTAATGATCCCTTTTCCTTCTCAGCTGACATAGGAGGTGAAAAGGCAGATTCATGTCAGTATCAATTGCTAAAAAAAACCCAGGGACACTGAAACACTGGATGCGACTAATGTGCCAGGGGCAGACTGAACTGTCTGATGTGGGAAATTCATTATTAAAATTAAAATAAATTCTTATTTATTCTCATATTGTATGTTTTACTCTAGAATAATTGAAAATTATGCAATAATATCTGTTTCCCAATAGTATGCAAAATCAGGTATTTAAAAAACCCAAACAAACCCACCAACTAACACTAATGCTAAAAAGGCTGGCCCCAGAATGGTCTAAATTTCACCTATCATAAAGGCTTCTATTTTTAATTTGAACTACGTACAGTGCAGTCTAAGAATGTGTGTACATTTCTACAAAAGCCAGCAGTAAGATTTTGATGCTTTGCAATGCTGAATGAAAAATTGTTCTGTTAGGACAGAGGCCAATCATGGTTTATGTGATTACATAGGCTTATTTTTAATGAGCAAAATAACATGATCACGCTATAAGTGTGCAATTCAGAGTTGCTTAGAAAACTAATTATAAGAGGTCTTACAAACATCCTGGGCTTTCTAAGGTATTGCTCTATACCTAATGATGCAATAGCTTCCTTTATGGAATTCTGCACTTGCTTTCTTTTATTTTTTTTTCCCCAGGCTTCCATTAAAATCTGAGATTGATGGCTTGCGGTTTTTTGGAGAAAGTGTGAGTGAAATTGGTTTGAAGTACTCATGCTACCAGGTCACAATAAGAAACTATGGAAAAGAAAATGTTTATGAAATTTGGTTTTGTTCCGTTACCCCTATTGAAAGTGAAGTTCTTTAATAGCACGGTATGAATATATTTGTCATTTGGCAAGCTCTGTTCCTGAGTTGGGAAATTATCTTAAGGATTTACAGTGCTATTTCTGGCCTGTCAAGTACTGCACAGATTTTAAAATGTTTCCTTTAAGTATCACAAATGGATATGTTTTGCTTTCATTAATTGAGTAGCACAGAGAAAATTGGATATAAGTGAAATAGAAATACTATTACAGTGATCGGCAGATAATCATGGTGTAATATATATTGGCATCTTTTAAAACTGGAGATCTCCTTTCCTGGAAGGGGGGGATGAGGCAGATTCTTGAATCTGATGAGGCAAAGACTGGAGAGGTGGACAGTGAGGTGCACAGAAAACTGGCTGAACTCCTGGGCTTGAAAAGCTGTGATCACTGGAATGAAGACTAGATGGAAACCACTTCCTAATAGTGACCTCCAATATCAACACTGGGTCCAATAGTTAAAAAATAACATCTTCATTAATGAACAAGGCACTACAACTTGAAACCTATACAAAGCTGGGAGCAGTGACTGACATACTAGATGGCTGTGCTGGTACACAGTGACCAGCTGCAGGAATGGGTCAAAGGCCAGTACCTTTGCAGACAAGCCTAGACAAGCTGACCATGAGCCAGCAACATGCCCTTGTGGCAAAGAAGAGCAATAGCCTCCTGGGCTGTGCTGAGAAGAGTCCCTGGCAAGCTGAGGGAGATGACCCTTACCCATTTTTCAGCACTGGTGAGGCCACATGCAAAGTACTGTGTCCAGTTCTCAGCTCCTCACTGAAAGAGCCCAACATAAAGATGTTTAGGGACTGGAGCATTTCTCCTGTGAGAAAAGGCTGAGAGATCTGCAGCTGTTGAGCCTGAAGGGAAGAAGGCTGAGAGGGATCTCACTGATATGTTTAAATAACTGATGGGGGAAAGAAAAGAGGGCAGAATCAGACTCTTCTCAGTGGTGTCCAGTAAAAGGACAAGAGGCAGTGGGCACAAACTGAAATATGGGAAAGTGCATTTAAACATAAGAATTTATTTTTTTTCATTCTCAGAATAGCTTATCTTGAGAAACTATGACATCCCTACGCTTGAAAACACTCAAAACCTGACTGGAAAGAGCTCTAAGCAACCTGCTGTAGTTGACCTTCCTTTGATTAGAGGATTGTACTAAACAATCTCCTGAGGTACTTTCACTCAAGTGAAGAGCTTGTCCTGATAAACTGCAGAGTTCCAGGATGAACTACCAAGGTTATTCTTTGAGATTTAAATAAAGGTTTCACAACTACGTCTTCCGTACCTATAGTGTATTTTTTTAGGCCTCCACAGATATTGTGGTCAGTTGGTATTCTGTGTATTTCTCACAAACTATCACAAAAGGTCTAGAGGCCATGTCAGTACAGAATGCAAAACAAGTGAGAACTACACCACTGAGTATTATGGAATAAGGAATCTTTCCTTCTTGGCACTGCGTGCAGGTTTCACCATCCCTGGAATCTCAGCTAACGTGTCAAAGACACAGCCTGAAGTATTGCTTTCAGAAAATGTACTGATGGTTTAAATTGTACACCTTTCCCCATGCAGTCCAGAGGGAGCATGGTCTTTCAGATTTTCATACTGTAAACTCTAATGCCTTTAAAAAATAATTACAATGATTCTATGCCAGATAGATCCTGTTGGTCTTAATTTCCGCTCCAGAAAAACTTTGCTGATTGCTGAACTTAATATGACTGTTCTGAATTGTTTAACTGCTACTAACTCTGTTCTCTGAAGCTACTTAAGAAAGCCACAAGCATTAACTTGAAAACCCTGAATACTAAACAAAGAAGCCAGCCTTCAGAGTTGTGCTGATAGTGTTTATATCTGCAGGCTATAATAGCTATAAGAGCTGCCATGGGACCTCTAGTGGCTAAGAGCTGCTTGCAGACCTTGTAAGAAGCCTTGAAGCCTGATCATATGACTTCTGGAGAAAGGGCAAATGATTAAATGCCCAGCACTTCCGATGAGCTAAATAAGCATCGTACCACTGAATTCAATAGATTTTTGTCAATTTTCAGCACTCAGTGATCTGACTGAAGTTCTACTGCTCATATTTTATAGAAACAAAGTGCAAGAATTAATAAAAAAGAAAAAATCTTGGCAAAGTAAATTTATAATTCATTGAATTTTCACACTAGCAGAAACACATAGTATCTAAATGATATATATTTAAAAGTCAGAGGTAATATTCTTTACCATCCATGCCTTTTTCTCATATAATACTCAAACATATTCAATTTCTACATCAGACACAATCACACAGTGGAAGTCTATGCTCTCCAATTTTTTTCCTCTGATAAACTGTCAGTAGGAAAGATTACATGACAGAAGCTCAAAAAAATGCCAATCAGAACAGAATACAAGTGACAGTTTCAAAATTACACTGGCACTACCTCTTCCTCAAAGCCAACTGAGTACATTTCACTCATATTGTCAAAATACAGGTTGCAAGCCCACTTTTTCTCTTCCATCAGTAAGAAATAACTTCTCTCCACCTTCCTTCCTCTTGGAAAATACTCGGTGCTGTGTTTTTCTCACCATCCTCGTGCAGCTATGACCTACTATGAAAACTTGAATAAAACAGCCTCCTAAACCCCACTCTTTTCATTGGAATTTATTTTGCATTTTGTCAAAACAAGATAATATGAAGGCAGGTCCTTATCTCAGGGAGGTTACTTGGGTTAAGAAAGGGATTGTACAGGCATCAGAGCACTGCCCTGTGAGTGAATGTAGCATGTCAGTTTAAACCACACAAAAATCCTTATGGAAGTGACATGTTTTGACAAATAACAAGACATTTGAAACTATTTCTTTTGTCACTTTAATAGGCATGGGAGCAATGCAGTGGTGATAAAAAGGGACAAATGCAGATCTGTAAACAGCCACTGGTTGTTTGAAAAGCTAATCACTGGTAAGCTGAGATATGAGGTGAATATTTTGATGCTTTTGTTTAACAGCCCCAGATATAACTGGTGTTCCTTTTTGTTCTTTCTATTTAGAGGGTGTCCTTCCAATGCAAGCCTTCTGCAATGTGCTCTCCTGCAATTCCTGCAACATTAGGACAAAATAAAACTTTGTCAATACAGAATTATTCATGATTTTGTGGTCTGTCTCTACATTGACAAGTTTTGTGCTAGAGTACCTGATATTGACATTTGTAGATTGATGGAAAAAAACCCCAAAAACACTTCAGCGTTAAGAATTCCAAATTTATCTTTTTTTGTTGCAAGTATTCTAAACTTACTATTTGCAATCCAGCTTTATTTGAATTCTTCCAATGAGGACAAACAAAATCCTCACCAAGTGCATTGAAATTCTTAAATACTGTAAAAGCCCAACAGTATTCTAATTAAAAAATTATGAGTAGCATTTTACTTAATTAAATGGCTACGGTCTTTGCAAATGTAGAAACACAGTTCTAAGAGAACACACAGAGAATTAACAGTATAGCAGTCTCTCATCCTGCTGTGTCTTAGGATTTTCCTAGGCATTTTTTGAATGAAAAATGTGAATAACAAACACAACTCTCTATTGGGAGTTTTTTGTTGTGCATTACAGGGTCTGTATTTGGGGTCATATTCCCCCTAACAGAACTGTGTCGAGTAATCACCTACTGCAAATGAATATAAAGAGTATCAACTGAGCAATTTGTATCTTTCTTTTCTCCCTGATAATTAATTTAGTGAAATTTACTTGGGTAAAGCTAAACTCTGCAGCTGACATAGAATCAGAAATGGAAAACCTAATGGGATGTCTTACTTGAAATATTAAATTTGGTACTTTTTTTAATAATAAATAAAAATATTATTTTTTATTTCCCATTGACAATCATTATTGAGGGACTGATGTATGATAGTATAGTTGACAGGTTGAACTGAGTCTGCACTGAAGTTAGTTATACACAGAAAAATCCTATTGTCAATTATGTTGTCGCTCTCCCTCCATGCCCACCCTCCTTTTTGGATAATAGTATCTGTATGTAATGAACTAAAATAGTTCATGAATTCTGATAGGTCATTTTTTCCTCCTCTTTGGATACCTTCTGCTAGCTTACAATAACAGCAAGTCATCTTGGTGAGTGAAATCAGTTCCCCTGTTCTTTCCTGATAATTAGCTCATCTAACTCTTCTTCTAAAAATCCCTTCTATACACCAAGTTCCATCTCCTTACTACGATGCTGAATATAGTGTTTCCTAAGCTAAATCTAATCACAGAATATGCTGAGTTGGAAGGGACACACAAGGATCATTGAGTCCAATCCTCAGCCTCCCCTCCTCCAGACTGAACAGACCCAGTGACCTCAGCCATCTCTCATGCAGTTTCCCTTCAAGGTTATTCACCATCTTCATTGTCCTCCTTTGGACACTCTCTAATAGCTTAACATCTTTCTTATATTGTGGCTCCCAGAACTGCACACAATGTCCAAGGTGAGGACACCCCAGTGCAGAGCAGCATGGGTCAATTCCCTCCCTCAATGGGTTGGATATACCTTCATACTGCCCAGGACAGGGTTGGCCCTCCTGGCTGCCAGGGCACTGCTGACTCATATCCAACTTGCCATCCACCAGGACCCCCAGGTCTCTTTCTGTGGCATTGCTTTCCAGCATCTCATACCCCAAAGTATACAAATATCCAGGGTTGCCCCATCCCAGGTGCAGAATCCAGCTCTTTTCCAAGTTGAACTTCATACCTTTGCTTCCAGGACATAAATCTTACCTTTTTCACACAGTCAATAACGTAGATTCTGATTGCGTTGAGAATACCAAATCCAGTCCCTAGATGGCAGTTCCAATCTCTCTTTCTCTTTTTAGCATGGAAAATTCTTGGCCAAATCTTGGAGACCTTAGTCTACCCCCACGTACACACTCATGAGTCCCAATGGGAGTAAATGGCATAGAATATGACCCTATTTACACTCCTTTGTACTGCAATAGGATTTCTTATCTTCACACACCACAGGCAGCAGAGAGTGAAAGCCAGCCCAGCATCCCACCTCAGCCACTGATGGGGATGGGAGTCACTAATCAACAATCTCTAGCCACTGCTGATGACTGAGAGGAGTGTAGGGGGGAGTTACGCCATAGCCACCTCAGGGGCTTTGCAGTTGTGCCACCGCAAGCCACTTCAGGGGCTTTATAAACCACTTTTGCCATAGCCCCCAGGGACTGCCCAGCTTTGTTGCTCTGCTGCCCCTGTTGCTACTTGCTGGCCCCCACCAAGAGAGACAGCCTGCACCCTACATTGTTTTTCCTGGTTTTCCCAGCTGCAGGATGTAGAAGGAAGTGGGAAGCCTCTCCACCTTCTTGTGGTTGTCCCTGGGGAGACTGTGCCGTGTGTAGGGCACAGGACAGGAGCCAAGTTGTCTGTGTCCCAGGGGTGAAGGCCACACAACGCTTTTTGCCTTTGTTGGTTTAAAGTGTTCACCTCTGTATCGTTGTAGTGACTGCTTTCTTTTAGTATATTGTTACTTTTATTTATACTTCTCTGTATTGCCCGATCCTTATTGGAGGAAAAATAAAGGGGCAGTGATTTATCTGGGGTTGTAGTTCTCTGATGGTTGTCCATTTATATAGCATAAAACATATAGTAATCTTTAAGTACATAACTTGCCTACCTGTATGAAATTATAAAAGAAACTTTCATCAAGGAATAAATTTTTACATCTGTTTTGTAAACCCCTGGAAAATAGAGACTTACAGAAATGCTGATACAAGTTAAAATATAGCAGGATTAGTAAGGTACATAAAACAGTTGAATATTCCAGAGATTTAATTTCTGGAGTCAAGATAGCTTATCCTATATCATACACCAGACACAAAGAGGTATATATGGAATGATGACTGTACAGAACAAGTGGGTTTGCCTATGTTTCATATATGTTTTATAAGCAAATTCAAATATCTAGGAAGGATTTGATGATACATATAGGAAATATTTTACCTAGTTTGTTATTCTTTCTATTTAATTCCATTTACTTATTTAACAGGATCAGGAAAAATAATAAAATTTCAAATAATAAAAATAAAATGAAATGTTCATTTGTCATACTTCTAAGAAATTTAATGGACTGTTTTGCATAAATATTTCAGTATGGCTCTGTATATATCTTAGTTTTAATATTTAAGAGTAAGCAGTATTATTTACTCTCATCTGAGCAGAATTCTTGTTACAGCTGCATAAATAAAATTAGTCTTTGATATCCAGGAGCAAATAAAGCATTAAGGTTTACACCATCTCTTTTAATGTACAATGTGAAGATTTTTATTAGGATTAACATTTCTTGCTTTTCCACTAGGATTGGACATGACCCATGTGGTTTAGATCCTCAGCAGTTGTAAGACTCCTAGCAATCAGAACTACTTTACAGGAGAATTTGGACAACTGTTTTCTGGTGCTGCTTCTGTAACACACTACATGCAGAGTGAGCAGTGTTTGATCTTGCTGTGAACCTGTCTCTTGAAGCAGAGCCCATATGAGACAAACTTTCCCAGCTGTGTCATGAACCAGGAGAGTCATTTTCTATATGTCCCTCCTCTACCATCTTTTGTCTGTTCTGTGTATTTAGACTTCAAACACCTTAGGGAAAAGAATGATGCTGTCTGCCCCTAGAAGAAAAGTGGGACCCCACAGTTAACAGAATATAATTAAGAGTAGAATCATGTCGTTGTTGAGATAGACACAACACAATACACACAAAGGTGAGGGATAGATCCAGCTTAGATACATACATACATACATACATAGATTTAGATAGATTTTTTTAATCCTTCACACAGCTACTTTTATATATTTCTTAAGCATATGTACCACAACATTATTGGGGCTTATTGCATACAATCATCTATTGGCCACAGTTATAAATGTCTGTCTCTGTACAAACTCACCGAAGTTCCTTATCTTGTGTTTCTCCTGAGTTCACTCAGTCTCTGCAAGTTGTTATCTTCACAGACACACAACAATCTGGCCAAGGTCAAATTGTTCTTGCTCCATCAAGGAATCTGATGGAGCAGATTGCCTGCTGCAATTTCCCACAGAATCAACATGGCTAATGACCAAAACAGAGCAAAAATGAGCAACACTCATCAAGGTGTGAGTATTGCACAGATATGGCATATTGATTTTTATTCTACAGCTCAAGTAGAACAGCTTTAACTTTCATGGTTTTCTTCCTCATTCAGTTTGAATCATAATATCACCAAAGTCAGAATCAAACCCCAAGAATTCAAGGAGGGAAAAGGTTCAACACTGGCTTTTCAGTGCACAATCATGCTTCTTAGGACAAAATCTAATAACAGCTCTAAGTCTACGCTGTACGTAAGTATGTACCTAGCCAAAAATAATCCATCTCAGGGCAAAGACTTACTGGGTCAGCTAGAAGGATTATTCAGTTGCCCACAAATAGGCACTTCGCTTAGTTAGATGGCTTGGGTCATTCCACCCAGATTCACCTGCCATTCTAAAAGGGCACAAGTTTCTTGGAGAATATGTGTTTCCCTTGTCAGGCCCTTTAGACATGTCAGATCCCTTGCCTGGACCCATGTGGCATACTGAGATAAATAATTCCTATACTGAAGCCCTAGCTCTCTAATAAACATAAGGGAGACTATACTCTCAGTTGGTGCATAGAGACCTAAAATTAGGGCAAATTGATTCCTATTCTGTCTGTCAACTCCTAAAATCACTTGTCAGAAGAATCAAGCCACAGAATTTAGTGAAGCCTTTTGTAGCGATATCAGGCAAGGGATCACACATTTGTGAACTGTGTTTTTTTTATATTGATCCACTCAAAAATGTCTGGTTTGGACCTGTGGATGAAACCTGGGGAAATGGGCCCAATTTAATTAGATATAGGACTATATACAGGTTTTCATAACAGCCCTATAAAGGCTTTTGATTGTATCACCTGACATTGGCTCCATTCAGATTTCCACAAGCAAGCCCTAGTGCATCTGAAGTTTCCCTAGACTGCTGCAAAGTCCACGAGGGAATTGGTATACTCAGTCTCCTAAGTCGTATCTGTCAGCCCCACACAGACATTTCATACATTTCAGAACTTCACAAATGGCATTAGATGCCTATTTGTAACCACATGAATAAAGACCTACATCTTCAATGACTATAAGGAAAGTCTGGGCACCCAGTCTCCATCTAGATTTTATTTTAGGTACATCAGTCTAGACTTTCACCCCACTCCTGGTTTTGATCATTGCTTATAAAACCATATCCATGTTATTTCTGGACTGAAATGAAAGAGCCAGAATGCCAGAGGAATACTACAGGTCCAGGTCTTATAAGAGCTGTTTTATCATGACCCTCAGAAAGACTAAAATCAGGGAGGTAGCTGGAGAAACGATCCATATCTATAAAAGATTATTAGGAAAACAACTTCTTAAAGGGAAATGGACACCTCACAGTTTTGCTGAAATAATCTTTCCCATGACGTTGTTACGAAAATTCATCTTCCACAAGTTCTGTCTTAGTCCATTCTGAATTAAATGCCCAGCTAGAGAAATCAGAACAAACAATTGGCCTACAATATCATTATACTTGGTTTCTGTTTGCCTACAAGTCCAGATTACCTATAATTGTTCTCCTTTGTTATGGATACAGTTTGTTACACAATTAAATTGCAGTCACAGTTGGTATAAGTATTTTAGCTGTGGGTAGGAATGTGAGGATTTTTGCTTCTAGGGTATTTGCTCCTACTGCCAGGTGGACTGAAACTGCTTTTTCAGACATTGTGCTATTTTTTATGTTAATGGTATACAGAGCAGACTTTCTGCAGAGTCTTATGGATTTGATGTCAATTACCTGTTTGCCTTTGTCTTGAAAGTGCCTTCCAATCTTCTGCTTTGAAGAACTAAGCTATAATTAGAAATGTGTTATAATATTTGGGTAAATTTTGTTTTACAGACACTGGCTCTACACTGGCAGCCTCATTTTGCCTGTTAAAACTACAGAAGAGAACTATCTATACACTTCATCAGCTCTCTACTGGAAAGGGATTCTTTCTGACCCTGTATAAATACCAATCTACTTCTTTTCTACTTTGAATGAATGTAAGAGCATGATGGACTCACTAGGAAGAAGGTAAAGATAATGACACGTAATTGAAGTCAGACAGAAGAAACAATAATTTCAGTTTCTTTGGACTTTCATACTTGCACATTCCTGAGCTATTATTTCAAGGGAAGTGCATTATTCTGTCTGCCTAAACAGGAATTGTTCTCAACAGAGCGTTTCAGTAAACTCTAGGTTATTCCATTTGAAGTTCTTAAATAGGTAAAATTCCTGTTAGAAGTTAAAGGAATTTTGCACCTTGGGTTAAGTTCCTTAAAACAATATTGCATAAACAAAATTGCATAAAATGATATTGCATAAAATGATATTGCATAAAACAAAAGACCCATCCAGACATTTCACATATGATATACAGAATCATTCCATATTGTATCTATTTTCTTATAGAAGTAGTAAAGATGATAGGTTTTCATCTGTAAGACCAAGTAACAAAAATTCATACCTTGTTACACCATGGTATGAAAATATTTAGTTCCATCCTTTTTTTAAAAAAAAACTAAAACTTTTCTTCTCACTTTTTCTTAAGCTAAATAAAAGAAAAATAAATACTTAGAGATTAAATGAATAATTTTACACATAATTACAGATTGAAAGGATGAAAGTCTAGTTTCATCATAGATGTGTTCCTTAGAAGAATTTACTGTTTTATTAATGAAAGACACAATTTTCTGCAATCAGTGGCAAGCTTGAATTCTCACACATTTGCATAAGAAAATTTGTAACTGCTTTGTCTCTCAGTGAAAAAAAAAAATATAGACAGAAAAAAATCTCAATACTCGCAAAGGAGTAAGTTTATCTATATTTTGTTATATTGAAGGATTTTTGCAAAGTGTGATCACATTAAAATATGCTCAGTGATCAAAATGCTTATAAGATGATATAAAGAATTTTAGGGCACTTAAACTAAGCAATAAAAGACATTCAAAAACACCAAAGCAAAGAACTTTCATAATATGCTGATGCTTTATATCCTTTGTTGTCTGTGTGTGAATAGTGTAATCTAACAGTTATGAAACAAGATCTAAGTTTCATATAGTCCAGACGTCATGTATGTTCATTCTGTAACTGACTTTTATGAAGAATATTATTACAGGGAGACCTACTATCTGAACTTTTTTTCACCACAGCTATACCAGAACATAGCTCATTCCCTTGCAAATGAACTTTCACTAGATTTTCTAATAGCTTGCAGTTCTTTTGGCTTTCTAAAACTATTGAGGGTGGATGATCTGGACACAGCTATAATAAAAACATAGAGCAGGATAGATTTTGAAAGAGAAAAGAGTCTTTGTTGCTATGGAGAATATTTTATACAAGAACCATGGATAAATTAGGCTATGAAAGCAGAGGTATATATTCACTTTAGTAAGCACTGTATCATCATAATAATTAGTATTTCTAATGGTTAATTATACAAGTCCAGAATCCATCTGTATTTTGTTGTGCTGCATACACCTGCTCTATTTCTGGCAAATATTTTCTTCATGACTGTCCAACATACAGGATAGTTTAAAAACAAACCAAGGCATAAAGAAAATAGAATCAATATTCAGCTCCCAGCAATCTACTTAGCAAGTAGCATAGCCCTGTATGGGAGAATATCTCTCCATTTCCAGTGTTAGGTAATAGACCTGTGTCAAATTTTCTAATTATAGAAAAGTTTCTGTTTAGCCATTTCTTTTACAGACATCATACTAAAGTTCAATATTCCAAGACTCCACAAAGAAATATTGTCTATGGGAAGTGAGCTAGGTGAATGTGGACAATCTTCAGACACTCCATCGATTATTATATTGAGCTAACATCATATGTATGAATAAAGTTTCGAGAACAAATGCCTTACTTAAGAGAAAATCGTAGCAACTTGTTCTAAAGTTAGCAAATAAAAAACAGTATGGAATACATAGAATGTTTATCTTTTTTTCTTTAACAAGCCTATTTTTTTAAAAAAAAAAAAGCAAAAAACCTTGTAGCTGATTTTTTAGGTAATGTAACACAAAAGCCATTTGCAGCAGAACAATCTATGTGAATCGTTGTGTTTTGAGTGCTACACAGGGTTTCCACAGCTTTCTAGTTAGTAAACAGCTCTTTCAGGTACTTTTCTTACTGCTATAATTTGAAGACTTGCAGAAATATTGGAAAGAGATTATGGAACGGAGAATTTTATCTGAAGGGATAACAAGTTATCATAAGGAAGAGTGTCAAGAGAATGGGGTCAGACTCTTTTCAGTGGTGCCCAGCAATAGGACAAGGGGCAATGCACAGAAACTGAAACACAGGAAGTTCCACCTGAATACAAAGAACAACTTCTGGAACAGTTTGCTAGCAAGGCTGTGGAGTCTTCTCTGGAGATTTTCAAGAATTGCCTGGATGCAGTCCTTTGCACTCTGCTATGTGTTCCCTTAAGGAAAGGGGGAAAAAAACTTTCCAAGACAACTTTATGTGGGTAAAGCTGAGAAGAGTTCTTTTACTGGTATGGTTTTGGGGTACAGAATATAAAGGAGTATAAAAGAGCATATAAAGTATAAAAAGTATAAAAGAGTACAACTTGTGTTGATAAGTAACAGATAGAAAAGACCTGCGCTAGGATGAACTCATGGCCTCAGGAATACCATAGCTCTTCTCTAAGCACCACCGCTTCAAAACATGCAGAGTAAATTAATCCAAAAGGCGTCCCTTTCATTTCATTCCCGGCTGTTTCCAGCCACCCCTGAGCCACCCTGCTATGTCTTACCGAAGCAAACAAGGAACAACAACCTGTCCCNGTGTGTGTGTGTGTGTGTGTGTGTGTGTGTCTGTGTGAGAGAGAAAAAATGTCAATAAAGTGTAGGAGAACTGGAGAAAGCAGGGAAAAAAGCTTTGTCTACGTGGCAGCATGCTAATTTTGTAACTCTACTTAATTATCATATTTAAAGGCTGTTTCCAATCTAAGATATGTCCATGCTCAGAACTTCCCTTGGTTCCGCCTCATGGCACGCCTCTCCTAGAATTGAATTGGAGGTCTTAAGACCCCTTTCCCTTATTGGAGCTTCTCCAAGGTTGCTGGGCTTTGCTTTCCTGTTTTGACTAACATGTTATCTAGTTGCCTTAGCTCTGGTACATATTTTCCTTGCACAGTGTTCCAGATATTATCTGACCCTTATGACAGCTAACACAGGGTTAGAGATTGCAAGCTATGCTATATATGAGAAACTACCTAGAAGTATAAAAATCTACAAATTCATGAAAACCCTAAGGCATCATATGGATGAACCTGCTTTATCTACGAGGTTGGACCAGATGATCTCCAGAGTCCCTTCCAACCTCCACCATTCTGATTCTGCAATAAGATATCTGTAAAATACCACATCACTCAGTTTGGTATCATCAGCAGATTTCCTGAGGGTTTGCTCAATCCCTTTATCTATGTCATTAATGAAGACATTAAATAACGCTGGTCCCACTACAGACCCCTGAGGGACACCACTTGTCACTGATGTTCATCAGGACTCACAGCCATTGACTACCACCCTCTGGATGTGGCTGTCCAATCAATTCTTTATCCACCTAACCATCCACCCATTGAATCTATCTCTCTCCAGTTTAGATCTTGTGGGGGACCTTATCAAAGGCTTTATAGAAGTCCCTGAGAAGATCAAAACTTCCTTAAGCAGGCATTTATCCAAAGCATAAAGCAAAGTTTTAAGGCCTGTACTGGGACCAGTGTCCCAATCTGAATGGTGCAGTTGACACACCTGAAGGATGGGATGCCATCCAGCGGGACCTGGAAAACCTTGAGAAGTGGGCCTGTGGAAATCTCAGAAGTTTCAACAAGACCAAGTGCAAGGTGGTGCAGCTGATTCAGGACAACCTCTGGTATTAATACAGCCTGGGGCACAAACTGGCTGAGAGCAGCCCTGCCAAGGACTAGTGCGTGCTGGTTGATGAGAAGCTGGACATGAACTGGCAATGTGCATTTGCAGCCTAGAAAGCCATTGATATCCTGGGCAGGACCAAACGCAGTGTGGCTAGCAGGGTAAGGAAGGTGATTCTGTCCCTCTGCTCTGCTGCGGTGAGACCCCACCTGGAGTACTGCATCCAGCTCTGGGTTCCCCAGCATGGGAAGGACATGAGCCTGTTGGAGTGAGTCCAGAGGAGGGAAACCAAGACGATTAGAGCAATGGAGCACCTCTCCTATGATGAAAGGCTAAGAGAATTTGTCTAAAATAAGGCTAACAGGGATTGCTCAGCCTAGAAAAGAGAAGGCTTTGAGGTGACATGATTGTGGCCTTCCAACACCTGAAGGGAGCTTACAAGGAAGAGGGAGAGAGACTGTTTACAAGAGCATGTAGTGACAGGGCAACTGGGAATAATTTTAAACTGACAGGGAATAGGTTTAGACTAGATATTAATAAGAAATTCTTTACTGTGAGGGTGGTGAGGCACTGGAACAGGTTGAACAGAGAAGCTGTGGCTGCCCCATCTAGGAAGTTTGCAAGGACAGGTTGGCCAGGACTCTGAGCAACCTAGTTTAATAAAAGGTGTCCCTGCCCAGGCAGGGGTGGGGTTGGAACTCGATGATCTTAAAAGATCCTTCCAACCCTGGCCATTCTATGATTTATGATTAGTCTTAAGATGGGGTACATGATATTGCAAGCATCACAAACAATGTCCAATATGTCTTTCTAACTGCTTTGTTATAGCATGAATGCTTTAATCAGAGATATTTTCAGACTGTTCCCACAAGTGATTTGCAGAGATCATATTATATCTGTGGGTGAATCAAATACATAATGCCTTATGAAAAAAACATATCAAACACCACCAAGATAAAAGACATACTCACAGTGAGGAGTTAATGAAAATTCATTCTATTATAGTTTTTCCTGCACATAGGCAAGTTTAGACGTATTTTTAAAAATGAAAAAATTCACAAAAAAAAAGTCATTATACACACAGAGATAACATTTAGTCTCTAGATTATAGCTGAAAAGCATGTTGAAAAGATTCATTGTCAAAAAATCAAGCTGTGTTTCTAATTTTCATTGAGCACAACTCAGATTGTGATGTCCAACAATAATAGAGATGGCTCCTGACTGTGGAGAAAATACAAGCCACTTTAAATAATTTTTTACTTCTGTGCTGAATCTTGCACAACTGAGCTGCCATTGAGGACCTTATTCCTAATTTAAATTTTCACACATAGTGGTAATTATACTGATAAAGGAAGTACCAGTTGTTGTCTACTACTATCATTTATAGTTCATTTGGAACTATTAGGTCCTGCTGGAGATGAAGTCAAGTCACACTGCATCAGCCGCTGAGTATTGCTTGTGGTTTCACAGGGAGCAGAGAAAGACCAATTGCTTCTGCTCCTCCTTTGGGAGTTCAGTGAGTCCAAAAGGTCTCTATTGCTCCATCTGCCTTTTTCAACAATATGATAACCAACCCTTGGGTACTGAGGGAGTTGTCAGAGGTGCTCATCAAGCCACTTTCAATCATTAAACAATCCTGGCTAACCAGGTAGGTCCCAGCCTCCTGGGGGTTCACAAGTGTGACACCCGTCTACAAGACAGGCCAGAAGAATGGTCAAGGGAACTACGGGCTTGTCAACATGATCTCAGGGCTGGGGAAGGTCGTGGAGCAGATAATTTTGAGTGCCATTACATGTCACATCCAGGACAACCAGGGGATCAGGCCCAGTGAGCCTAGGTGTATGAAAAGCAAGTCCTGTTTGACCAGCCTGATCTCCTTCTATGACAAAGTGACTTGCAGAGTGGATGAGGGAAAGGCTGTGGATGTTGTCATACAGAACTTTAGTAAAGTCTTTGACATCATTTCCTGAAGAATTCTCATGGAGAAACTGGCTGATCAAGGCTTGGGTGGATACACTGTTCACTGGGTAAAAAACAGCTGGATTGCCAGGCCCAGAGGGTGGTGGTAAATGGAGTTACATCTGGCTGATGGTTAGTCACTAGTGGTGTTCCCCAGGCTCAGTATTGGGGCAAGTCCTGTTTACCATCTTTGCTGACAATCTTGACAAGTAAGTTGAGTGCACGCTCAGTAATTTTGCAGATGACAGAGTCTGGTGGGAATGTTGATCTATAGACGAGTAGGAAAGCTCTGAAGAGAAATCTGAACAGGATGGATGCATGGGCTGAGGATAACTGCATGAGGTTCAATAAGGCCAGTTGCCAGGTCCTGCATTTGGGTGACAGCAATACCATGAAACACTCTTGGGGAAGAGTGGCTGGAAAGCTGCCCAGTGGAAAAGGTCCTGCAGTGCTGGTCAACAGCCAGCAGTGCGCCCAAGTGGCCAAGAAGTCCAATGGCATCCTGACTCATATCAGCAATAGTGTGGCCAGCAGGACTAAGGCGGTGTTCACTCCTCTGTACTTGGCACTGCATGTTGAATCCTATGTTCAGCTCTGAGGCCCTCACTACAAAACAGACATCAAGGTACTAGAGTGTTTCCAGAGAAGGGCGATGAAGCCAGTAAGGGTCTGGAGCACAAATATGATGGAGAGCAGCTGAGGGAGCTGGAGTTATTTAGTCTGGAGAAAAGGAGGCTCAGAGGTGACCTTGTTTCTCTCTACAACTCCTTGAAATTAGGTTGTAGCCAGGTGTGTGTCAGTCACTTTTCTCACGTAACAAATAATAGGGTAAGAGGAAATGGCATCAAGCCAGAGGAGGTTTAGATTGCTTCACAAAAATGTTGTCAAGCATTGGAACAGGCTGCCCGGGCAGTTGTCTGAGTCACTATTTCTGATAATGTCCAAAAAACATCTAGACATGGTGCTTAGGGACATGGTTTAGTGGTGAACATGGCAGTGTTGTGTTAACAGTAAGTCTTGATGATCTTAGGGGTCTTTTGCAACCTATGCTATTCTATGATTTTATTTTATGATAACATGATCAAGTGGAAGACACAGTACAGCAAGAAGGAGAGTGCTTCTATATTCTGGAGAAAGTCATCCCTATTAAAACACTTTCCATGTTGCTATGTAAATATGAACTGACACCACCAGCATTGTGACACAGAGTCAAAACATCAGGAATGGATGCTACTGTGTATGTTGAAATTATATTTTAAATTATTCTTATGTGTACATTTTATTGTCTTGCCTTCAAATAATTTAATAAGTAATACAAATGAGAATATTTCATGTAAAATTCAGTAAGAAAAGACTGAATAAGAATTTGATGTCAAAGTTGAAATCAGAATTGTTACTCTCCCCACAGAGAGCTTGAAGGACTGCAGATTGTAAGGAATAGCCAATTTAACAGTAAATCTTTTTGTGTTCTCCCAAATGCACATATTTGCTTCCTCCCAAGACAGCTTAATAGCCTTTGCCTAAATGTCTCTATGTTCAAAAGTATAAGACTAATCATGGAAAATATTAGGCAAAAAGAGACTTTGGAGGTTTTTTTAGAACACAAGGAACATAGGAAACCTAGTGCAGGGAGGAAGGTCCCTCTCCAGCTTGTAAAACCCCTTTAGTTTCAGTTTGTATTGGCTACTGTAGCAATACTAATCATATCATTAATGACGTTAATTCTATTGCTTGTAGTAGCTGGTATAATAAGATCACAGCACTTTCTACCACCTTAGTAGGTACTTTGGTGAATAGCTTAGACCTCAGGCAACACCTGTTAAAATGTGAAGCATTCTGCTCATGTAGCAGGTAATTAATATGTTCTGTCTTTGTGAGAGCAGCAGAGCATATTTTATCTAATACTAATCTTAAAAATCCATCCTTAACACGGCTGGATGGGGCACGCTCTCCCCTTCCCCTGTCCCTCTGCACGTGGCTGGGTGGCTGGGCCACACGGGGTCCTCCCAAGGTCTCAGTAAGGAGGACACACACACTCCAGGGACAGGAAGCAGAAAGAGAAATTTATTCACCTGGTCAGGTAATTTATAGACCTCATGGCCAGGGCAAAGGGGAGGGATACAAGGGAAACCAATCAGGACACAGCCTGAAGGGGTCTTGAATACTAATTAGGAAGGTGAGAGGTGTCTTTCCCACGGGCCTGGGGAAAAGGGGAGGTGGTCTAAGGACCTGGGAGAAGGGGAAGGTGGCTTTTCAAGAGCCTGGGGAAAAAGGTTAACACAGCAATAAAACTTCATGTTACAATACAGTAAAAAACTCAGGTTTAGTCTACTGCTACATCTCCTCCTTTCTTATTTTTTAAAGCTGGATATGCTTTTATTGGTTTGAAACTTTGAAAAAATCAAATTGCAGTACTTAAATATTGCACTAGATTTAGCCAAATATTTTGTTACTCAATTTGGAATTGGAGGAGATGTAACAG
>WBMV01000702.1:298432-349315 GCA_013396655.1 Campylorhamphus procurvoides | reverse complement strand
GCGCCGCGGCCTCCCAAGCCTCTGTGCCCGGGGGCAGGGGGGGTGCGGGGTCCCCCACTGCCCCCTCCCTTCGGGCGGCAGAGCCCTCGGAACTCAGCTCCGTTTGCAAGCAGTCACTGTCCAGACATGCCCGGGTCTCTGGGACTGGTTTTAATGCCAGCATGGACCCAGCACTCGCATAACACGTCACCCCCTCCCTCCCCGCTCTTGACCACGCGGTGGAAGTTACGTAATCGGCTGGCACGGCGCCGCTCCACTGCTGTGCCGGCGCCGTGGCTGCGGGGGACGGGGCTTGATCCGAATATGACAGCGGGCTCATCCACTGAAGCAGTGGCCCCGGTGGTGGTCTCAGCATCTCGGTGGGCAGGGAGGGGGGCCCCCCACCCTCTGTGGGACCACGCTGGACAGGTAACATGGCCGTGGGCAGTTCTGGCGGAGCCGCGTGGGCGCTCGCTGGTGGAGGGGGGCAGGGCGGCGTGCTGGGACATGGTGGGGTGCTGGGAGGGCAGGGGAAAGGATTCCCGGGCTCCTGTGATGGAAAGAGACCCGCGGCAGCTTCTGTGGAACCCCTGCCACGTTGGGTTGAGTCCCCGCAAACAGAATACTGTCCTTGGTTATCATTTTTCGCAGTCTGTAATTGAGAAAAGCTTTTTTCTTCTGTAACGTTTACAAAAGCTCCAATATTCCCTTTTTGTTCTTGGGCTTCTAATATTAAAAGTACATGCGCCCAGGCTAAGCTTGCATGGGCAGCAGCTCTATTATTGGATTGGACTGCTGTGCATATCTGCTTTCCAAGCAATTCCCAGTCCTTTGCTGTTAAAGGGATTTTATAATTGTTTTTAGCCATAAACTTGGAAAGACATTTTAAGGCAGGCTTATCAGGTGATTTATGATTGTTAAGTAAAAGAGTCTTTAAATTTCGACGGTTTTCTTTCTCTCTCTTTGAGAGAAAGGTTCCCATTTTAAAAATAAAAGCAAAAATGTTTATGGGGTGTTTTGGGAAAATTGCTGAAGCTGAAACCCACCTTCTGACCTGCGATGTGGGGTGACGAGTGTCCCAGCTGCTGTCCCGAAAGATTGCTTCACTTGCTGAACTGCAGACACCTGGAGAATTGAGCTTCAGAGGCCGTGTTGAACGTAGAATATCCAATCCTTTTCCACGCTTGAATCCCTGTTGAGTTAAATAACTTCCTTTTCATAGAAGAGGGTGAGTTAAGTTCTCACACACGGGCACCATTTAATACGGCTGGATGGGGCACGCTCTCCCCTTCCCTGTTCCTCTGCACGTGGCCAGGTGGCTGGGCCAGAGGGTCCTCCGCAGGTCTCAGTTAGGAGGACACACACACTCCAGGGACAGGAAGCAGAAAGAGAAATTTATTCACCTGGTCAGGTAATTTATAGACCTCATGGCAAGAGTAAAGGGGAGGGATACAAGGGAAACCAATCAGGACACAGCCTGAAGGGGGCTTGAATACTAATTAGGAAGGTGAGAGGTGTCTTTCCCATGGGCCTGGGGAAAAGGGGAGATGGTCTAAAGACCTGGGAGAAGGGGAAGGTGGCTTTTCAAAGCCTGGGGAAAAAGGTTAACACAGCAATAAAACTTCATGTTACAATACAGTAAAAAACTCAGGTTTAGTCTACTGCCACACATCCTAACACACACAGTTTATTGTGGACTTTATCCTAAGCCCATGAAGAAGAACCAGTAGAAAGAAACAGGGTCAGAATTCAAATTCCACTCACCCAGACTCTGAAAGAGCCCTGCAAGAACATGTTGCAAAGAGGAGTTCAAAGACCTCTAAGTAAGCCAACTTAAGGTTAATTTGCTGTTGCTCAAGTCTCCTCCTGATCAAAAATAATTAAAGGTGGGCTTCAAGCATGAGGTTTAATAACATTTCCACATAATTTAGTTAGCATTAACAAGGATAATGGGATATTCGTCATATCAACAGACCTGTCAAATTGCGTTGAAATCCTATTAATCCCTGGCCTCAGTTACTTCCCCTGGCCGTAATTTACACTGCATGAATACATGCTTCATGTGCAAAAGACTGACTGATTTCAAAAGTATAGTCTTCCTTGAATTTTCTCATTTCTAAGATCCAGTATATTCTCTCATCACCTGAATCTGTATTTTCATTCCTTATTAATCCTTTTAACTAACTGCTCCCTTTATCTCATCTGCTTTTTAGATTTGCAATCAAGTAATCACTAATAGATTTTATTCCTCTGCTTATGGAGACCTTTCCATGAACTGATAGTTCAATACTTGTCAATTATTTTTAGCTGTCAACAACTACTTCATAAAGTACTTAGAATGTCAGTCACCCATTTTGAAAGCAAAGCACTAAATGCTGTTTCTTGTCTTGTTTTCTTTCATAGCATAACTGTAACTTTCAAAGGAGGCAAGATAGTGGATGGGGTATTCATTATCACCTGATAATTACAGGCTAATTACATTCTTTGAATGACTTGTTTCTTTACAATGACACATAAGAAAATATTGATTGCAATTTTCCTCAGCATGCAGGAACGCTATGAAAAAGTTGTGAATTTCATCACCTAGTTATGGCACACAACAAAAAAAAAGCTCAGTATTGATACCAGTTCACTATACACATCTGACTAATCTTTTTTAATCCTTTTTCAGTTTAATTTTCTAGCTAAGTGGCTCTGAGATATTAAGCTTGGGACATGAAAATTATAGGAATTTCTCTGAGAAAAAAAATAATATATTTTGTGCTGATACTACAATACTACAAAATAACAAAAAGCAACCAACTAAACAAAAAATTTTCTCGAAGAGTAAACATCTCAAAGAATACGAAAATGTAGTGAGACTGGTGTTAAAGCCACAGACTTCCAGAGCAATAGCAATTCTACTTCTCAGTGAGGAAAGGTGAAACTTGTGGCTCTTGTCATAACTTGCCTTCACATTGACTAATCCTGAAATATTTGCCACTCTTCCTGTCAGTGAATACAGTTTGAAAACCATTTACAAGGCAGTGACAATGAACAGGTTTTTAGCCGAAATCCCTTTTTAACTTAAACTCTTGAGGAAGTGTAAACATGAAATTATACTCCTGCTTCGGGTGCATATTTCCATTGTACATAATGTGTGCTACAGAGCTGTCACTAGATGTTCTGCATTAGCTTTTTGGTACAAGTCAGGACTGCTCACTGGAATGGATCAGTCAGGGCCACTTCTCACCCTTGGGCTCACATCACAGACAAGTGCAGAGCATGCAGAATAGGCTCCTTTTGACCAAAACAAACCCAGAAAGATGTTCTTCCATGGCACATGGAATATACTCCCATTGCTGCTGGGCCAGGGGCTTAGACTAAAGCTAGCCTGAGTCAAATGACTGAAACCAATTCTGTCTGAATAGCAGATTCTCAGCCAATAACAGTTTTACCATGCAGCACCACAGTACCCTACCTGCTGATGTAGGCATCCTCTGACCATCTCCCTAAAAAAAGACTCTAGCTGTTTATCTAGCACTTATAAAACAAACAAAAAAAAACTAATAATGCATTTTCACGCTATAAGTATTTACTTTCCATTGCTAGTAAAATGAAAAGTAACACAAGAAAAGCAAAAATGTTATTTCTGTTTGTTGTTAACGTTCATCACAAAGTGGCAATTTAGGTCTTATATTTCAGTATTCCCAGCAGATATATTAATATAAGGTTTCCATCTTAAAAGACAGAAAAAATACAGATTATCCTTTGACCTGATTCAAATGGGAATTGCTACCTTCAACAAAAATCTCAGAAGTATATTAAGTGCAAAAAGAATGTGATTGCAAATTTTCTTGACAAGGAATGAAGACATTTCCTTCTTAGGAAAAAGAAAATAGCATAGTTAATTTCCATACATTTCTCATTATACTGTGCACGTGTGTGTCGGTAGTTCTATCCTGTCCACATGGCAAGCAGGTTATTTCAAAGAAAGACAGTGAGTTCAAAGAGTGGAAATATAAGGAATCTGATAGGACTGCAGTGTGAAAAGTCCCTTAATATTCTCCAGACATCTAATATACACACTGAATAAAAGTAGAGAAAACATGACCTTACCTTAGGAAGTCTTTTGGGCCACTGTAATCCATCCAGCGGAACATGAAAAAGGAGTGTTTTTTATTTACTCATAGAAGGACAGTTGTGCTAATAATAGCACTATGTGATCACTAGGATACTTTGCTACAGATGTGAATCAGTATTCACTGCTTGATGGCTGCCCAGTGTTTGGTGGATTTTGTTAACAAGGGACACTATTGTCCCAGTGTTATGGTTCAAACCGCAGAGGTTTTAAAACATGTCTTTTGGGGACCCTGTAAAAGTCCTAGAAGATTAATTTCTGCAACTTCTTTGTTCAAAACAGTAACCTGGGAATTCTGACAAATGGAGCTTTCTAGGCTAAATAACTCACTGGTCTCTCCTCCTTTTGTATATGTTTTCTTTGATCCTTGTCAATGCAGACATGATCATCTGAGAGAGAAATGAAAATAATATATTCAACAACATCCCTGAAGGGGTAAAGAAAGCGACTGTTCATTTCTTTTCAGTTTTCTTTTTCTGCTAAACTATTCTTTTGAAATGATTCATTCATAAAATGACAATCCGGACCCAGTTGCTGGTTCAATATAGAATAGATTTAGAGTGAAGTGTTTTCTGCACTTAGCTATAAAATCTATACATTTTAATAGCCTTAAGTAAACATAGTGAGGGTGACCTGTTTCATTTTTCTTTTCCTTTTTTAAGAAAATGAAATTACAAAATACAATCTCTGCTTCACTTTTAGCTAATATTTCTTGACAGAGGAAATGTCACTTCTTATGTTTTATCCCCTGCTCATCAGTTATAATTTTCTGGGCTCTAACTCTTGTGCATCGTGTTGTGGTAATGAAAATACATTCAACTAGAATACCCTTAACAAGTGATGGACATACATAGGATTAGTACCAACACTGTTTAAATGTTACTTCCACATATCTTGTCGTTTGGGCCTGGTATAACTTTGTAACATTTCAATGGTATTGAATAAAGAGTAAATGAAGACTCTCAGACGAAAGTGTTAGTTGTACATGACTAAATGGAGCACCAAGGGGAGTGGACACTTACTGAAATTGCTAAAAGTTCTCTGCAAAGGTATGTGTCTCCATTATTTATGCCAAACTGTGTCTGTTGAATAAATAAATTGATGGAAGTTGCTTTTGGTACCAGCTGCTGCTGTTCATAAATTAATTCCCTGAAAGTGTTTTTGGTTGCCCACACATACAGAGTTATTTTAAATGGGAGTGAAGGGGAAAGCTAATTTAATTATGAAAAAAAGGAGGTTTTAAAATTTCTGGTTTTTAAGCACAGACCTAAATTATAGCGTTCACTGTGCAAAATATAATCAATCCAGCTACCCAACAAGCAGAAGAAAAAAAATCCTCCCTGTCAGTCCTGTAGATATTTACTTTTTGTCACTGCCCATACAAGTGTGTGGCAATGATGGTCCTGTATTGTCACGATATAAAAAGAACTGTCTGAAACTGAGTATCAAATGAAGAGGTGATGAAACACATTGGAAAATTAAATGGTGACTATTCATTTTTCCTGGAGAATCTTAAATTAAGAGTTCTGAAGAAATTTAAAAATTGAACAGATGAGCTACTGCAAGAATATATAATGTCTCAGAGCCAACTTCTCTACCCAGTGTCTGGAATTCAGAAAAAGGTTTGCCCAGCTTTAATATAGCTACAAAAGTTATGTTTGGCATTTGCTATTCCCATAACCTAACTTCAGTTCCAGAGAGAAAACTATGTGAAATCACAGTAAAAGATACACCTAAGAAATTCACTGAATGGAAAAAATTAAATATACAACTACAGTGGCTTAGTCTTGTGCTTCACTGCTTTTTAAGATTTTAGTGTGACAAGAGCATATAATATTATATTTATATATATATATAATATAATATTATTTTAGTAGGATGTTCTAAAACCTTTTGACAAATTTTCTCAAGGAAATGAAGTTGTAAAGTATTGTGAAGGATCAAAACTACCCAAGAAGAAACTAAATTTTTACAAACAAATGACAGGCTTTCAAGATGAAAATTTACACTGGTGTTCTCTGAGACAGCTGAACTGACTTGTACTGTATTTATAAATAACTGCAAAATGGTTTTATAATAAAATTACTAAATTTTCAGATGTTCTGTGGTCTTTATATTATCTTTAAATGGAATTAATACATTCTTCAACTGTAACACAGAACTTACTTGAATTAGCAGGATATTTCCTCAACCTCCCTTTCCTTCCTATTGCCCCCTTGACTCACCTCTTCACATGAATTAGTCAAAGACATGAGATGGACTATGCCAAACTCCTGTCATGTACCTGAACATTTCCATTATATTGCTGTGTTGCTTGCTTCAGAATATCCTAGCATGACACTAAACCAGCCACAATACCATATGAGAAAGATAGAGGTCAATGCAAAACTTCTAGAAGGCATGCAAAGGGAGAAATTTGTTGAGTCAAACTCTGCCAGATGTCTAGGTAAGTGCTCTGACTGTATGAGAAGTCTTGTGCGTACTACAGCTCTAAGAGAAGTCCATATGTACATTTATCAGACCTAAAAAAATTCACTATTACTAGGAAGGTGCAGTCTGTTCCCTTCTCTGACATCCTTTGCTCCTTTCTATGCTTATTAGTTATTCACTTGCTAAACATAGTCTTGATTTAAACTTGATCCTGCAGATCCATCTTCAAGACAGAACTCCATTAATTTCCATGTGTCTCTGCTTGGACAGAGGTCTAGTGTCAATGGTAAGGTTTCTTTTGTTAGGTTTCCATAACACTCTGTCTCTTAGATCTATAATGTAACAAGAACATAGAAATTATTTTAGCACAAATATCATGTGAATCACTGCTATTGCAGTCTTAAAACAAAGGTTTATATCAGTCACTTTCTGTATTTATTCACATTTCTGCAGATGTTCTTCCCCCTTGACTATTTTGTTGTGAAGCTAAAAGTACAATATGTGATAACTTTGGCAAAGGACTAGCACAAGATTTACGTTTCTGCTCTTGGATCCAAATAACACTTCAACTGCTACACAAAAAATTTCTCTTAAATAGTCAGAGCACTGTTGAGAATGCATATGATATGAACTGCTTTACAATAACAGTTATAATATGCTTTCCAGACCTAGGAAGCAATTTGTTTTGCTTAGTGGGCATCTGAATGCCAAGCTCAGAATTTATCAAAACACACATACAGTGGAAATAAACATGCTTTGAGTGACTGTGTGAACTATACTGCCAGTATAAATAGTTTTCTGGCATCCCCTCAAGGCAAAGAATTGGGCAAAAGACATTAACTGTACTCTATGATACACAGTACAAGATAGGATGAAACTTGACTTATGGGGAAGGCATCACTTTGCCTTTCATGCTTTTCACTTTTTGATGTACCATTTCCTATTTTAATTTCACTCCTTTCTTACATTTTATAAATAAAAGCTTCAAGTGCTCATATTTCTCAATGTGTTTTAAGAGAGGTACCTACAGCATAAGTCAAAGGTTGTATCCAGCATTAGATCCAAAAGAATGGCCTGGTCATCTACCTTCCATTTAGGTATCCATCTCAATTTATAACTTCAAAAATCATAATTGACTTTTTTGTAGCCACAGAAAGGCTGTCAGAATGTTTCAGTTCGTACTAGATGCTTACATATATATTGCAGGAGGATAGCCCACAGGAGGAGTGTTCAGTACCCTAATCACCAGGCTCAGTATCAGCACCCATTTGTCTCTTTTAATACTTAGAGCAGCTGAATCAAGAGAAATAGGTTTAATTTCACTCCCTCCAACTTTCTGAAACACCAGGTAAAGGCATCCTTGTTGTAGTGTCTGGAAAGGTTAGACATCTCCATTGAAACTTCTACTCAGAATGAAACTGCAAATCTCCCAATTCTTTTTCTCTAATTCTGTGCAATTTCTCTTTTGTGTGAGCTTCCCGCTTGTCTTCAGAAAATAGAAAAAATTTTTAACTCTAGGAGCTATAAAACTTAACCCTTGCAGTGTTTCCTCCAATCCCTCAGCATTTATTTCCCAGGTTAATGCTTTTGTCATGTTTTCAGTGCCAGTCTGAGATGTCCAGACTGGGGGGATGCAGAGGTGCCTGAGTCTAGATTACAGATTTTATTGAAACCCACTTATAGGATACAGTGCTGGTTTGGTGAGAAGCTTCTGTCAAATCTGTCAGGCTGTACCTGCTATTGCAGCAGCAAAATCCAACTGTCTGCCGCACCTCCCAGGAGCTGCTTTTGTTCTTGCCCCAGCATGCTTGTAAGCAAAAGCACACACTCCAGGTTTGCCCCAGAAAGTAGTCAGGAGGCTCCTAGGCTGAAAACTTTGTTGAGAAGCCATGGAAACCTTGCAATTAAGATGCAGTCTACAGTGCTAAGCCTCATCACACGTATACATCTGACTCAATCCCCCCACCCTCTTATTTAAATTTCTCACTTTTGCACTATCTTTCTTCTTTTCCCTGTAACTTAGAAGCAACTTAAAAGGCACCCTCTACTTTGCCAGAGCCTTACCCATAGGAGATTGTAGTAGATGGACTGTCAGAAAATGGAAACCAGCAAAAAGTACTCTGAAGCCAAGAGGAATCTGTCCGTTTTCAGCTGCAGGGGAAGCAGCTTTTTCTCCCTAGTCCTTCCATTTCAATGAACATACAGGGCAAGGTAATTATGCATTTTGTGCCTAATGGCTGAGTTCTACTTACAACAAGGATTTCCAGAAAGAAAAGGAATCTCTCTTCTGTAACTCTGGGAAGCTCTACTCAGTGTTTTCCTGGGATAGCCTGCTTAATTTTCAGTCTCTGACCTAATCTTATGTATTTTGCTAATCCTTCTTAATATAAATTTACTTCAGGTTAACAGAGGAAATTATATATTTTATCTGCATGGTCTTCTGCTTTTCCTTTTGTATTTTATTTTTCACATATCTTAAAGAACACTGCTCAAAAATTATACTTCAGATGCTAGAAAAAACTCACAGACAAACTCAGAATCTTGGCTCAAACGTGGTTTACATAGAGCCTTTCTGAATGATCTGGCATAAAAAAAGCAAATAGAATGTCACAAATACGGTAATATTTCTGACTAGTTGGACTCATTATCTGTGGGTGGTGAAGGCTCTGGTCTATTCTCTGCAGAAAATGGGAATTAGTACTTCCTTTGGACAGACAGGGATGTTTTTATGAAGCACTTAATGGATACAAAACCACGCTTTTTAGTTCTTTTAATGGTACTGCACACAACAGCAACAGGTTGAGGACAAGCAACAGGGATAACAGGTAAGTAAGATGAGATCAGGTACTTGTTTGTATAGCAAGGACAAAGATCTGAATGTCTGAGGCATTTGAGGCAGGCCAGATACATACTACAGAGAGAATTGAAACAAAATACAGAAAAAAGAAATGGTGCATTGAAAAACAAGTGGACTTATGGTGGAGTGAATGTCCCAACTCGCACATTTTGCTGCCACCCTGTAAATCCTCATTGAGGCAACAGATGAAAACAGTTGGTGTTTTCCATTCTCTGACAATGAATTCTTCACCCCCTGCTCCTAAGGGATGGCATCCTGCTGGCATATGAGATGTAATTTTCACCAACCGAGGTAAATTGGTCCCTGCAGCTTGCCCGTTATATGCTACATATGATTTACTTAGGTTTTATTACCTATAGTAACAGTTATTACAACTTGATAATATTCACTGCCTAAAACAGAACGTCTCACAGCAGTGAAGCTGTTGAAATACAGATCTACAACCATTTCATGTCTTCAGCTTTACCGTTAATATTTTGACCAGAGAAACTATTTCTCTAAATTTTAGGAAAGAGCTGATGAATTTAGCAATCTGATTATAAATGCTGTGAGAAGCAACAACAAAATGAGTGTTTTTCCTGTGACTTCTAGGCTGCAGGTGGAATTGTACCTTTCAAAAGATAACCATGAATTTATACTTTTCACAAAGCTCATTTCTGTCCTAATCTGTACCCCTCCAACTGCACAGTTCTGACTGGATTTCCATCTGCAGAATATAGGCTCCCATTCTTACCCTGCCAAGCTTGGACTACCAACAACTTCCTTAATTAATGACAGCTGCCATTCAGGCTTACAGATGACATTGATTAATTGTCCAATTAGTTTAATTATAAGGAGGAAAAGAAGTGCAAAGCAACAAATATATCAGAAATGTTTAACAAACAGTAGACATGTAGTAAAATAAGAATATAAAGAATTGCGAAGAAGTAAAAGAAGAGAAGGTGTAATTTTTTACACTTTTTTTTTTTAATGACTCAAAAAAGGACTGTCACAGTCCTGACCTCTGCAGACACTTTATAACAGCTTTGGGAAAATGTTTTAAGCATTGTTCAGTTGTGAAAAATCTCACCACAAAAATACAAAGTATATACTTTAAAATTGTTTTTGAATTAAAAGCTATCATGGAAATGCCTAATTTTGGTGCTTTATCTATAATTTTTCCTGAAATTTCAGTAATCTCATGTTCTCTAGATATTGTGATGTTCCTTCAGTAACACTGCAGGAAATAGTGAATCTGTGATTTTCTCTATTTTGTTGATAATTACAAACAGGAGGTAGTCACAGGGCAGTGTTTGTGTCTTGCATTAGTTTTTTTTTAAACTTTGATAGAAAAAGCAAAGCTATTATCCATGGTAAGAAAATGCCACCTAAGACAAATCTAAAATTCTACCAATTAACTCAAGTAATTAGAATTTGGAAAATCTCCAGTGAACTTCTCATACTCAATCTAAACTGAAAAATAAGCACAAAAGATAGTGGTGCTCAAAAAGGTGTAAAGAAACAGAACCGACAGTGCCCACTGACAATGAGACCATACAGATGTGTTCTTGGCACTATCTGCTTAAGTAGAAAACAGAGCTCTACACATCCCCATATGGCACAGCAATAACTGCAGTACCATATGTTTACATTGCTAAACACTCAATACACTATGTTTTTAAAGCAACACACTGTGCACATCACTGGGGTCCAGCCTAGTGTAACTTATGCGGATCATACTGCTCGGTGGTGAATACAGAATAATAACTGCATGAGCAGTGCCACATACAAGAGTCTATATGGTACTTCTTGTAGCTTCAGTAAAGAGGGATGTGACAAAGCTATGACAGGACCCCTCAACCTCACTGCAACTCACGGTCATCTCAGCAGGCGATTTCACAGTGCTCATACTCACATCATGAAAAGCGCACAAAACACACTGCCACCTGAAATTCGGCTGAGTAGCTGCAAATCTGTACATCTAGCTTACCTCCTGAGTCAAAACCAAATCCCTAAACAACTAAGGCATCTCACCCCAGAGACAGTTTCCAATGTAACAACTTCCCAGAGAGACATCCTGTTTGAACTGTCTTAAAATCACCCTTTGGTGGTGGTCCCTTGATCGCTCCGAAGCTGACAGCAGAGTGAGTCAGGGGCTTACTCAGGGACTTCAGTTGCATTGGCCTGAAATCTGCAAGTCATCTTTCCACTGTCATCTAGGCTGTGTAGAACCCCAGAATGCTCAGCACTTCCAAGGATACATCATACATTTTATATAGCTCACCTGCCTAGCTGTAACTACATATGTATAGATTTTTTTTAAAAAAAGCTGCCTTTAGAATCAGTGCAGATCCCATGCCAAATTATTTCACAGGAAGAGTTTGAAATTGTTTGAATGTAGTAAGCTTGCCTTTGAATGAGTAAACTGTCTGGTGAATTAATCAGAGAGGAAATTGTCTTTCAAAAACATTGCCCATTTACGTCAAAGCTATGAATACCATAAGTAGAATGATTTATAGTATATACAGAGGTAAAATATAAAATCAAATTCAAAAGAAAAATGAGAAAATTCACTGCAATTTACAGTATCTTGTGTTGACTTTATAGATCCTTCTTATTCTCTGATTTAAAAATCAAAACTATATTCTAGTATGTAGTGGAATTGCTAGTATATTTTTTTATTTGATTTCTGCATTCTCACCCAAAACACTCATGTTTTGGGTGAGAATATGTTTTACTGCAAAAGATTGTTTAAAACAGCATCTGATTCTTCTCACAAGCAGAAAGATAATTGTGTTAGGTTCAAATTAACCATGACAACATAATATTTGATAAAAGTTACAGCAATTCCCGTTGAAAAAATTATACATAGATAGATGATAAGCTCTTCTTGATAAGATCTCTGAGCATTTTATATTAAATTTCCTATAATCTAAATATTTGATAGAAACAGTTTTCTCAAAACATGAAGGTGAAATCTTGAATACAATGTAAGACAATTGTTAAGCATTGAGATTTTCAATAAAAGATTAAGTATCCAGAAATGGGATCCAATAAATTTAACCTGTGTAGCTCGTGATTCAAGAGAATGCACACTTGAACACATTAGAATATCTGCCTTTAAGTTAACTTATTCTGGGCTGAAAAAAGAGTCCTTTTTGTATACTTCTCCAGTAAGAGAGATAATCTGCTCTTCCTCATAATGATCTTGGAAGAGCTTGCTCCTTTCTTTTAAAATGCGGGTGCTGGAAGTAGCCATGCTGCTAGCCTCACCCTTCCTATATCCTAACCTGTTTAATATATTATACTTCCACTTTAGCTAGCAAAGGATGAAGAATCACAGAATATTCTGTTGCTAGGGACTCCCAAGGATCATTGAGATCAACCTTTAGCCCTGGACAGGATCAACCCCAAGAGTCACACCATGTGCCCGATAGTATCATCCAAAAGCTTCTTGAGCTCTGTCAGGCTTGGTGCTGTGACCGCTTCCCTGGGGAGCCTGTTCCAGTGCTCAGCCACCCTCTGAGTGAAGAACCTCCTTCTAACATCCACCCTAAACGTCTCCTGACACAACTTCAGGCCATTCCCCTGGGTCCTGTCACTGGTCACCACACAGAAGAGATCAGTGCCAGCCCCTCCTCTTCCTCTCACAAAGAAGTTACAAACTTCAATGAGGTCTCCTCTCAGTCTCCTCTGAAGAGTTCTCCAGGCTGAATAGACCAAGTGACCTCAGACGCTGCTCACACGGCTTCCCCTCAAGACCCTTCACCATCTTTGTTGCCCTCCTTTGGACACACTCTAATTGCTTACTATCTTTCTTATATTGTGGTGCCCAAAACTGCACACAATATTCCAGATGAGGCCGCCCCAGTGCAGGGCAGAGCGGGACAATCCCCTCCCTCAACCGGCTGGCGATGCTATGCATGATGTCCCCCAGGACATGGTTGGCCCTCCTGGCTGCCAGGGCACTGCTGACTCAGATTCAACCTGCCCTTGACCAGGACTCCCAGGTCCCTTTCTGTGGCACTGCTTTCCAGCATCTCATTCCCCAGTCTGTACAAACATCCAGGGTTGCCCCATCCCAGGTGAAGAATACATCACTTTCCCTTGTTGGACTTCATATGGTTGGTGATTGCAGAGCCCTCTCATTTGTTGAGGTCTCTCTGCAGGGCCTCTCTGCCTTTGAGGGAGTCAACAGCTCCTCCCAGTTTTGTGTCATCTGCAGATTTGCTCAATATCCCTTCCAGTCCTGTGTCCAAATCATTTATGAAGATGCTGAAGAACACTGGGCCCAGGATGGAGCCCTGTGGAACCCCAGTAGTGACAGGTCACCAGCCTGATGTCACCCCATTCACTGTTACCCTCTGTGCTCGACCTGTGAGCCAATTGCTCACCCACCACCTGATGTATTTATCCAGCTGGGTGTGCTGGACATTTTGTCCAGAAGGATCATGCAAGAGACAATATCGAAAGCTTTACTGAAATCCAAAGATCACATTAACTGGCTTCCCTTGATCAGCTATTTGGGTTGCCTTGTCATTAAAGGAAATTAGGTTTGATAAGCAGGCCTTTTCTCTCATGAAACCATGCTGGCTGTGACCAATGACTGTGTTGTCTTTTAGGTAGTCTTCAACAGCTCCAAGAATAATCTTTTCCATAACTTTACCAGGTACTGAAATGAGACTGATAGGCCTGTAGTTTCCAGGGTCCTGCTTCTTGCCAGATTCCAGTGAGCTGGGACCTCTCTGGATTCCCAAGACTTCTCAAAAGAATGATCAAGACAGTTTTTGCAAGGACATCAGCCAGCTCTTTGAGGATTCTGGGGTGAATCCCATCAGGTCCCATAGATTTGTAGGGATCCAGCTGGAGCAGCAGATCTCGCACAATTTCAGGGTCAACTGAGAGCTGATCATTCTCTACAGTCATGGCACTCCAGTTCAGGGCACTGAAACTCCCTTGGTCCATCATCTGTATCATACATCTTAAAACTATTTTCCGGAAGCTTTTTTCTGTGTTGTTCAGTATTTTCAACAGTGGATCACAAAACAAATGAGCATTTATAGAATCCTCTTACTTAAGTTTCTAAATAGCAAGGCATGAGGGGATTAACTGTAAATATTGACAAGGTAAAATCACTTTAGGTTGGATTGATTGGAAAGAAGTCCATCTAGCTGCAAGAATCCATGGCTGTTCTGCTGTTTAGGGGGACCACAATGGGCTGAAGAAATGAACTGAGAGGAACTTAAATAAGTTCATCAACCAGAAATACAAAGCCCAGCACCTGGGGAGGAGTAACCCTAGGCATCAACACAAGCTGATGACTGACCAGCTGGAAAGCAGCTTTGCAGAAAAGGATCTTGATGTCCCGGTGAACAAGTTGATGATGAGCCATCAATATGCTCTTGTGGCAAAGAAGGCCAACAACCTCCTGGGCTGCACTGAGAAGAGTTCCCAGCAAGCTGAGGGGGATGATCCTTCCTCTTTATTTGGCACTGGTGAGGCCACATATGAAGTACTGTGTCCAGTTCTCTGCTCCTCACTACAAGAGAGACGTGGAAAGAGTTCAGCTAAAGGCCATTAAGATGTTTAAGTAACTGGAGCATCTATCCTATGAGATAAGGCTGATAGATCTGGAACTGTTCAGGCTGAAGAGAAGATGACTTTGGGGAATCTTATTCAAGTATATAGATAACCGATGGGAGTGTGATTAACAGGACAGTTAGACTCTGCTCAGTGGTACCCACTGGCGAGAGACAATGGACACAAACTGAAACAGGAAAATCCATGAAGTGGACAAAGGAATACCGCATTCCTCTAGATGCAACTTAAAGCTTCACGAAGTGAGATCAAAACTGAAGCGTGTTCCTATTTCAACTTCAGTGAGAAGATAGTGTGTTACACATGCAGCCAGAAGAAGAAATCATTGCTCTTTTCTGTCTGGACTGTTTCTGATGGTCTTCTACTCAGCATGAGGAGCAAACACAGCACTTCAATCAATAAAAGATGACCCTCTACCTCTCCTTACCCCATCATGAAACAGAGGAAATTCACTGAGTGTAATTAAAAGATATAAATTAGAAGTAGCATTTATAGTTCATTAAAAATCACTTATGTTAACATTTAAGCCTGAATGTGGCCAAATATTCTCTGACTTCCAAGCTGTTTAAAACTCTCTTTGTTCTCAAATTCCTTATTTGTAATGTTTTCATTCCCTGTGGCAAGATCAGAAGAAACATGAGCATCAGCTTTCTACTGTTTCACCTCCCAATCTTGGTGGATCTTCTTTTCCTATTAGGAGTTTGAGAGATACACTTCTACACCAGTTGTCAGAGTTGGCTGCTCCACACATGCCATACAGCCAGATACGCCATACCGTTGCATTTCTTTCCAGCTCCCTCATTTAGCAGCTGGGGTATTTCTACTGCTGCAGTAAGTGTCAGGGAAATTTTTTCAGTTTTAAGAGTTCTTCAGAGAACTCTATGAATTGGAGGTGGGCAGTTACCTTTGTACTTATGGGTGATGTTTTCTTTTACTTACTGCTTGTGTTAACGTGCTTGATTAAATACAGGTCAGAACCTCAAATGCTATAAATCAGCACTGCTGAAATGACCTAGCTCAGGATTTCTGGCCAGCGAAGTCATACTTTTCTTTGACATATTACATCAATGTAGCCATTGAATTCAGTGAAGTTATTTCTTATTTATAACATTGTAAGACCAGAATTTGCTCTATTATTTATTTTTTTTTAAAAATCACACTGATGGATCCCATATATGATGAAAAGTCAGTTTTCAAGCTGGGGAAAGCACAAAAGGAACAAAAATAAAGAGTATTTGTGCATAACACATGCAGCTGAAAACAATACACTGGCTTTTAAAAAAACTTTTCAGTCAGTCAATTAATTATTAAGAAAAAAATATTTTTAAAATAGAGAGAGGAGCAAAAATACTGCAAGGATATATTTTAAAGTGTAATCTCTGTATTTTAAAAAATTGGGCATGATAATATGTTTCACATAGTGTTGGACGTTTTGAGTGATCACTTTCAGCTTTGCCACCAGCCTTTAAGCACAGTGAGCCATTAACAACTCAGAACTGCTGTGTTAATAGAATATTCTCATGGTTTAAGCAACCCACTTAGTCACTAAACAGAAGTAAATGTTGTCACGCTTGAAGACAACATGCCTCTACTGAGAAACCAACAAGCAGTTTGAGCTAGGTATGTCACATTTCTAGCTTGGCAGTCGTCAAGTTTCAATAAGAAAATAAGCCAGAAATCATTCCTCATGGATCCCTGTATGCCAGAATACACCAGGCATTGAGACCCAGAAGAGGGGGCTCATGGCATCGTCCCCATGAGGGGGGCAATGTGGCTTGGCCTGAGAGGGGAACACTGAAGCAGTCTGCTGAAAAAGACAACAGAGCAGACAGATGCAGAGAGTCTCAGAGCCAGGAAACTAGTTATTAGACATGGAGGTGCACCAAATAATATCATAACTTCATACATGTCGGTTCAAGAAGATAACTATGTTTTCATATACAGCTTTTATTACAGACCTGCTATTTGCCAGTAACATATATGAAAAAAAGTACATTGTGACCTCAGAAAATGCTGTACGGATGCTCAACCCTAAACCTACCTCCATAACTTCTTTCCCATCATTATCACTTATGATACATGCCAGTTTGCCCTTTCTTTTAAGAAAACTATCCTTTCCTTATATGAGTCAAAAATTTAATCAAGAACACTGTTCAAATTTAACACTGGTGTTATATAGAAATATAATTTAAGATATTTGAAAAACAACCTCCTGATGTGCTATTTTTACCTAATTTACATTCTGACCAATTTATTCCAGATTAGATTATCTGCTTGATCTTGAACTAAATATCAGCAAAGAATACTTAAGTTGTCAAGGAAAAA
This sequence comes from Campylorhamphus procurvoides, assembly GCA_013396655.1. NCBI lineage: Eukaryota > Metazoa > Chordata > Aves > Passeriformes > Dendrocolaptidae > Campylorhamphus > Campylorhamphus procurvoides. The sequence continues at coordinate 332,027 of WBMV01000702.1, read as the reverse complement.
GAACTAAAACCAAAAGGGATTATGAGAATAGGAATTGGAATACAACACCAACATATTCACTTAAGCTAAATTCAGTTTGCTGTGAAAAGTATTCAGTTTGCTGTAGTTTTTGGTTTTTTAAAAGGAAAAAAAAGAAAGAAAAAGAGATAAAGAAAAATTAAAAAGCTGTGAGAAGAATTCTGAAAGAGACTACACTGCAAATGCAGGTATTTAGGTATTTACTCTTATTTCACTGAACTAAGCATTCAACTAGGAAATGGGAACAGACTCAGAATTTATACTTCTATGAATCCAAAACTGTGTGACATATTAGTTCTGAGTAAGATAGATGATATATTTGTTGAGAGATAACATTTAAAATTAAGAAACAGAAGTGATTATTTTTCTTAATTGAAAAAATACTATGAAGCTCATTACAACCAAATGGTACCCCAGGATTAACTGATCCAAGTAATCAAGAGGTAATTGCATAGAAGATAAGTGGTATAGAAAAACAATTTTAATTGTGGTCTGTGGTCCTTGAATTAGTTGATAATAAACAAACTTTTGATACATTTATGTTGTGTACAATATTTCAAATTTTCTCTCAGTGGGAATTGTGTTTGATGACTATTACCTAAATCTCCTCATTACATCCCTAAACATATAATTGATGAACTGAATTTTTTTGTGATATTTGGTCAGAACATGAGGATATTATTTTTAAAAATACTTTGAAAAATAATTAACTTGAGCTGCTATCAACTTCTCTGTACATTTTTCTGGTTTGCCGCTCATTAAAGGTTCTTTAATTTTATTGGTTTTTTGAGTTCTGCATATACGCTATTGTGTTTCACAGATCAGGCTTCACAATGACACTTTCACTCTGGGACACAGCAGAAGTATTGAATCTATGTTTATTAACCTCCAAAATGTCTAGTACTACTAGGATAACACAGGGCACGTTGGTATATCTGAGAATATAACATAAGACGTAGAAAATTTGTCCTCAGCAGGTTTTCCTCATGCTTTGTTTTGAGATGTGCTGACACTTCTACAATAAGAGCAAAACTGCTAGAGCCCTAGGGAGGTGAAATGTCCACTTGCATCATGGTCTACTTTTGTACTGCTCTGAGCTGTGTGTGAACCCTGGCACTGATATAAATGTTACTAAAATATTAACAGTATAATATAGAGATAGAGAGAGAGAGATAGAGATAGAGATGATAGAGATAGAGACAGATAGATATTGATACATATTGATATATATTGACATATACTAAAATATTAACTAATTTATTAATATTATACTTTGGAACATAGTTTCAATCTGTAGTCTGTGATTCCTTAAGTGAGCATTATCAGACAAGAAAATAAAGATACTGGCCCAGGAGTATTGGAAAAGGATGGAAAATCCAGAAGAAATAACCATGAGAGGAAAAGAAACACTTTAGATCTGTTGAAAGGACTTTTGAGCTGTCAAACTCAAATGGCTTTTGAAAATAGCCTCATAGATTTCAAGAAGATATCAGATTTTTAGTCCTACTCAATCATTATCTTGCAATTCTGAGTTTTAGTCTAACTTGCCGGGCTGCCTAGGTATTGGTTATGATTTATTTTGCTTACATTTAGTTACTTTGATTTTCTTTCTGTTTCTATTACTTGTGTCAAATTACCTCTGTTTTATTTAATCTATTTGTAATTGGTGTCTGTTTAATAAAGAACATCCATGACAGGAGGATACTGGGATAGGAGAGCGGCTCTGAGACTGTGGGAGAGACTGGCAGGTCTCTGGCTTGCTGGAGGAAAGCAGCAAGCTTTGCCAAGAGGGAGTTTCCAGGATTCGGCCATGGGAGAAAGGAAAATCACAGAAATCATGGAGGAAAAAATACCCAGAGTTGTGGAGTTCTTTGCCTGTCAACTGATAGGCCAAAAAATTCAGAACTCAAATTAATTCTTGGTCAGGACTGAATTTTGCCCAGCTGTAAGCAGATCTGGCACAAAACACAAGTAGAAGGAAGCACACCTTTGACATCACATTAAAAAAAAAATTACTCACTATCTTAGAGTATTTTATCACACATTAAATGTTGCAATGATTCACATACTGCTGCTGCTTCTCAGGACTGCTGCAAATTATTGCTAAGATAAATCAGTGTGGCTCCGGTGAACAGGAAGCACAAGTCTCGATTGCAAGCACTAAGCCCCCACTTTCATGGAACAAGGGGTTTGAAAGTGTTTTGCCTAAACACTGACTTTGCAGCATAATTCCTTTTTTCTCATTTTGTTCCTCCTTTCTGGAGTGACTGTGCAGTCACCACAATTTTCACAGTAGAACCTTGCAGAAACAGGAGCCCTTGTTCCAGATTTAGGCTTCGGTGTGCTTCAGTGACTGAATGAGGCCCTGACCATATTAATTGCATTCACTGGGAAGCTCAACATGCTACCAATGTCTCTGTAATTATTCAGTATGCTGAGTGTTATCATAGCAGCCATGTGGATCCATTATCATTTTGCTCCTCTAAATGCTGCTGATCTAACCATTAGCATAACTGCAACTCATGCTCCCAAGGAATAAGAGAAATAATAGAGTTTAATTCATCTCTTTTTCAATTGTTCATGCTCCCTATTCATAGGCTGTTTCTTTCATAACCGTTTATTAGCTTGTGCATGATTCCTTGTGCCTAAGTTAATTCTTATGGTTTATATATAACTTGTATAAAAAGTTAAAGAAGAAAAAATAGTCAAATTACCTTACAATTATTACTGGTCTGCAAAAATATCTCTTCCATTTGGGCAGATTTTCAAAAAGTAAAATTAATGTTTTGTGGTTTGTAAAGACTGTACAAACAAGGATACAAGTGCAAGGTAAGGGCTGGGAAAACTGGGAAACCCAAGGTTTTAGAGAGGTAGTTAAGCTATGGATCAGTTACTTATCAGTTCTTCATTTTATTTACTCCTTGTTCACAACGTCCAATTGGTCCCTGACTCACATTATACAGGCTCAGTTACTTGCGGCTGCAATGACTGACATTTCTCGGGCAGGTGATTAATGAATAGGGAAAATTAATAATCTTTCGCATGTGTGCTCATTCTTGTTAGCACTGCTAGAAGGAGCACAAAAAAAGTCCAATATTTCAGAAATATTCAAACAAAAACTCTACCCATCTGAATGTTTTCGGAAGGGGAATAACAATAGAACACGAAAACTGAAGTGACAGATGTGCTCACAAACACTGCTTTGCAGTTTTTCATGACATTATAATCAAATCCATTTTCTCTACCTCGCATCACTATGAAGCCACATTTTTAACTAGGTTGAGTTTTTATGCTTGAATATTCTGTGTCAAAAAAAATGTTTCAATTAATCTTATTAGCTGCTCTAAGAACTAATTTGAAATTAATCTCACCCAGCTGTAATATTCTGGAAGCACCAAAGACAGAAATCCAAAAACAGTCTATGCAGATTTGCCAGAAAACCCCTTTTATGACTCACTGTTCAGGTGCAGCTGCAAAAGTAATCAGCACTAAGAATTGCTGGGGTCAGCCTTTCCATTTGATTAAAGATTTTGCAGTGTGAGGGCTAAAGTTTCTGCTGGTGTAAAGGGCTGTAAAATGGCTTTGGTGATTACTGTCATATTTATATAAATTATCCATCTCCAGCAGGTAAAATACAAAAAAGCAGAAAGAAAAAAAAAGAAAAAAACAAAAACCACTGTTACATAAAAATGCAATCAGAATTGAAACTGAAATTCTAGTTTTAAACTGGGTGATGCAGTGAGGCCGTATATAGTGCATATACAGAGAGAGGGAGAGAGAATATATGTACTATGATGTATCTTCTATCTGTACATACATTTATCCTCTTTTTTTTCTTGACATTATCTTTTTTTCTCAAGGTATTGAAGAAAAAACCCTCCCTGAAATATTCTTCCTAAAAAGAGTTATTGTAAAAGGAAATTTACACAGAATTACAATAAGTAATTGCTGCTTTTAAAGGAATTACTAACAGAAATAAATTAATGAAAAGAAGAAATATTCTTGGCCAAGAGTTTCCTGTTTAACATTCTTTACACTTAAAATAGAGAGTCATTCTGGAACTAGCACACCCTTTAATGTAGCAGCACAACCTTTAAATAGCCTAACTGCAAAAAGCTTTTTTTGCCTTTTTTTTCTCTGAGAAATGTTGAAAAAGGAAATTCATTGATAGGAAATTCATTCTTTTCATCTCCTCTACTATTTTATTTCTGGTCTATCTTATTTTATACACACTTCTTTCATGAACCTCAACTTGGGCAATACACAATATAGATCTATTTCTGATATCTCTATGAGGACAAAAGTCATAATTTTAATTAAAGTTCAAGCTAGCCTCCTGCCTAGAATATATGACAGGTAAAACCACTGTTGGTTTTATTTTCTCTTTGGGAAGCATACTGAGTTTTAAAGACATTGGTCTTTTCATGTTTACCCAGAATCCTCACATCCCACGAGGCAAATTGCATTTGGTTAAACTGGAGCTAAAAATTCTGGAGTCGAGTCTGGCAGGGGACATGAAGGCCATCTACAGGTCTCTCAGCAGCAAAAGGAAAAAGAAGGGAACCATGGGCTTGCTGCTAAATTGAGCTGGGGACCTGTGTTAAGGGATATATGTCTGGTGGAGGCAGGGAATAGATAAGCTGGCCCCAGGCATTGTTTAGTGGTGCCCAGTGACAGGGCAAAAGTCAGTGGCCATAAACTGAAACATAGGACATTTAATTTGAAAATTAACAGAAATTTTTTCACTCTGAGTGTGGTTAAGCACTTGAACAGGTTTCTCAGTGAGGTTGTGAATTCTCTATCCTTGAAGATATTCAAACATAGCCTGGAAACAATCCCAAGCAGCCTCGTCTAGATCCTGCTTTGAGTAGGATATCAGACTGAATGAATTTCAGCCTCAGCTGTTGTGTGATTCTGTGAGGTGGTTGTTTCCCTACTCAGGCTTTACGAGTGGTCATTGGAGAGATTAATCATGTAGGTCAAGCAAAACTGTTTAGGTTCACTAAATCCCATCTTTACTGCCTTTTTTATCTCAGGCACAGCTGGACTCTGGCAGCATGGGTGAAATCAAAGAGTGACAGGCAGTAATATTATCTCCACGATTTACAAAATAAAGCATTCCTAGTTGTATTTCAAAGGCAAATGTAACGTAATTGAACTGAGACTGGTTGAAGTTTCTAGGAAGCCAGTGGTGTTCCTCCAGTGAGAAATACTTCAGAGAAGTAGAGAATCTGGCCGGTAGATAAACCAAAAGAGACAAAAAAGTTGGCTCTACCTTTGCAACATCTCAAAACTATGTTATAATCTGTTCTGTAAGAAATAATCCTGACTTTAGAGAGATAAGATATATGACCTAATAGGAAATATTAATCTCCAGCTCCTTGATTTGTGGATAGGTAATGTACTATCTATCTTAGACAGAGAATAACCAAGGGTGGGCAGGCAAAAAATGTAGAAAACAATGCATTTTCCTAAATGCTGTCTTTAAGCTGTATTACAGGAAAATAAATAGGTATCTTAAAATATCTTCCTGAGTGAAGCTTATATGACACATATGCCTCAGGCTGTATGTGATAGTGGCTAAATTGCCTTTTGCATTTAAGTGGTACAAAAGTAAGAACAGGAACAATTATTCAGTACAAAAGTAGTAGAAGTCATTTTAATATGCTTCAGAGCACCTCATGCCCTATTTCTATAAATGTGCAAGTGGTCTTGAACTGATGAGAGAGAACATGACTGCTACATTAATCATTTGGAGACATACACACTAATTTATAAATGCTTCTTTCCCCTTCAGCTTTCTGACGGGTTTGAGTTTTACAAATAGAATGGAAAGCAGAACTAAGTGTAACAAGCAAGCTACAGGGAATGTTTTTATTAAATGAATATTTAAAAGAATATTTCCACACCCCCAGACTTTCCTTTACATTCTACCTGTCTGTCTTTCTTACATTTTAAAGGTGCATTTTAAAAGGTATTTATCATTCTGATAGTTAAGCTTCTTTCCTTTCAATGCCCTCTTGTCTGTCACTACAATTTACCATCTCTGTGCTACTTTTTGCAGTTGGATTATAGAGATCACTTGGTTTCTTTTTTTCCCCAGTGTCAACTCAGAAATGAGGAAACAAGATTAAAGGCTGCACTTCCTTTTCACTATTCTATTCTCTTCATCCTTCCACGTAAATGTAAAATGAAAAAGCTATCTGTTCATTGCATCCACTCTACAGGTTGAGACCATGAGGCATATGATTTTCATGCACTCATACATTGTTTTAACTGGTAGGATAACAAGGGAAGTGTTGAAGGGGTTTAGACCAGAAACATCTATGTATTCTTGACACATCTGTGCTGATACACCTGAAGAGTGGACTTCTTATCTACCAGCCTGGTTCCCCTCCCCCTGGAGAGGAATCCATCTTACATTGTCTCAGCTGTACCAGACTGCCTTCCAGCCTACACTTCATTCACACTGTGGAGCTTTGCAGCTTCACATAGAACCTTTCTTGATTTGCAAGGGTCTCTGTAATTTTAAATTTTGTCTAAATCTTAACTAGTAAAAGAAAAGAAATCAATGTAATTTGCTTGATGAGCTCTTATCCCAATACCCAAGGAAAGAGACTTGAAGCTTACCTATGGAATACTTACAGAATTGAGAAGAACAAGTTCCTCTTCTCAGGCAGCGCCCCAGGACCACTGCAGCAGGGGATACCCACCTCCAGACTGTGCCATACTCCCTCCTGCACCTGCATTGGCTCTGACCCTTGGCTGTAGCAACATCTGCCAAGATGCCCTACATCTCCCTCGATTTCAGACTGGCAACACCACTCAGCATAAACCAAAACCTTAAAGCTGAGAAACAGCCTGAAAAAAACTGAGAGAGTGGTTTTTATGCTTCGTTCTGTGAAAAAAGGTAGTTATGTGGAAGTAATGGAAAGGCAAGCATGAAAGAAAGTTATGGAAGAGATAGGAAGAAGGGGAGTCATAGTTTAGGAAATAGAGAAATTCATAAGCTTTGAGAGAGAGAAAAACATTGAGGAAAAGGTCTACAGAATGATGGGGAAGAAAAACATAAAAGTTACACTTCTGTTAACCCAAAGACTAGCTTTTCTGTTGAAATATTTCACATCTTGGCTAGGGAAATCCGAAACTCCACCAAAGATCTTAAATGTTCCTCAAACATGTACAGGTTTGATTTCCTGGGGTTGTCAGTAAGGAATCCTCATCTACAGCCATGGAGTTGGAATCAGGAAAATCCAGGTAAAATATTCAAAGGACTATTGAAGCTCTTAATGTTAGATGAAGTTCTCAATCCAGAGCCTTGGCCCAAAATATATTTTATTGATCTCAGAATAATAGATTTAAGTTTATATTTCTAATCCTACTATCCATATCTGGAATTAATCTGGAGCAGATTTATAGTTTTTCCTTATTTTTCTAGTATTGTTCCAAGGACGTAATGTTTGGATAAAAATATAAACCTCTTTTGGGAGCACATCCAAACTCTTCTCTAGACGGTTTGTCACAGAGACAAATGCTTTTTCATTGGTCTTCTTTCAGTTTATGAATGGTGTTGCTTAGATTTATTTTTTTTACTGAAATATTTGCCAAGAAAAAAAACAAACTAACCTATAGCTATTCAATTTTCTCTCCCATCCATGTGCAAAGTAATTTTGTCCTGTTTTTTGTTTGGCTAGATCGTCCCTCAAAAAGAAAAAGAAAAAAAGAAAATTAATTTAGTTTAATGCTGAAACCAAAAAAAAGGAAAAAAGGATTTCTAGTTCAACCCCAGAAAGAACAAAGAAACAAAACAAACAAAACCCTCAAAACCTAAGCAAGCTCATCATTTTCCCAGCACTGCCTTTATCCTCATGTCAGAAAAGCTACCACATTGAGTCTGCGATCTGAATAGAACTACCCTGTGTTCTAGTTCGGAACATTACTATATGGTTTCAGCAACTGCTTTTGTTCTCGAGCATGGTGTACTACAAATTCCCCACTGGACTGATGGCATGATTTCCCACCTAGGAATGTCATTCAGTGATTTCAAAGTCTTGCTATGTACAATATCATTAACAGGAGGGATGACACAAATCAACACTGTTACAAGGAACCTTGTGAGCTGAGATCCAGAGGGGTTTGTTTTGCAGACGCTGAATTTCCATCAAACCACAGGCTGCATCCCTAATATATATCAAGCAATGTAAAGATAACAATAATAGAAAAATGATTGTATGGTTTAAGTTCTGTAGAATCACATTAAAAATACACTGAATAGAGCTATTCATTCTAAAAAAGCAGTGATAGATGGAATCAGATTTTTCATTTCTACTCATTTTTGTAGAAAACATTAGTAATTTTCCTATTGCGTGTTTTTTTCATTATTATGTCAAAGAGCCATGATCTGCTTATCGCTGCAGGAAAAGTCAGCATTTGTGTGATTGCAATAACGTTGAAAGATGTCAAAGATCTGTGAACATAATACTACTACTTAGTAGTGTCCATCTCAAACACTCATTGTGTGACTGCAATTTCTTTCGTCTTGCAGTTATGGAAATTACAAGTGTGAAAACCACCAAGTAAATGACATAAGAAGGAACAATAGCTGTGAAAATCAGTTTGTTGATTCAGCTGTCCTTCTGCTACAAATATTGGAAAAATTGATAGTGTAAGTGCTGTATGAGTCTCAACTACAGGAACCTGCATACTGGAGTGATTGGGTGAGGATTTCCAAACACAGCTTCACAGGTGATCATGGCAATATATTTCTGACTGCAAAAGCAGATGTATGTGCATGTGTGAAATCATGCACCGCAACAGTCATTATTTGTTTTGTCTCTTATTGAGAATCTCTGAAACATTTCTATAATTTGACTGTAATTTCTCTTCAAAATATTCTACCTATCTGCAGTGCTTGAATTCCCTCTGAAGATGGGCTGACTTTATGTGGCTTGGGTTTTTATTTGTTTTTCACTCTGATGCCCATTTTAAAATGACCCCTATTAACTCTGCATTTGTTGTGAAGTTATGAATCCTTTTTAACTCGCTTTATGACGCTATCATTTTGTGGATATGTTTTCTCCAGTTCATGTAGTTGCTATTTCCTTCATTTCCTCATACTTAATAGTCTATGTGCAGATATTATCAGTGATGTAATTTGTGCCAGTCAAACACTAGAGTGAGGACATAGTTAGATGTCAGTCATTTAAATTAAATATCTATCTATAAAAAATGTCAACTGGTGAACACAAATGAAGCAGGTGATACTCAAAGAACCAAAGACTAATTTGAGCCAAGTGTTGCCTGGATTTAGGGAAGAAAGAACTCTCCAAGACAATATTTATCAGGGTAAAAGGTAGAAAATAGCTCTTTACTAAAAGCTTTCAGGTTAACAATATAATGGCATGTACATGCCAGTATAGGGATTCTACAAATTGTATAATACTACTTAAATATCCTATCTAAGGGTTATATCCAACCCCAGTTGTCCATCCCCAGAAAGTTCCCAGATCCACTTCCCAACACACCTTCTCTGAAACTGAGTTGAAGGTCTCAGGACCCCTTGTACTTCATCTTCTTCGAATTACACCTTCTTTTCAGAGCTTCTTCAAGGTTTCTGGACCTGCTTGCACTACGACTAAACTGGCACCATATTTTGACTACAATATGTTCTATTTACTATCTGGGTACAAGTGTCTTATATGAGATATTCTTAACTACTACCTTCCCCTTTACATCAAGGTTCAGGAATATGATAAAGAGGTTACAAGCTGTTAACTACTATTTTAAATGTAAGAAACTACATAACTATATAAAAACCTACAAATCTATGAAATCCTAAGGTAACACAACAGTAGCAGTGTTTTGAACTTATTTCAGTGATGAAAGATAAGTTGTGAAATATACAAAAAAACCCCTCTGTGTGTGTGTATTTGAATTTAAGCTCATTTTATGCATATATATATATATACATACCTATGTGTATGTATACATATATGCAATTTAAAAGAAACAGGGCAATATTCCTGAATTACAATAAAATGTTTATATTTTTGCATAGAATAGATAGAATAAAACTGCTTTCTAAGTCTGAATGGTTTAGACTTTGCTGCTGAAATGCTGGTAGGCTTAAAAAATCACTATTAACACAGGTAATGGATTTCATGCTGTGCTCTGGTACATCAGGGAGAGCTACCTATAGCTATTACTGCCTGAAAGGAAGATAAAGATTCCTGTTTTCTAAATAGGAATCCTTGCCTTCAGTGAAGTAGGATTCCCAGCTTCACTTGAAAAGAAAGTGTCAAATTCTGCCAGGTATAGGGAGAGATGATTTCAATGGCAATTGCTCAGATTGAGGGAGGAAGGATTAGAATTTGACCCATCTTACTTAAAAGATTTGATTTTAAAGTAACCGCTGGAGACAAATTGATAATTCAGAAACGACTTTATCAACACCACATAGCCTACTTTTGAGCCTATGCTTTCTCCTTTATCAGTCTTACTCCAAGTCTGTGATTTGCCTTGCATTGCCTATCTGTCCTTAAGATTTGGTTTGCTTCTTAGGCTCGTAAAATATGACTTTTCAAATATCAAAGTTTAAAACTTCCAAAGGTTAATGATCATTTTCTGAATCACTGTCTAAATATCAAATAAAGTTCCTTGAAGTCAGCTGTGCCAAAAATTATTACCTCCTTTTATCAAAGAATCAATTGGAAGGAGAAAAGTTCTTGACAGGAGTATTTTGGAGGAAGGAAAAATTCCTCAAAGAAAATTGTGAATATAAGGGGATATAGTTTAATCACACATGAAATTGCGTGATAAGAAAATAAAGCCCATGGAGAGACAAGTAGTCCTAGACAAGACTTGGGATGTCTTCTATAATTTTAGATGTTTAGATTATATTCAGTACAATGGCAGAACTCCTTTAAGGATGTGCAAAAACTCTTTTCAGGTGGTAAAGCTCATAGCAGTAAGAACTAGAAATTAAATGCCTGCATCATTTACTTCTTGGCATGTCTTTTGCAGTCAATTCCCAGTCCCTGCAGAAACCCAAGAGTTTTGATTTTTCCACAGCTACGGATTACCTTAAACCTGTGTTGGTTTGGGAGGATCCAGAAAATAAGTTATTTCAGTAGCTACAGGGGTGCCTCTATTTTGCAGACTCCCTTCTTTCTGATAAAACCTATATAAGCAGAATTCAAAGGGACAAAGGTATTGACTAATTCTCATCTCATCTACAAGAGGAAGCCTGGGCTAGAAGAAAAGCACAGAGCCATGGGCAAATCAATCAGGCAGAGGCTTAAGTAAACCAATTCCAGGAAATCAATCTTTTGGGGCCTATCACCATTTCATGTTATTTAAAGCACCGTTCATTTTTCCATAATCCTTAATTGTAAGGACAAAAGAAAGTAGCAGCAGATGAATCAATACTAACCCTACTCTGTATTCCATGCAAAAGTGTCTTTTATTAGTTTGGGGAGTATGGAAGGAAACAGTCTTCAGCCTGTAAGTAATTATTGTGACAATTCTTGTTTACTATTTTCATTTCTCAACTTTTTACTCAAACCAATTTTATAGCCCCATAAAGTTTGATAAAACAGTATTTAGTGTTTTATCTAAATATTGATCAGCATGTTTATAGGGAGATTACTATGCCTTCTGCTTGAAAAACAAGAAGTAATAAATTAAGCATTAAAAAAACTCAACTTTGCACACTGAGAGTCCTATTTTATTTTGTAATCTATAATCCATTGCTTTTCTGCAATTAATTTGCCTAAACATGCCCAGTATTTTTGTCTTTTATCTACAGTTCTACTAGAACCTGATCCAAGTTATATATCTTTTAGTGAATAAGCAAAATAACAGTAGCAATTACTAGACATTGGTCTGATTGGAAACAGAGGTGAGGAGAGCTCCACCTAGCTAAGTGAAATTCAAATCTGATATAAATCAGAGAAAATGGTCTTGACATTTTTAGTCTAGTAACTAATGTCAAGACTGACTTCATTTTGACAAAATCTTATTTCTGTTAGTCTCCATCCCACAGTTTTGTCCTTAAAGTCTTGTTCATGTCTGTGATGGTTTTGAGAAGGCATCACTCATTCACCAAAAAAAAAAATGAGTACTGTTGATCTGGACATGTTTTCTCCTTTCATAAGAAAGGATGGGTGGGGAAAGGTATTCAAAATAACTGAAATGTGGTATTAAATCAGTGTTTTTCATTAAGCACATGTGGCACATTATTTTACTTTGTTACTTTTTGTCTGTATCTGAACAAGCTTCTTTCATGAACACAAGGGATGTGTTTGACTCTTTAAGAAAATAAAACAAATTTCACACATATATTCTTCTCTTTGAACACTGTTTTTCAGTCTTGGCTTTATTAGAAGCTCCAAAGAAGAAATGAGGGAATTACCCATCTGCAATATTACTGCTCACAGAGAAGTCCTTGGAGAATTCAATGCGTAAGCTGAAATAACCATTCTCTCATTACATTTGTAGATGTTTTAATTCTGAACTTTTAGTGTAAATGCACACCACTGATAAGGCCACTGCTTTGCTAAATGGTTCAATGATGCAATCTAGCTTTCACACATTCCAGGGCTAGCCGTGTGAAGAACATGGTAAGATGACCTCTGCACATAAATTGAGCATTTCAAATATCTGTGGTATTGACTATTTAAAGCCATTAACTGCCACTGTCTATTAGCAACATGCACAATTGGGAAAAAAAAGAAAAAAACAAACTTTCTAAAAGATTTTTGGTGTTTAAATGTAAAGACTAAAAAATCTGCTTAGAGAGGCTGGTGCAAGCTATATTGCTAACCCTACTATAAGCTGTCTAAATTTAGAAATTTAACTACTCTTCTAGGTATTTTCTTTTGCATATAAAAATCATAGCAATTGGCTCACTTGCACTTTACAAAGCTTCCTCTGCCATACTAATAGATGCTATGAATAATTTAGAACAACATTGGATATATAGACTTGTGAGTTTTGAAAGTAATAAGCTAGCTTTCTTACCTTACTCTCTCCTCATTGCAGATGTGTTGGTTATATACACTGGCTATATATGAAATAACCAGTATTTCACCTGAAAGCAAGAAGAAAGCAAACCCAACAACTTTAAATCGGTAAGCAAAACTGCACACAGACATATAATTTGCCTTCCTACTGTAGGGATAGATGGGCTTTTGGAAAAATTTGTAACAGGAAAGTAATTTTTTTTATGCTTAGGAAGCATTTCTTGCCTGGGAACTGCCTCTCTCAAAAGGGTTAGATAATTTTTTTAACTCTCCCTTCTGCATTCCAGAGAACATTGCAGAGAGGGCTGTGAGCAAGCCCTCTCTCTTTCTGGTCTGCAGGACAGATAATGTTCACAGACATGTACAAGGCCTCCTTGGCTGGAGAGGATGGGGAAAGACAGACAAAAAGCCCTGGAAGACTGGGGGAACTTCCTTTCCCTGAGGCCCAGTGCTGTCTCGCAGCACTGTGAGGTTTTGCAAGTTTTTGGTGTCCTCACTTCCAAAATAAACCTTTTTGAATCTTTTCCACCACTTTGCCATTTTGGGGGGAATACCTGCATTTATTTTGCTTTACACTACTCATGGATGGGACAAACTGTTTAGGTGAATCTAGTATCTTTACAGTCCTCACATTGCTGCCATCCCCTTTTCACAGATTCATAAAACCAGAAGGGACTAGAGAAGATATCTGAACTGACCTCCTATATATATATCTGTAGCTGTTGCGTTCATGTGAAGTCTGACAATGCATTACCTGGGCTGGGTAATGCAGACAATTCTGAACAACATTCTCTCCTGATATCAAGAGATAACAGCTCTTGAACTCTTCACCACTTTGTTCCAGTGGTTGACCACCATGACTATTACAAATGGGTAGTTTATTTCTAACATGAATTTGGTTTTTAACTGCTAGCCGTTACTTCTTGTTTCTGTCTTTCTCTACTAGATTACAGAGCTCTTTGTCTATTCTTCCCTTAAAGGAACCATACTTAGACCAGTTATGTTGTCTCAGTAATTTTCTTAGTTAACTAAGTAGGGTTGTGTGAAGCATCCTCTCTACTCTGTAAAGCATTCTTCTGACATTCCAATATTCTGACACTTTCTGATTTTCCAGGAAAAAAAAAAGTATTTCCCTGTGGGGTTTTAATTCAGTGAATCAAAGGTGGCCCTTAGCCCTGCGGATCTTGAATCTTAACATAAACCAAGACAGAGATGCAGAGGCGAAATACATGGAGCCAGTGGGACGTCTGAACCAGCATGACAAGCAGTTAACACACCCAGAGATTAATTTTTGCCAAGTTTTTTGTAGGCATGGTTGCAAAGGAGAGGTTTAGTGAGGGATTTGAAGGAGGGTAATGAAGTAGCTTCACAGATGTTTACAGGGAGCTTCACGCAAGCATAAGCAATTGGCACTGATAATACTTACTGACCTTGATGGGTGTGGAGGTTTCAAAAGGTGTCTGAATGAGCTGGCTTGGATACCTTAGGCAGCAGACAAACAGTTGTGTGACAGGGTAGTGTTGCAAACACACACAGCTTCTCCACACAGTTAATTAGCCAAACCACAGTAGCATGGTACACTGTGGCCAGTACTTGACAGTATCATTCAGAGGCAGTAGAGCCTTCTTTCTGCATGGTGCTCCACTGGTACTGTGTGGTTACTCCCTGAGATGCCTGTAAAGATTACCGATAGTGAAATACAGTAGGATTGTTATATTTACTTCCCTCCGCATCTAGAAGCTTCTTGATAATACATTGCCTTTTCTGGGTCATATTTAGGAATGGGAAATAGCATATTGATTTTGTCACACCAGTGAAGAAATGTGAACCTGTCAACACCTACAGTCACTCCATCCAACAGGCTGGTCCTCCATCTTCCTGTCAACTGTAATGTGCTTTATTGGAGAGACAAGAAAAAAAAAGTATTTTGGACAATTAATCAACATTCAGTCTGGCTGTAACAGTCCCAAGAGTATGTAATAAAATGCTTTTTCTGTTTACCCAGAAATGTCCCCTTCTATGGTGAAACTAAACCATTTTGTCAGCAAGGTCTGGGCAGTTACATAGCCACAATAAATTTAAGCCAGTGTAAAATCTTAAGCAAATTTGATTTTAAACTATATTGAGCGAATTTATCTTCTAATGAAGTGCTCTATATTTTAGATTGGTCAGTATCGAGTCTATGTCTTTATGTCATGGCTCACCACTAACTCTGTCTACTGATTGTGAATTATATCAAAATTCAACCACCAAAAACCAGAGAAGTTCTGAAATTTCACATAAAGGCCTGGGATCCCTTGTTGCAGCTTGTATTCTTCTCTAATTTCTATGTAAAAATATGATATTTCAAAAATTACTCTTGCCCTTCCTGTGTCTGGGTAGCTTTTTTGAACTCTTATCTCTGTAGACAAGAAGAAACCTTAGATTTTATCCCCAGAGGATTACTCTTTGTGTTCACATTATTGTCAAACCTAATCATAGTGCCTTCTGAGATCTCCTTAGTCTTGTTTGGTAAAGGTTTGGTCCTGAGTTCACAATAGAAAGCCAAGAAGCAAAATGAAGACCCCACACAGCCAGTGTAATGCTCTTGTGCCATGGAGAGACAAAGGCCGGTGCTGGAGCAAAATATATGGCTTCTGGGATATCCCACCATTCCCTTACAGCAATCAAAACAACTCAATCCCTCTTCAAATAACAGTATCTGCTATATGCATGATTTCTAATCATCCATCAGAAATGGCCAAGAAGCTGGTTGTGACTGTGTTATACCTGCAGACAGTTCTGCCTACATTTGTATGGCATGAAAATTCTATCTTTTATCCTTGTCACTGAAGCTTTTAGCAGAGTCAAATCTGAATTTGGAGAGATAAGAGGAAATAGCAGCAGCCCCTAATGTCAAAGACTTCCTTTTAAGCCTTAAAGTGGAGTTCTGATTTATTGGAAATTGAGGACTAGTCTGTAAGTAGGGATTTGTCAAGGTAGCAGTGCACATCTTCCTCACATATACAATTGAATTTTTCTTTTGATTGGGATCCAAGGTATTTTTGCTCAGAGAGAGTGACTTTATCTTTTGGTCTGATACTGAATACTTTTGGCTCCTGGACTTCATCAGCCTACATGACTCCCATGAGAGAATGGATTAGAGCCAACTGAGGCAGCAAAAGGCAGCCACAGACAAAACAGTATCACAGACTAGTGAACTATTTCACTTCTAATAGAAACAGTTTTAAAACCAGACTGAACTTTTGAGCATGAAGATAATTGATTTTACCCATCTTAACTTTTCTAGCTACAAAGATTAGATGCTCACTTTTTGACTACATGCTCCCTCTGACTCAGAAATAACTACTGTAATCATATTATTCTATCCTTATCTTCTGAGATGCAGAGACTGATGAGAGATAAGGTAAGTAATCTAACCAGCCAATACATGGTCTTCATTTTCTTAAAATAATTAGAGAAAGATATTAAAATATAAAGAATGTGACTCATTAATAAGAACGATAGTATAATTGTCTCTGCATGACTGTGACACTAATCCAATCATAATTGATTTCTAGAAGAAAATAAACAACTATCTTGGGTCATAAGCTACTTCTAACTTTTGTCTTATTCCTGGGGATGATTTTCTTGGCAAATATTGCCTGATTATACTTCAAAATTTTTCCTTTTAACAGATTGTCATATCTTTAAATCAAGAACCACTATCTATTTAAATCAAGGGTCATTGTTCTATGTTTGCTGATAGAAGAAAACAGTAGAAAGAAAGCTCTGAACATCTCCAGCTAGAGAAGAGACTTAAAGGATGTGTTTAGGGTGTGGCTTTGGCTAAGCCATCTCACTTCAGCCCCACTATCACAAAATTTCCTTTGTTTCAACTGTAAATACTGCTGCTGAAGTAGAGAAGGATCTGTCTACTTATCCATTTAATATCTCCCAGTTCCTACCCTCTGTCCCTTCATCCATCATTTTTTGAAGTGATTACACTGCTCACTCTCATCCATTACAAACAGTACCTACCAATGGAAATTTCCCACAAACCACGGTGAGCTTGAAGAACATGGGCATTAATGAAAAGAAAATACATAGAAAAGTCTGAAATTGAGAGCTTAGCTATGGAATTGTATCTCCATAGTTTTAACCACCTCAGAGGTCTATTTTCTTTGCTAAGTCTTGAAAATATTTTACATTGGCTGTACTTGGTTTTCCAGCTGTCAGAGCTAGAAACAAATCTAGTTTATCCTTGGTGTTTTCATACATTTATTTGAAACTGCTTCATATTAGACATTTTTAAATCTAGAGTACATTATTTTTTTATCATTCAAACTGAATTTAGCAAGCTGAAGATAGACATTGCAATGCATTTTATCCATGCAAAGTTAACTGTCTGCAAACATAAAAACTGTAATAAGTTTAAAAGAAACATTTTTTCTAAATCAAATTCTCTTTCCTCAAAAATGTATTCGAAAATGAAAACAGAAGCCTTTACTTTGGTATTTTAAATGATATTGTTGTTTTCAATCAACTATGACTTTCCCTGAAGGAAAAGTCCAAGTTTACACTGTATGTAATACTTAAAGCTTCAGAATCTCTGATATTAGAATGAGTTGAAGAGTCAGGTAGGTACAAATTGTTTCCTTTTTGGAGACTAACTTACAAAAAATTGTTTCTTTTTTGCCAGTATGTGAAGACAGTCTTTTTTCCTCTCTACTTTCATTAAGAAAAAGATCCATGAAAACACCAATAAGGAGGATATCAGCAGCAAGAGAAAAGAAGGCAGAACAGAGCATGAAAACTATGTACAAGGGCAAAACAGCAGAGAAACCTTATCCTTTAATACCCCTAGCAGGAAATTAAGTCTGGACAGTAAGACTGCTTTCCCTATGGTCGGTCCCCGAGGTTACATCAAGAGCAGCTTGGTTGGAGTAAAAATCAAACAGCCAGAGGAAATGCAAATAACCATAGAGAAAATACAACAGTAGAGAATTTCCACTTACCTGCAGAGTATGACTAGTTAGTTAAGCTGATGATAAGAGGACTGCAAAGTTCGTGTACAGATCCCTCACATTTCTTTCCAAAATAAAAGACAGAACTGCTAATATTGCTATCCGTATCCTCCCCTTTAACTCTGTAACCTTGCAAAACTATTTCTTGGGTGGATTTGTTTTTAATATAATATAAAATTAATATAATTTTACCAAATGTAGTCAGGAATTTGAATTTCACAAATCCATGTTCACAAAATCACAGTCCTAATGTGCTCTCTGATACAGGGCTGTATGAGGGATAAAACTGCTATACTTAATTTGAAGAGGAAAAAAAATACATTTATTTGTCTGCCTCTTCCATATAGCACTTAAAATTGTTGCCTGCAGAAAGGGTTCTACTTTCTCAGATACACTTAATTTTAATGTACTATGTGCTCGCTGGGGAAAAATTACACAGCCTAATAGATCTCACTCTATTCAGTTCTCATATTCTCCTCTCTATGTTGACAAGTGTGTATTTTGTTGTTTCTTTAAATGGACTCTCTTGTTACTTCAGTGTTATTCCAGTTATATTTCAAAACTTTCAGGAAACAAACTCTTGACAAAATACAGTTGGCAAAGATAAAGAAAAAATTTGACTCCAGTTTTCAAGACTTGTTTTTACCCTTCTTGACTGCTACAAAATTTGCTAGTTTGTTTTTTTTTTTTAACATCCATATTATTTGGTAATTTCTACACTGGCACTTCATAGGCTATATAAACTGATGAGGTAGTTGCAGAATAAATTCTCTAGTTACATATAATATCACAGTACATTCTGTATACACCTGTAGCTAAAAATTACAATATAATTACATACACATAAACCTTTAGTTATCTAGTAATTATAGCACAATTGTTACAGTTTGTTGCAAAACTGATGTATGGAAGAATGTTTTGGTATTCGGCACCATGAATCTGGCTATATGTGAATTATCTTTGGAAGTTTTTAATTAAAATTGAGGATAACTTCATGAAGAGGCGACTGGAAGAGCACCCTAATAATGTGTATAAATATCTAAAGAGTGGGTCTCTAGAGTGTGGAGCCAGGCTCTTCTTGGTGTTGCCAAACAATAGGACAAGAGGCAACAGGCAGAAATTGATGCACAGGTAGTTTCACCTGAACATGAGGAAGAACTGCTTTACTGTGTGGGTGACCATGCGCTGAAACAGATTGCTCAGAGAGGTTGTGGACTCTGTCACCAGTGATATTCAAGAATGGTCCAGGCACAATTTTGCACCTGTGCTCTGGGATGACTCTGCTTGGGCAGCGAGGATGGACCAGATGACTCCCTGTGGGCCAGCCCTTCTGACCTTACCCATTCTGTGATTCTGTGACAACTGGTTAGCCCACATTGGTCATAGTTTTTTCTAAATATTATGTACATCTAAATTACAACATAAATTAAGATAGTTTTAATCATGTTGTTAAAAAAAATCCTACCTCCAAAGAAAGTAGTTCAGATAAACGTGCTCATTTAGAATTGTTTTCTTCAAACTAAATTCATTCCAGTGAACAGCAAATATTTGTCCAAGAATTTTATCAGAAGACATGGCACCTAATCAATTTAAGCAACAGCTCCAAACATAGGTGGCACACTTCCTCATACTTTTTTCTTTACATCCATACTGTTGTCTGCTAATATACACATATAAAAGTATTTCTCACATTATAAGCATATCTTGATATCGACCAGTAAAACATGCTTCTGTGGAGAAAGGTGAACACGATTTTTCAGTCTTCCTAACTAAACTCTAGATTTCTCTCTTGACATGATGCTGAGGCCAAGATATTGGGGCTGACCCTACCAGCATTCTCCTCAGCATCAGAAGACAAAAGTCTGAAATTCTTCAAAAAAGTAGGGGATTGAAATAAAGCCTCTCTGGAGCTGGGTGGCTTGTCCTGGTAGGTTTAACAGAGTAGGATTAAAAGAAGGCAGCTGTACCACCGCCTGTAGATATAGCATTAAAAGGAAATAGTAAGTCCATGTTTTCAGTTCCTACTAATTAACTGTAAGTGCATTAGACTTTTATTGGATTTGGCTAGTAAACAGTGTAGATAATTCTAAAGGTTTTGAGTATACTCTAAAAATTAACTCAAGTTAATAAATCAGATCTAGATGCTGAAGAAATCTTTGGTAGTTTTGGGACACATAATATTTAACCAAGATCCATTAAGAAGAATTCTTGCATTAAAATCTCATCAGAGTATTTAATCTCTAAGACAGAGTTCTCTCTGGTCACTGTCTATAATTACAGCATGGTATCAGGAGTAAAAGTTTAAAAAAAAAAACAGAGTGACTAGAGAAACAGTGCAGTAGAAGAGGAATAATTGGACAACATGGAGAATGGATTTGAAAATCTAAGGAGGCTGAAACTCTCCAGGAGTACAACAGATGACTGAAAAGTTTCAAGCAAGGTAATTGTGTCTCTATGGAGCCAAGGGGAAACACTCAAAAGCAAATTGGAATAAGACATCTTTTCTCATTTTAACGTTGCAGAATATGAGATTAATTTAAGAATCAACAGCTGAATGAGAAAAAGAGCAAGCTAGTTAACATATTATGTTACTGAAATTTAACAAGCATTTTAATTCAAGAAGATGGTTCATGTAGTACATATTTGACAGTGTTAGGACAAATAAACTGTTTTAAAATCTTTGACAAATCCTTAACCTCAGATTAGAATGAAACAGGTATCAGAAACCTGTCAAAACCTGTAAGAAATTCACAACTAAGGGAAAGAAGAGCATTGGATTGGTGTAATGGATTAGATTTAGAAAAAGAATATGTTGATACCAGGCTGAATAAGAAACAGATTCATTTATAATGTTAGGGGTGGGGAGGGAAATTTCTTGCCTGTATGTTTCAGATCACAGAAATGATCAGAGCAAATCAAAAAACTAAAAACATGTCAATACCCTAAACAGGCTAACCCTAAACAGACTAAGAGGTCAAGAAGCATAATGAAATAAATTACAGTCTTAGTGGTGTTCAGCCTTTCAGAAGAATGACTATATTCAAGTGAAACTAAAATTTGATATAAAAAATCTGAAACTTCATAAATAAAAATAGCTTTTAAAAAAGAATAAGTTGTGAAAATAATGCATGTTTCAACAACACCCTTTGGTTATTCTGAAAATTAAATAAGTCCTCATTCCATATGCATCAATTTCTCATAGACAAGGTAACGTGCCATTGTGCTGGTTTAGAGGTAAACCGGCAGGAGAAATGGACCCACCACAAGAGAGATTATAAGTCAGAGTTACAATTTAATGAAAGATATTACCATAAATACACTGACACTGCTTTCAACTCACCAAAAACCCAGCAGTATAACCCAGTGTCCCGGGGCACAAGCCCAAAGGGGTTTGTTAGCCCTGGTGCTGAGACCCACGTGGTTCCCCCGAGTCCAAAGCAGAAAGAAGTGAAGAAATCTGTTGGTGCAGATGATGGCTGTGGTCTAGTCAGAAGTGATGGTCGTAGTCTGTTCAAGAGTGGTGGTTTCTTCCTGTCGAGGTCCTGCTGCTCCTCTGGATCCCACAAAGCAGTGCCCAAGTTCTTCTGAGCCCTGTTTATATACCCTCAGGGAGCACCCAGTCCCTCCCCCAGGGCGGGGACTCACACAATGGGTGATTAACTCTGTGAGTCATGGGATATTGTTGAACCAGTGATGGCCCATTAGCACCCACGCCCCCTCAGGCCGGGTGTGGAGGTGCTAACGACTTCCTGGGTAATTGCTGCAAATGGTCCATTATTCTTGGGGAATGAATAGAGGGTGTAGAATACACAGCCTTGATCACCCCCACACAGTGATAACTGGTGTCTTCTGCTGAACTAGGACAACCATCTAAAAATACAGAAAATATTTGACATTTAAAACACAGTCTTATTCACAGGTGTGGGTAGGAAACATTCAGATAAGTCACAAGATGAATGCTTCCTATTGAGGGAACATAAAGGCAAAACGAAATCTTGAAAAGACAGAGTTTGAATTGTTGCAGGAGATTTTGCACACTTTACAGGGCTGAAAATGTATCAGACCCTAAATCTCACTGATAGGGATTACAGTGCAGAGGCAT
The DNA here is from genome assembly GCA_013396655.1 of Campylorhamphus procurvoides. Classification (NCBI taxonomy): domain Eukaryota; kingdom Metazoa; phylum Chordata; class Aves; order Passeriformes; family Dendrocolaptidae; genus Campylorhamphus; species Campylorhamphus procurvoides. The sequence goes on along the minus strand of WBMV01000702.1, from coordinate 309,879 downwards.
AAGGCTGAGAAGATGAAAAGTAAAAATTACAAAGTAAGACTAAGTGAAACTACAGAAAGTAATGCTGTTGCAGCAAAATTTGGGGGTGTGGTAGCCACAAGAACAAAGCCACAGCTCTCTACCTATACAATTTAAAATTTATTTACTAACCAGGATGAGTATAGTGCTGCGTAGCTATTTCTAGTCAACATATCACACTCATGCTTATGCTGTACATATACACCCCCACCAGCCACCACTTTGGCTCCCGCTTAAGCATCACAATGGTCTTGAGGCAGCAGGACTCCTCACAGGTGGATGAAGTGCCCAAGCCCTGGCCAGTGTCCTGGATATCACACAGTGCTTCCACCTTGGGCTCAGCCTTCTGCAGTGTGCCAGTCTTCCTATCAAGAAGCCTTATCTCTTTATTGCTTTCTAAGCTAGATCAGCCTACCTTTCCGAAGGCCTTGTTGGTCTGTTACCCCAGGACCAACACCTTTTAATTTCTCTGTATTTAAAACCAGCTAGCTGTTTCTACATGGTTTTTTCTTACCTTCTGATCTCCCACCCTAAATGCATTAAAAAGATGCAGAGTTCTTAAGAACATCTTTGTGTTTCTCAGTTTCTTCCCCATGCAAACCTGCAACATTAAAGGTGGACAGATATAGTTCTGAGGTTCCAAATAAGGTTCCCCTATAACAAATATTTGTACTTCATTTATTTTCCCTGCACATGCCATTATCATGTAATAATAAGAGCTGGGCAGATTATTCAAGGTCTCACTTAAATGATTCATGCTTTCAGGTAGGCTTGGATGCATTACCCAAAGAAACAAAACTTGTTCTTATCAAGTTGAGAAGTTATATAAATAAAACTCTAACATAATACTGACACTATCATAAAATCACATTCACATCAGAGTGAGACTCAAAAATGTTATACATACTGTATATAAGAATAAAGAAACTTTATAAATCATCCACTGTTCAAATAGGCATTTTTCTATGTGCTGGAAAATACATATTGATTTTGGATTATGATTCCCACTTAGGAAAAAGATAAAGAATAAAAAACACAGCCATTACAAATTTCATTTCATGTACAAATCAATATTTGTAAGATATAACACGAGCCACAGTAAGGACATATAGGAAACAGGTTTTAACACTTTGCAAAGGTTTAATACTTTAGGAATAATTTTTCAGGTCTAAGATGGACACAGTCAAATGGAAAAAAAACTATAAAAATATTTGAAGGATTTCTAAAAGCCTACTCTACTAGCTTGTTTTGCACTGGGTTCTGCTAAGTTATAGGACAGTACTTCTTGAATATAAATTCTCAATGGCCTTATGTTATTTAGAGAATAAGAGGGAAAAAATTGCATTTATTATTATGTTATTAAAAGTAGGATTATTGTGAGTTCCTTTTAAGCATAATGAAAACAGTAAACAGAGAGGTCCAATAGGTTAAATGTGTCATGACAGAACCATCTGACAATATGAACTCAAGCATCTAAAATGTTGACCTTTTTCCCATGAAGCTGCCCCTTTTTGTTAAAACCAGGGCCTGATAAAAGAGTAAAACATGAAGAACAGAGGTAAGGTGAAGAAGTTCAGACAGAAGGGTAGCATGAGGACTAGGTTTTACCAGAGGGAAGTTCTAGGCAGAGCAACACAGGGACTGATAACAGCTCTGTACAGACTGCAATACAGGCAGCACCTCAGACGTAACATATCAAGCCAAAGACTGGCTGAAAATACAGGTACATATTATATCATTTATTATTTATACACTGTATATATATCATATGTGTACATCTCTTTCCTGTGTAACAAATACTGTCTTTTTCTTATTGTCCACAATGTAGTAATTTTTAATAATGAGTAGAAAATCAAATAAATTAAAAATTAATTATAATTATTTTAGTGTAACTGCAATAAAAGAATTCAAATACTCAAAATATATGTAAAAAATACATTGAGGAGAAATGCAGATCCCTGATATAATCGTCAGACTGCATCAAAATGAACTGGAGAGATGCATCACAACTATAATACACTGCCAGCACACATGATGTGCAACCATCATCTCCAGGGAATTTTTCTTTCCAGAACTTTCTGCAGATGAGGGCAGGCACACAAAAGGTGACACAAATGGACAAAAGGGGAAGAAAGGCTGATGTAAGAGAAAATGCAAAACTTTTTATTTGTTCAGTTGCTCTAGACAAAGTCCTGAACTTCTGGCTCTGGGCACTTTGATGCTGAAACAGAGACTGGACCTTATAATTTTCACCTCGATAATTCATGGATCTTCAGCCAATGCTTGCTAAGTGAGGTCCTTAAGGTCACCCTGGAGAAGCCCACCTTTCCCAGTGTATATAGAGGGTGCTGAAAAGCTGGATGTTTTCAAAGCTAAAAGCTAAGCACAGAGCAAGCTGTGCATCATGTCCTTAGCTACTGAATTATTTCTGAGTAGTGCTGAACTCAGAGTTGAAGAGGTCAAGAGTCTGGAACTCGAAATGGCTTAAATTATCTGCTGACAAGTTCAGTTTTAGTTAAAGTACAAGCAAGGCTACTAAATAAAAAACAGGAGCTATACAGGGCCTTCAGCTTTTATACACTGTAATTTCCTTAAAGTAAGGACCATTCAAATATCCATACACAAAGTGGGTATTTTTAATCTTTTTAAAAGTTCCATTGTTAGACCTAAAGTTGTTCAGAAATGTTTTTCCTTTAAGCAATTTCTAATGGCTGTCACTATGATTTAAAGTCTTCTGCAGAATCTCTCACATAAGGTATGCCTGCCTAAATTACTTTGGACCTAATTTTAGATAAACTGCTATAGCAAGTGTTGAATAAATGCATGAGTAAGCAAAGAAAAGCAAAACAGATATTTAACATTAGTGACTGGTGCTGTCTTTCCAAAGTACTTGAATAGAAGTACGTTGGGTTTGTTAATTAGGTTCCATACAAAAAATTAATGTTCAATCACATTACATTGCATTCATCATCTCTCTAAAAGGCTTGTCATTGCATTGCCACTAAGTAAAAAACAACCTAATGCAGATCAGTGCCAGATGCATTTATCTATAAGACACTTTCTTATCCTTTGGCACAATAATGGTAAGTATGAGAGGAACTCTCAGGATGAACGTATATATAACCCAAAATTATGCTGTTGGGGGGAAAAAAAAAGAAATCAAATTCAAAAGATGCTGTGTTAGAAAAATTTAATTACTCCATAGTGAGATGTATTAAGATTTTCTTCTGTGATGGTCTTTTTGTTAATGTAACTTTGAGGAGATTGTTCCATTACAACTGTTTTTCAGTCTGTTAACTTAAAAAAATGTGGCAACAATAAAATGTTCTGGTAATAAATATTTTAATCTGGAAAAAGGAGAAAAAGAAGTAAACGAGTGCAAGAATCCTTGAACTCCAAGGTTTTTGCACACTCACAGGTTACCTGCACTGTCACTCTGACTTAGGGGTATCAAATATTCAGCCTAAGGCTCCTATGGCATAGGAAAAGTGTGTTCATAGACCAAGTAAATATACCCTAACAGGTGGCAATAAAGGACTCTTTGTTTTAGTTACAGGGTCAGAAATAGATACTATTCCCCTTATTTTCATTGTCAGTTTAATTTCATACGTTATTTTATTCAGTCAGAACCATAATAATCACATAATTTCTACTGGAAATCACACAACATTCAACTTTATCTATCTGGTCAAAATCTGGTTTTAGAGCTGACACTGTGCTTCGCCAAATCCCTTTGAAATCAATGGGATTTTCAAAGCAGAGTGACTGACAGGTGGAGTCCTTAATCAATAAAGAGGAGTAATTTTGAATACAGATTAAAAGTACAAACATCACAGGTCATAAGGCAAACAACATTCATGGCCTACAGAAGGCATTTTTTCCATGTATCAAATATACCTAAAATCAATTAAAATAAATAAAACTGCCTTGTCTAAATAAGCAACAGCAGCATTACTATCTAAGCCATGTCTTTCATTCAGCTGAGCTGAACTGCAGTTCAGCTCTCATTGTACAAACACAGATGGGTCACAGGATTGACACAATCCTCACCTTGTAACTCCTTATCATGAGCTGGTTTCTGATCGTTATCAATTTCAGTCTCCTGAAAGTGTCTGTGATTCTGGTTGTCAGTAACAGCGCAGCTTCAGATGTGTTGGAGTGGCAGCTCCAGATCAGCGAGGGTATGGGAAGATGTGTCTGCAGCCTTTCAGCTTGTCTTGTGATGATAGCAGTGGCTACGGAAGTAAATAACTCAGCAAGGAGGAAGTGGGCTCTATGCTGAGGGAAGACTGATTTCATCCACACCTTATTGTTACAGTGTCTCTGCAAATACCCTCAGTGTCAAGGAGTGTCTCAGCAACACTATCCCTCTTTTGAAGTGTCTTCCTGGGTGTCCTGAGTGCAGTCTTGTGGGAATGCAACAGAAATGCTCTCACTGGAAGATTACCTCTAGTAATGTGGATGACCAGTATCAGCAACAGTCCTGCTTGGGACCGCTGAGTTCAGGCAACCCATACTCCACAATGCCATGGAGTGTCAGGCCTCAGTGACTCACTCATGAATACTCTGGGGCTCATACGCCCCTATCCAAACTCATCAGACCCTGATCAAAGGTATTCTGGGCTGACCAGTCTTCTCTAGTCTTCCAGTTTGAAAACCTATTGCTGTTCTTGCACGTATTGAAAAATACAATTTAGACCAACTTGTACTCATCTAGTTGGAAATTCCCATTCAACCACAACGGGAGTGGCAATCCCACCTCTGGTTGATCAATGATGTACCAACTTGTTCTCTACAAATAGGAAGATGTCGTATTTGCAAACAGTGGCAAACAGCAGCTGCAAACAGCAGACTGTTATTATTTATTTTATTAATAAAACATTGAGACCCATGAGGAATACTGCCTCTCACACATAGAGTTATCATGGGTGTTTATGAAGGACAAGAGACCAAGCATCCTGGGTACAATACTTCACTACAGTATTTCCCAAGGATATATATCAGACTGTACAAATGTCATTCAGTTGCACAAAAGCTCCAGCTACAGCACTCACTGCTTGTGGATTTCAGCCACTGTGCTGATATAATGATCTGCAGTAAACATTTTCCAAGCTCCTGGGAGACAGCACTACCAGGTTCTGGACCAAGGGCAGGTGCCCTACCAGACTGATAGAAGCTCCTGACAGTACAATCACAGTAGCCTTTCACTTCTTGGAAGTAGTTACCATGGGAGAATAACACCAAGATCCCACCAGGGAAGTGATGTGCATCTGTAATATTGTAGCCTTTAGAGGTGTGGTTGCAGGATCAGTGCCCCTGACCATCAATCCAAGCCCTGGGAATTCCAGACTGTGACTGGTGGTGAGGTGAACCAGCTGTCACTTTCATGCTGACTAAGCTTTGCACTAAGATGTAGGAGCAACAGAAAGCACTGGCACGTACTTCTTATGGAGTTCTGTGACATGGATATGCAAGGATTACACATGGAACAGAGAAAAAGGATGAAAGGTAAGTGTTATGGCAAGGTTTGTGGATAAGAGACATCCTTCAGAGCACTCCTGGGAATAAGCATAATTGAAGTTTTCTACAAGCATACCAACAGCCTGCAGTGCAGCTGCTGATGGTGATTTCCACACCTGGTGCTTTCACAGGGGAGGCCTCAGGGAACAACACAGGACAGCATGGTACCCAAGGCCAATCCACTGCACAGGGGGCAATCAAAGCACTTCATGATCCAAGTGTGCTGGTGTCACAGAATATTTCAATCTCAGAGTAGCCATAGGGACTGTACCATAATGAGCACTCATACAAGAGAAGACTCTCTGACAAGCTGATAAGATCCCCTTTGTGTGGTTGGGGTCTGATTCATTACTCTCTACTGCTCTCCCTTTGTAACAGAGCAGATTCAGTTTAAAGCAATTTAATTCCACGTGGAAAACCAGTGCAATACAGAAATAAATCAAGTACTCTGTATTTACATAAAGACCAATATCCTCAGTCAACAAAAACAGGAGTGGTTCTGCTGAAGTCAGTGGAGTTGTAGTGATTTACACTAGCTCTAATTCTGCTCTAATACTTTAGAAATAATGATCTATGGCCTCAGATAACGTATGCCAGAACAACTCCATCAAATTTATACATCGACTAGGGATCTGACCTTTTACTGAAATGAGTATGTTAGAATTCCCCTTTGATTTGTTTGAAACACTGAAAAACAGTAACCACTTTGTTGATTGGTATGCCACTAATCCAGAGGCACAGTAGTTCAGATGCTGCATGCTACACGGCTGCAGTTTTTACACCAACAATGCAAAAGTATTTCAGAGCAGTGACAGAATTGGTATTAAGGAAGTAAATCTGCCCTATGGCAATCCTTCATCATGCAACTCTCAAATTTGTCCAAATTTCAAAGGGAATGCTGCATATGGTTTTGCCCTCTGTAGCATGAGGTTCCATTTCTGTTGGATTTTTTCTTTTCTTCAGCTTCAGTAAGTGTTTCTTGTGTCTCCAGTGTTTAATAAAGGATAGGGAAAAAGATATATGCAATTATGAAATTGAAGATTAGGACATTCATAAGCTTTTGGCATTTTTGAGGTCTCTTGGTCAGGTTGTTTTTTGAGCAGAAGATACAGGAAGATACAGAAGCAGTTTTTCAATGTTACAGGTGAGCTGCAGTTGCAGAGAGATGTAAAAACTATGTATCAGCTATCCAGCTCGGTTTTCTCCACTCTGTACTCCTCAAGTCTTTATGTCTTATGATGAATGCTATTACTGAATTAGTTCACAGTCTTAACAATTCATTTAATACTTTGCAGAAATTCTAATCATGTCCAGAAGTAACAAGCAATCTCTTGCATACTATCTGTAAAATTTCAAGCATGGAGATAAATTCAGATCATAGAATCATGCAATCATGATGGATTGGAAGCTACCCTTAAAGGCCATCTAGCCCAGCTCCCCTGCAATGAGCACGAACATCTTCAACTAAAACAAGTTGCTCAGATCCCCATTCAGCCTGACCTTGAATGTTTCCAGGAATGGTGCATCTACCATGCCTCTGGGAAAACTGTTCCAGTGTTTTACCACCCTCATTGCAAAAAAACCCTTCTATATCTAGTCTTTAGTTTAAAATTAAATGTATGATGAAAGAGTTTGGTTCTTTTGAACTCAATGAGATTACTTACGTGACCAAAACACATAAACTCATAAATTAACTCATAAATTAAAGGTCTTTGCACGTATTTCACTTTAATCTTAAAAATCAAATGCTGAGCACTTGAAGTTAAATAAAATATTGTGAATACTGTTTTTAATGGTAATTTTACCCCAGTGGCAACAGATAGGCAGGTACAGATAATGGAAATGCTAAATAAAATATATGAAGAAGGCAATAAGACAGCAAATTCAGTTGTTCAGCTGAGACACATGATTGTTAAGATGATCCATTTAAATCCAGTTAAATGTTCCATTGTGGCTTTTTTTTCTCAAGGAAATACACATTGCAGCAGAACAATATGAGAAGATAAAAAAAGGCAGAAGGATCCATAGTAAGGACTCTTTGGTGTCCACTACATAATACAGGGATGTCTAAGAACAGCTGCATCCAGTCAGATGTCAATGCCAATCAAACCTGTACAGGGAAGCAATTCTAAGGATAAGGAGGCATCTCTAAAATTACTTAATCATGAGCAATTATGACAACTACCTTGCTTATGTATGTCAGGGAAATCTGAGTTAGTCTGCCAGCTTCAGTCAAACTGCACTGATTAACCAACAGAGAAGCAAACTACTGGGTCAAAACCATTTAATTTTTCCCTGGCTTTGAGGGATACATTTGAATGATTTTTTTCATACCTAGGATCTTTGATGCCTTTGAAACCAGAGCTGACAGAAGAGAGCTTCTCAAGAGAAGAAATAGACGAGCCATTAAAATCCCAAATCTCTGAAGCTGGTGAATGTCTATCTTGTCTCTCACAGTTTGACCCAACTTGACACATCTACACTTCACACTTAAGTGTAAACAAGTAGCAATTTTATCTATATTGTACCTCTATAATGTAAAGTTATGATTACTACATGTTGCATTCCAATTTACTTTAATTCTGTAGGACACAACATATGGCCATATTACGCATTAACAGCTGCAAAATCATACTATTGAGAAGGTACATCATGTGGAAAATGTTTGTCTCCCATCCCAGAGATCCAATTCACCACAAGCCATATCAAATACCTTATGCTTGATGCTTTGACACACAGATGGACTTCAGTATCAGCTTGGAATCCATCCACTAAGCACACCATATTAGCGATGAGAGGTATCTGCAGCAGATTTTGCTGTATACTACAGAGGATTGCAATGGTGGGAAAAGAAATCTTCAAAAATATAAAAGGAGAGCTAGGAACAACAAAGTTGTCATGATATGCATATTTTTAAGTATCCCATTCTCCTCCTTCTTTTCATTCTTTAGTTGGTGTTACCTTAGTTTTAATTTCATTGTTTCTCTCTTGCCTTTGCAGCTTCCCCAAGCAGATTGTAAATCAAAAGATGACCATGCTGAACTCTTCCACTCTTTAAACCCACAGTGCACTAAATGCAGCTTTCCAATAACAAGTACTTTGGCTCCACTCTGGAATCCAGTCCCACTGTAAGTACTTCTGCCAATGGAATTTTTTTGTCAAGGACAGGAATATGCTTCTAATATCAGTTTCTGGAAACATGTTCTTGACACTGACAAGTTCTCAATCTACTGACCTTAGATTTTCCAAACATCAACAGAAGGCTTTTTCATGGTAAAACTGTTAGGAGAGGCAGTCCTGTGAGTCATGACTTAGCATGACTGTACTATGCTGTCTGTGCTGTGGACAGGTTATTGGTGGGGGGAAAATGCTTTTCTACTTTCTCCTCCCATCCCATAAAAAAACCCAACCAAAACTACTGTGTAAAAACTAACCCCCCAAAAACCTGCAGTTCTGGTGATATAAGGAAGATAAATAGAAAGAAAAAAATTAATCAACATACCAAAATCAAAAAGTAAACCATTCCCTTTGTTCTCATGTTATGATTACAAGCCAGGGGAGGAAGCTATAGCAGTGAATATTCATACTATTATGTTATCTGAAGGGGCCACTGTGTCCACCCAGCACAGGGAGTCCAAGAGAGGGGTTTACCACATGTCAGAGTTGTTCTGGGGTCACAGCTGGTAACTGTTCCTGCCTCACCAGGACATCAGCAAAGCTGGCAGCTGCTGCCTCACCTTGCTGTGCCAGGATCAAAACAGCTTGGGGATCACCCCTTCGCCACCACCACTTGCCTGCCTCTTGCTTGCCTCTGGACTGCCACCAGAGCACCACCACTGCTTGCCTGCCATTTGTCCACTGCTTACTTGGTCCCAGGCGGCTGCCCCCACCACTCGCTCACCACTCACTCACCACATCAAACCACTGCCGGTGCTGGGACAGCTCAGCCAAGCCAAGCAGGGCAACATCAGTGCCAGAGACAGCAGTTGGCAGGGAACAAAGAGGCTCTGGACTAACACCACTGCTACAGTCCAGACCTGAACCTGACCAGATGACATAGGGTGGGGAGTTTAATGGTTCCTTGTGACCGACATAGTTTTCTTGGGGTTTTGTTTTGTCCCTGTTCTCCCTTTGTTTCTGTTGTTTAGTTAGGTATCAGGGGGTGGCGGGCAGGGAGGACCCTGCACCATTCTCTTTCCCCTTGGTTCCTGGGGGACCATGTGATGTGGTAAATTCCCCCTTTTTTTGTTGGGTAAGCCATTTTCATTGTACCTTTGTGGTGCTGCTATTTCCTTGTCATAAAATTGTTATTTTTTCACTTATATTTCCTCACATTTTTGTCTCTCTATGCTAGGGGAGGGAGTTCATCTTATTGGACTTCCTGCCCCAATATTTTTATCTTTAAACCAAGATATCTCAGGTCTGTGGGTACAGCTGTACCTATTAGAAGATAATCCCCAATTGTGCCCTTCTTTGACAGGCTGATATGTGTGAGGGTGTAGTATGTAGAGAATGAAAATGTCACACATACCTTGGGGCTTTTTCTTTATAGCTGAGTTTGGTGTGATTTGATGGCTCACAGGGCTAGTTTAGAATTATCATGGTCATGTTCAATAGCTGACCTCCCATGAACTTGCTGATGGTCCAAAACCAAAGTGTTCTGTATACTTTCACTGCTGCCCATCACTGTGGAACTAGTAGGAAAAAAGTAGATGTGAAGTAATTTAAGAAAGACTGCGTATTATTATTATTTTGATAGTATATTTATAAAATATTAATGAGAAAAAACACTAAAGGAATTATCACTTTATTTTGTGAGAAAAAAAGGATTTTTTTTATTGATGCTCATCTTAGATGGCTGATTAATAGTAATAAACACAGGCATGTTGTTTATTGTTCTTCATGAGTACGACCTAAAGTTTACTTCAAATTAGGACAAAAATTAAATGATCATTGCTTTTCCCAGCTCTAGTTTATTACACTTAAGATATGTCTCATACACATGATTAGTAGAAAAAGACATCCTTTACCCTAATAAGACCTGGCTTTTTGTGTAATTATAACTGTCCAGATTTTGAATCTTATTCATATCATGCCTCTAGCACAAACCAGAGCTCCAGTCTTGCAAACATATGCCCATGCCTCACTTTATATAACCTCAAATATGTCTAAATTTGCAGAGCTAATCTGTGGCACTGAGCACAGTTTTTCTGAGAGAAAGATTAAAAAGGTTCATCAGTGTTTTGGGAACCATGAGTTCCTAAGAATCAGTCCAAGAATGATTCAGTGGTGAATGTAAGATATCTAAAAAGTAGAACAGTATTTTTAGAAAAGCATGTCTGAGCTATTGTACAAAAGTCAGGCTCACAGAATCCGATCTCACAAAGCATTCCTGACAAAGATCATCCAACAACATTAGGTAAGAAGTCTGCAGGGATGAAGTGCTGTAATTACAAAGAGAAGAGGAGGAAAAGAAAAAGATGGGGCAAATGAAACCTTTTTATGTGTGGTAAATTGTTTGGAAGCAAGCCATCTTTTTCTTACTGTCACCAACGGAATAAATGCAAGATGCTTTCATCTGTAACAGTGTTTTCAATTCTGCAAAAAAGCATTTCCCCGCACAGTTGCCAAAATTATTATAGGAAAGAAACGGAGAAAACAGCAACAACACAATTATAACTGTTCACTCTGTGCGGACAAATAACAACTAATTGCTCTCACTGAGTTTGAACAGTGCAGAGCCTTTTTAGGCAAAGAGGGTTAGTTTTACCACCAGTAAATGCTGGCCTTGAAAGCCTGCTTACCATTCTCTACTCTTCTCCCTAGGGCCATAATCTGGTGATTTATTTATGCACACCTTGTTGCCCAACTAGAGGTGCTAAGCTTAGAGAAATTACAGAAAAACATTG
>WBMV01000702.1:0-298400 GCA_013396655.1 Campylorhamphus procurvoides | reverse complement strand
TGATTATGAGGGGGTTAACTTTAAGCTGATTTTTAAAGCTACAAAGGGGTTCTGCTGAGTGTCTGGGGGAGTCACATGTTTTCTTCTTACTTCTGCCTCTGCCATTCCTTCCTGTTTGGGAAAACAAATTATCTTCTGTCAAGACAGTGTACCTGGAGAGACAAGTTATGTGGGGATAAATATGAAAGAAACCCATACCTCTGAGTCAAATCCTCAAAGATGGCTATCCACACAATAAAAATCCTGAATATTCTGAGGCATAGATCCTTTTTATTTTTTTTAATCTATCTTTTTCAGCTGTCAGTATTTTTGTGGTCATTGCTTCCATGAGTCAAAAAAGAAGATAAAGAAATGTGCTGAATGTGCCCCATCACTAAAAACAATAAAATATTTTTGTAGATGGGTTCACAGCTAGCTACCTTGTTATTACAGCTTTTAGAGCTTGCTCATCATTCCTGCTTCTTTTCCATCCAAGGTGAGGAATGATTCTGAAAAGACTTCAAATTTTTTTTTTAAAAGACCTTGGAATTCCCTCAGAAAAGGAAAGAAAGAAAGAAAGAAAGAGAGAGAGAAAGACAGAGAGAGAGAAAGAAAAGGAGAGAAAGAGAAGAAAGAGAAGAAAGAAAGAAGGAAAGAGAAGAAAGAGAAGAAAGAGAAGAAAGAGAGAAAGAGAGAAAGAAAGAAAGAGAGAAAGAGAGAAAGAAAGAAAGAGAGAAAGAGAGAAAGAGAGAAAGAGAGAAAGAGAGAAAGAAAGAAAGAAAGAAAGAAAGAAAGAAAGAAAGAAAGAAAGAAAGAAAGAAAGAAAGAAAGAAAGAAAGAAAAAGAAAGAAAGAAAGAAAGAAAGAAAGAAAGAAAGAAAGAAAGAAAGAAAGAAAGAAAGGGTCTCATAATGTCCATTGAGTGACTTTGATTTGAATATTTAATTTTGAGTATAATAATTCAGGTAAGGCATTTGTCTTTAAAAGCCTTGCATCCCATTCATTTTGGCATTACTCACATTTCCCTCCACATTCTCTTACATCAGATGATGTTTCACACTTAACAATGAAAACTGTACAGCACATTAAGTTGCTTTTTTTCTATCAGGTGGTATTTCTTCTCTTTCAGCTGTGAAATATTACACTCTTTTCGCACGTGGATGGAATAGATGCCATGGGGAGGAAAATATTGACTCTTGTCTCTGCAATTATGTTTCTAAATATGGTGCATTTGACAAACATACAGCCAAACTAAATAAATGCTTCTTATAGAAAAACCTACAAACTCAATGTCACAAATCTTTATTAAAATTTAAAGTTTTATTATTTGATTTGTGCAAAATATGCACCATAACATGGTTGCAAAACTAGGACTAAAAACTTATTTATTTGGAAATATTGCACTGTCCTAACATCAAGATTCCTAAGGGTCAGAACCAACAAACTTATAGGTTGGTTGCTAAAATTCTGAGAAAGTCTATTGACAATGCTATAACAGAAACTACACTACTATTGATTGTATTATGATTATCATATGACCAAGTAAAAAAAGTCAATATATAGTCATAGCCAACAGTTTAACACATTTCCTGGAAATTTTATTGGATGGTACAGAATTCAGTCCTTAGTTTTTAAATGTATCAGTCAAATCCAGTGAAATCATACTTTAGGATGCTGCTTCATGACTGATTCTATAATGCCGCAATTAGATGTAGTGATATCAAAATGTGGTCTTGTCAGACATCCAAATGTGTATTTGGCACATCCAAAATATCTGGACATATCTACCTGGCTTAGGTACAACAATCCTCATCTATCACCAGTTTTAAAATAGTGACACTCTAAACATATCTGCTTCTGACAATTTATTTTAACCTACTGATTTATGTTAGAGTGATTGCCTGTGGAAACTGTTGAGCTGCTTCTACAAGTTATTTCCAGTATCTTTCAAAAATTGGCCCTAAATGTAAAAGATGATTACCACAAATTGTGATTTAATGATAGTCTGCCTTCAGAGTAGAAACAAAACAGGGATTGTATGGGTGGTTTTGCCTTGCAATTGTTTATGCTGACAATTTTTCAATATATTTACATGGAGCAATGAAAGTGAAACTTGACTTGCTGCAGGGTTCAATTTTGATTAAAGATTTGGTGATTGTCAAAAAATAGGAGTAACCGGAAATTGAAAAGACCCTTTCAATTAACTGTGACTCTTCAGATAAAGACAGTTTTGTTTGCAACACTACTTTTGTCTCTAAATCTCAGTACTTTATTGCTAGCCTACATAAGGAGACCTTTTTAGAGAAAGGCAATAGCCATAATCACTTATTAGCTATTCATAATCCAGGAACTTTTTCAAAATTTCTCAGTATAGAACTGACCAGAATGGAATGAAACTTTGATTCCACAACTTCTGAGTTTTTTGACATCTGTTTTTCCTCCTGACTCTAATACAAATCAATTCTGCAAATATTTATAGAAAAAAATGGAGTTATTCAGATTGTCACCTTGACTCAGTGCATTAAAGTTCATTATTCTTTATCTATAGTTCTTAACTTTGAACTGACACAAACAATTTCACAATATCTTCAGATAAAATCCTTTTTAAAATAACTGTTTGGTTGTAAAACCTCATGTTGCTATTAGTTTTCTTTCTTCCAACTGCACCCTGTCCCACCCAAAAAAGTTCAAACATACTACTGAAAACAGAGCTGGACACAATTTTTTGTGAAGTATTTCTCAAGTAAAAGGCAGAGTAATAAACATGGAAATTCTGATATTGAACAGAACAATAATTATTTTTATAATCTTATAGTATTTTATGACACAAATCTCTATGGTTAAATGAGCTTAACTGAAGATTCTACAGTTTTTGTGTTAATTTCCTTCACACAAAATGTACCTCAGAAGTCGATACGAGGGTAAATTCCTTTCAACATCTTCATTAATTGTTTGAATCATGGGACAGAGTATGCCCTCAGCAAGTTTTCAGGTGATAGAAAACTGAGAATAATGATTAATACAACAAAGGATTATGCTTCCACCCAGAGGGACCTCAAAAGGCTAAAGAAGTGGGCTGACAGAAATCTCGTGAAATTCATCAAGGATCAGTGCAAAGTCCTGCTCCTGAACAGTAATAATTCCAGGTACCAGAACAGGCTGAGGACAGGAAGGCTTGAAAACAATTACCAAAAAAAAAAGCCCTGGGAATCCTGGTGGACACCAAGCTGACCATGAGCCACCAGTGTGCCTCAGTGTCAAAGGCAAACAGCCTCCTGGACTCCACTAAAAGGAATATTGCCAGCAGGTTGAAGGAGGTGATCCTTCTACTCTTGTCAGCCCTGGTGAAATGCATCTGGAATATTCAGTCTAGAGCTGAACTCCCCAGTATGTGAGAAACGTGGAATTACTGGAAAGAGATCAATTGAGGCTGATTAAGGGATGGGATCCTCTCTCCTGTTAGGAAAGGCTGTGAGAATTGGCATTGTTTAGCCTGGAGGAAAGAAAGTTCAGGTGGATCAGATATTCATGTACATAAATCCCTGACGAAGGTGAGTAAATAGTACACAGCCACACTCTTTGCAGGGATGCTCAGGGACAGCACAAGAGACAATGGCCTCAAATGGAAATATGAGAGATTTTATTCAAAAATAAGAAAAACTCTTTCACTCATATGGTGGTTGAGCACTGGCACAGATTTCCCATACAGATTGTGAAGTTTCCGGCCATGGAAATGTTCAAACACTGACCAAACACCATTCTGAGCATCCTGCTCTAAATTTGTTCCATAAAAACAAACCATGTTGTGTCCCCAATGCAAAAAACAACTGCATTAGTGTGAATGTCTTTTAACAAAAGTAAAACCTGCAAAATCAAGGTCTCTTTGTTTTCATATTGACTTTTGTCTGTTTTCCCTGCTGATTATCACAATTGTATACTCTTTGTTGGAGATTCAGTTTATGAGTGTTACCCCCTATGAATCAAGAGCATGTGCTTTTTTCTAAGTGACGGGTTATTGTTTCTAACTCTTCAATATCAGCAGAGAAATATTTAGAAAAGAGCCATGGGGCAGAGCTAGACCCTAGCTCATCTCACTTGTAGGCAATCAGTTCACCCAGGAGCTGTCATCTGAAGTCAATTCACTGGCTTTACAAAGTGCATGCAATCTCAGGATTGTTTCCTCAGAGGATGCTGCATATAGCAAACGAATTGGAATGAAGCTTATTCACCTGTGGGCCATTATAACAGAGGTGGCAGCTTGGTAGGGCGAGAAACATACAGCCAAATTAATCTGCAACTAAGACACTAAATCTGTTTGGCAGGGGAAAGAAAGGGGGAAAAAATGAAGGGAAAAAAGCAAACAAACAAACAAAAAACTCCCAAGAGATAAGGATTAAAGAAAGAAACATCTCATAGGAAAAGCTTTTCTTCTGTCTCTACAAAACAGGAGCCATTTTTATTTCTGGTGAGGGGTTTTTTGTGGTTTTTCTTTTCTTTCCCCCTCAAGTGCTTTTGTTTCTTTGCCCCACTGTGTTCACTAAAGTGATTTCCAGTAATGGTTGAAGAGTGTGAACACTTCTTCTTTATTTACAGGATGTCGATGTACACACAGGTTCCCTCTAGGCCACCTGGAGGGAAAAGGCAACAGCCTGTGCAATAAGCGGACTTCCACAGAAATACCCTAGCCCTTCATGGTCCCCTTGAGGGGAAAAAAAGCTTCAGGCTTTTTCAGTCTGGAAGAGCAGAGATGTAGATATATTCAAGCCTCAGTAGTTCTGTGTTAAATACTATATAGAACGGAGATGATCTGAGAAATGTCAAGGAAAATGTAAGAGGAAGGATGAAAATCACTGGGAGAACTGCTATGAATTTATATTTGTCCTGGGTTGTTATCATATGGCTAGTAATGGTGGCAGACTACTTTTTTCTACAGTCTGTTGCAGAAATCTTGACCAGCACCCAGCAGTTCTGTGACCAGCATAACTCTACAGGCATGCTTCCAAATCTCCCTCTTCAGATGTTAACCACTCTAATCTCTCTGGTGGAAAGTCTGCAAGCACTATTTTGCAGTTATTTCTGGGTAACATTATTTATTTATAATGCAACACAGGCTGTGTTTCTTCTGGAGTGAACCAAATAAGTATATTCTAGCCTACATTAAATGGGAGAAAAGGAACATCACCTATAGCATGTGGTCTGCTTTGGCACATTGCTCTGGCACCTATTTGCAAAGGTAGCACCTATTACCCATTTATATCCTGTCATCCATCCAACAGAGTAGGAACATGCGATTTCATTTCACATTTCCTGGATGTCCTCAGACACGTGTTAGAAAATGCATAACACATAACCACATTTATCCTCTTTTACTGGCATTTCTTTTCTTATTCTGAAGTCAAAGGATGAACATAGCTACAGTGGGAGAGCTAGTGAGAGCTCAGTACTGAGAAAACTGGTGCAACATGAAGAGAAATCATGAAAAGCATGCTTTTAGAATGAAATGACTCCCTCACTGACAGATGCATGGAACCTATAATGAGAAGCAGAAGGTTACAGGTAACATTTCTGTTTAAGAGGTTGCTAATTGTTTCCATACATTCTGATCATTATCTTTCAAAAGTTTTTTCTCTATGTCTCTTTTTCACTGAAGAGGACCGAACCAAACGAAATGTCCAGTGATGCATAAAAAAGAATCACTTTGGAATGACATAAGACTTTTTCATTTCCATTCCCTCTCTATCAGCTTTCTAATGAACTAAACATTCTTCCTCTGAGATGCTGCAGCATGTTTTAGGATATAGATTTCTAGACTTCTGGGATGCATAATACCCCAGCTACTCTGACCTAGGAGGCTATCCCACTTGCATCATTAACTACTTCTGCCATCACCCTGAGTTTGCTTTGATCTCTACTGGCTTTGCCTATAGCTTGCGCTGTTTCCAAAACATATCCAGTACTTGTTACTTTGAATAACCGCTTTCTTTATTATAGCCATTATGCACATCATAGAATCATAGCATGGTTTGAGTTGGAAAGAATGTTAAAAAATCATTCAATTCCAATACCTACCCTTGCCATGGGCAGGGATGTCACCCACTACATGTTGTTGCTCAGGGCCCCATCCAACTCAGTCTTAAACACTTCCAAGGACAGGGCATCCACAAGTTTTCTGGGCAAGCTGTTCCAGTGCCTCATCACACTCTCAGTAAAGAACTTCTACCTAACATCTGATATAAATCTCCTCTCTTTTACCTTAAAACCATTCCCCCTTGTCCTGTCTTGCTTATAATACACTTGTTGCAATTGAAGATGCAGTCTGTTTGGGGATTTTTATAGGAAACCTTTAATTTACCAGTTTTAGATTCAATTGTGTGTTTTTCATATCACATCATGCTCTCGCACTGGATGTGTTGATATACTTCTGTGGCTACCTCTCTCTATTATGCCTCTTTGTCCTTCTGTAGCCTTGTGTGAAAATACAAATCATATCTGAGTGAAACCTCTGTTTTAACAGTATAGAAGCTTCCTATATATCAGACTAAATACCTACTCAATTATGTTCCTCAAAAGTTCTCTACAGTTTTAAATGAAACACTGTAATTTAGAAGTAAAGTTGTGCCTAATAGTAATTCAGAAAATACATATCTTCTTTTTGACTAATATATACAAATTACCCATCATTCTAAACCTGATATTAATACTAATATTGGTATCACATCACTGAGATGAACTCCC
This sequence comes from Campylorhamphus procurvoides, assembly GCA_013396655.1. Taxonomy (NCBI): domain Eukaryota; kingdom Metazoa; phylum Chordata; class Aves; order Passeriformes; family Dendrocolaptidae; genus Campylorhamphus; species Campylorhamphus procurvoides. The sequence continues at coordinate 291,687 of WBMV01000702.1, read as the reverse complement.
TGTTCATGAAGTGTTATCATTGCAGACATCTGGCAAATTGGTTGTTAGCTTCTAACACAGTAGATATACCTTTTATTATTACAGTATTCCGTTTGAGAAAAAGAAAGCCCATTTCACAGTGATGAACCATTTTAATGATTTTATGTAGAAATGCAGCTAATGAAAAATAATGACAAGAGAGTTCTGAATTCAGTTTTTTATTCTCCGTTCCAGCAGAACTCATTACAATATCACAAAATCATATCTTACGAAGATGACACGCAGGTAGACTTCACTCTCTCTTTCAGACTACCTGCCAAAAATAGGAAAAAATTGCACCAATATCAAGAGAATGTCCTACAATGCTTGGATTGTCCAGCAAATTGGAGCATTAGAAAAATTTATTCTTTCTACTACATTATGCAACACATTCCTCTTTCCCATTTACTGTTCTCTCTTGCTATGAACACCCAAATGAGGAAATGAGAGCCCTAATTTAACTTAAATTTTAAAATCAGACCTATACTACCTCTAGGTTTAAGAATATACATAAAATACTAGAAGCACAACTGAAACCTCTTGTTATCACTGTCACTCTGTTGTATTTTTTTTCTTGAGCACCAGCATGTGTCAATTATCACAAAATATATGGAGTATAGTAGTATATAATTGCTCATGCTTGATCAGCTCAGTAGGCCATTCAGCTCAATATCCTGTCTTTATTAGTAGTTAATACAGATATTTCCAAAGAAAGTATGAGGACTTTATTATCCTGTAAACTGTTTCCTGGATACCTATTTTTCCCTAAGTTTTTTCATTTAAGGGATTTGATTATATGTCAACATATGAACGTTTATGTCTCTTTTCTACCCTACCACATCTGCCACAATATGGGAAATTATTTGGCATTCAGAAAGATAGAGATCTCAACGACTTGGCTTCTCTTTGAGTGTGGGTAAGACCCAGATTTGATTTCAACTGCCAACCTCACCTATATTGTGATATTGTTATTATCATAATGGCAATTATTTTGTTAATTCTTTGAATTTATTATTATTTTATAAATTTAGAGTAAAACAACTGATGGTAAGAGACAAGATGCTGGAAACAGTTCTATGATAGTGTGCATCTGCCTGACACTTCCCAGTTACAGATTACTTAAGCTTTTCTTAATATATTTAATGTTTTGATAGATTTTAAACATACAGTTAATTTCCAATAACTATATTGACAATCTCAAAGAAAGAGATACTTACATTAATCAAATTCTGTATGAAAATGCTCTAATTCTAGTATTCAGGCGAAGGCACTGACTACTATTTACTCCACCTGTACCATGGATTTTTTTCCAGCAAGTGGGGAATAATCAGCATTTTTATTTATTTCAGCCATTTTAACTGATTCCAAAATACGGTTCAGTGATCTGTTCTGTTTTGGATGGCATCCACATGGTTTCAAATTGGAGACATATTTGCCACTTTCCAGTCCTGCAGGATGACAGCTAATTGTAATGAGCTTTTTAACATTTTCCATATTAGATCCATATTTCTGAGTGGTTTTTGTTGGTTGTTGTTGTTTTGGTTTGGTTTTTTGCTTGTTTGTTTGTTTGGGGTTGTTTTTTGGGCTTTTTTTCCAGAACCCTGTAAAGAACTCAGTCTTGGGAAATTACAATTTAATTTATCATTTTGCTCCTGCACGTCTCACTAAGAGCGTGCAGAACTCAAAATATAGACAAGAGGGGAAAAAAACACCCTGCATGATGATAAAGCCCAGCACTGCTGAATGGACTTGTAAAAGCAATAAAACCTGAACCAACGTATTTCTGGACAGTGTACAATTTGTCCGTGCTCTAGAAAGCACCCATGACAGTCCCAGAGCAGTTAAGTGGCATAGTGTTCTGCACTGAAACCATATGAGACTCTCACAGCAATCTGGTAAGGGCCCTGGAAAAGATGTGTTGTGAGAGCGTGAATTGAAAAGAAGAAAAATCTGGTGAGGAATAGAGAGAAATCACAGTGAAATCTCCCTTACAACACACTATAGATGAAATCCCAATTTGGGTAGTCTGAAAGTAATTAGATTTTGTGTGGAAACGCTCAGGCTGCAAATGCAATTTTTTTAGCACAGACACAGTTTAACTGCATATGCAATTTTATTCAGGACATAGCTTTTAAGCAAAATTATTTCTTTCTGGAACAATAAGTGTAGGTTGCTTATTTTCATGTTGGTATTGGGCAAATCCTCCTCCATGTTACTATGTTAATAGCAACTTAAGTGTTATTTTACTGTATTATCAGTAATAAGTCTGTGCTGAAAAACATTAATAAGCCAATTCATTTTCTTTACTTTGGCAAATAAATTGACAATTCTATTTTGAATAATGTAGCAATTAAAGTTTAGTTGACACAGGGTAACATTACCATAAAGACAGTTTTCTACGCTTGCTGTGACAGAACATAGGACTAACAAAATTAAAATGTGCACTAAATGTCATCCATTATTCTTTTAATACCATCACGCTATCCTGCTGACTAGCAAGTCCACTGATGCTAGATCTTAAATCATACATAAGCTGAAGCAAATACCCTGAAATCTAACCCATAACAGGTATATGCAATAAATTCTATTAAGCTATAACATGTTTCTCTGAGGATAAATATTAACACATCATGAATCTTATACTAAGCAGACATTTCAAAATTGCCAAGAAGGAGTCAACATTTTTAATCAGTCAGGACCACATTAGGAATTGTGATACAGTTCATTACTTGTGAGATGTTACGCAGCATTAGAGACTTCCATAGGCTTAATTTGACATTAAGCCATCAAACTGTGTAAAATAAATTATAAGAAAATTATTTCAAATACATTTACCTTACAAACAGGTCTGAATTTTGGACATATATTTTCTTCCTGTGACCGTAAATGTAGAATATGATGACAAATGTATGTTTGAACGTGTATTTTTTTAAAAAATCAACATTAGCACCCATCTTTTCTTAATAATTTAACTCACAATTAAGTGTGAGGAAAAGAAACCTTTTGTTATAGAGTTATGTTACTGAAAAATAACAGCACTTTCAAACACTTTTTTCTACACCAAGCTTATACTAAAAGACTACAAAATATGTGCTACAATCCATTTGACGAATTTTGTCTTTTCTGTTGTCCATAAATTACTGGTAAGAGTTTAGAATATTTCCATCTTTATATAAATGTATTTTAGCTTTTGAATTCCTCACAATCTGTGTTTGTGTTTGAAGCACTTTGCTCACAGAAGCCTACATTTAAAGTTTATTTCCTATAGACTTTCAAAGTATCAACTATCCTCTGAGTATGTTCAAAAAAACATTAGAGGAAGTTTTTCCACTCAAAATGTCTCAGTTTCCTCCCCCACTCCATTTCAAAAAAGGACTATCTCGGCTGTCATTTTCAGTACTCACTGAAAGACCAGAAGATGCGCATAGTATATAGAGACACAGTCATGCCAAAAAGACACTGTGAGACAACTCTTTGTCGCCTGTGAGGATACATACAAAGAGCAACAAATGAAGACACACCCTTCCCTGTGGTTGAACACAGACTATCATCTTTGTGTGTTCAGGTGAGTAAATGGTACTGTTGATCTCCAGAGGAAGGGACACAATGCAATCTGCTGTTCTTAAGAGCCAGAAACAGATCATTATGGTTTGGGACATGTACATAACTTGTTACCCATGAAGTCTTAGGAAGCCTTTAATTTCACAGTCTTTATCTCTGGCCATTGTACCTACTTCACTTTTGTTTCATGCCCCAGTTCTGCAAAACTTTACAAAATTGTGTTGAATGTTAAACCCTGTCAGTAGTCTAAATCACCTCAGTGGCTCTCTGATTCAAGAAGGGAAATACATTTCTGATCTTCACAGGCCAGAGGATTTAAGTTTACACAGTCTGCGACAGAAGTTTCATTTATGCTTCAATCTGAGCATTGCTGTAACCAACACACTAATAGGGCAGAACATAATTAAAATTATAGCTAGTCATATTAAATGGTAGAGTCCTGAGTCTGAGGTACTGAAGATCAAAAATCCCTAGAGCAGTCCTTCCTGTTGAGCTTGTTAGATGGGACTGTGTCCTTTGTAATGTATAGAAGGGGTAGATAGGGGCCATTTCTGGGATCAGCATAGCATGGAGCTGCCTGCAACAAGATCTCAGGCTATTTGGTTCTCTTGAAAATCCATTGAAGATCTTCCTTGGCTTCCAGCATGTCGGAGAACACTTGTCTCAAAGACTGCCAAAACAACCAGGCAGAAACAGACAACTACCTCAGAACTCACAGATTCATGTTTTAAAGGATGTTTTGTAGTATAGTTACTGATTTATTGTATTAGATAGATAGTTTTCCCCTTTTATTTGTATGCTGTATTCTGATTGGTGGTGGCTACCTGGTAACCGGTTTCCCATTGGTTGTATATTCCCTATTTCTCATTGGCTGGCTGGTGATGTAACCCAGCGTCATCATGTGAGGCTGGCCACGCCCCGACTGTACTCCCCTCCTTCCCCACCTTGCTGCGTTCCGCCCCCAAACTCCTCCCTGACGCTATATAAGTCCCATGCTCCCATGAATAAAAGAGTTCTAGCCTTCACCCTGCCATTGGCTGGGGCCGTTTTCCTTTCTTTCCCTCCGGCATGCGGCACCAGCAGTCTGGGATTTCACCTCCTGAATTAATGGGAATAGAATGAAAACTAAGCGCTCTGCCAGAATCACCCTATTCCTATCTGCACATCTGACTTGCTGTAGTGTGGAAATGAATTAAAGGAAAAAAGTCTCTCTTCTACAGAAAGATATAAGTTTACCCAATGAAATTGAGTATCAACAATATTCTGTCAATCTAGGGCATACAAACCAGAGTATATTTTATACAGAGGATGCAGAATATAGATGTCTATTTCAGTCAGCATTAGTAGGACTGCAGCTGATATCTTATATCCAATTTTGGGAACCACTATTCTATAGACATGTATAAAATTGAGAGGAGTTCCGGGGCCGATCAAGAAGAATGAGTAGCAGTCTAAAAATGTAAATTCTAGGGAAATTTTGAAGAAAATGTTCTATTTCTTCTTCATGAGAAAAGTGAGGGGCTGTAGAATGACATTCAAAAATTCTGTGAGACACATTGGACACTAAGGAGTAGTCCGGTCATGATATCAGTGAGAAAAGGACAGAAACTAACTGGCGACAAGAGAGATTTAGATTAGCTTTTAGAAAGATTTCCTACTCAGAAGATTGATTCACCAAGGAACCAATTCTGTGAGCTTTCCATTGCTGGCAGTTTCTCTGTACTCATGTTAGACAGACATCTATCCAACATGACAGAACAAGTAAGTAACTTGTGTACCTTTATAAGCATTAATTTGTTTCACTCCTTTCTTTGTATTTTATTGCAATTCTATAAATCATGAATACATAATGTTAATGAAAAAGACACAGGTTGAAGGCACAGTCCAGCAAAACAGATTTTTAGTATTTGTACTTCATGAAGCAAAATACTCAGGTGCTAACCAGACCTAAAAAAGTTTGAAAAAAGGAAGACAAAATCAAAATCAAGTAGTGATGATAGTACAGTCGAGGAACTGGAAAACAAAGATGAGTTCAATTTTGTTTATGTCACATGAGTGTTGCCTCCTTTATGTCCCTATTATTATCTTTGAATAAATTATTAGTGAAAAAAAGAGACAGAGTAAATTAGAGATTAGTCTGGGAAGGTGCAGTGCAATAGTAATTAGGATGTGTCGTGTAACATATCTGAAATGTAATTACTTACAAAGTATTTAATTCTAAACCACATTTACAATACCATTCTCTCTCCCCACAAACAAAATTATTTTAAACTACAGATGGGGAGACACTTTCATGTTTACTTTGCATCCAAAAAAAAACCAAAAAAACAACCAACCAAAACAAAACCAAGCAAACAAACAAAAACTATAAAACCTATTAATTTACCTGCTTTTTAAACAGAACCTTGAAAGAGATCTCTTTTCATTTTTAAAGCATTTTTGTGTGCAAACTGAAATTATCTAACTATAATAACAAAGATAAGTACATAAAGACAAGTATTGACTAATGTATATGAAGGTTTGCAAGTTGGGAAATAGTTTACATTCTTAGTTGTGACATAATTGCTTTATTACAAAATGTCAGACGTTTCATAAAGCTCTTGCAAATATGTCTGTCACAAATGTAAAGTGTCATAAACCACTTACTACATTTAATTTTAGCTTGCAAAGTGGAATTTGAAAGACTAGATTTGAAGTCTTTGAGCATTAAGAGAAAGAACAGTCTCTCAGTTTGAAATACCATTGTCTGTTTCCTCAACAAACACATGAATTTAAAGTTTGAAAAAGTTTGGAAGCAGCTAAAGATTTGAACTACACAAGTGAGTCTCATCAAATATTGATAGCCAGTGCATAAAAGGTATAGGTTATTATGAAGTAGATAGAATCTATTCCCATTGACTATATACTATGGAATTTATTTGAAAGTAAGTCACATAGGCAATAATAGTGAAAGCAAAATATTAATTCAGATATTTCTAAGTATTCTAGTTTGCAATTTTTTCTTTATATTTTTTAATGTCAAGAATTCCACAGATCCCAGGATTAAAACTCATTCTCATATAACACATTACTAATAGGATGATAATGTGCTCTTACCTTTCATTTTCATAGCAATTATTGTAAATTGCATATAATTTACATAATTATTGTATAATAATTCACATTGGAATAATTGATGTAAAAAGCATAAATATGTATATTTATTTGTTTCAGTACTGATAGATACCTTGAAGCATTAGGCATTGATATATGTCCCTTTTTGCATACTACTTGATTGGTTATACTAAGGTAAAAGGTCTAAAAGGGAAAGAACAGTTCTAGAGGTGTTCAAAGCAGCCAGTGTTAACTTGGGATTGTTTCTGATGTTTGCACTCAAAATATTCATCTCAGAAAGAGAACATTCCTTCAGAAGACATTTTAACTTTTTACCATGGGAAAAAATGCTTATTGTTTCTTTGTATTGTAAGCTACATATAAACTATTAATGGACGACAGTGCAATAAAAATACTATTAAAGCAAGTATGGCCAGCATGTGGGAAGCAGGACTATTGTTTACTGTTCTGGTAGTGGAAAAGCTCCTGGAGAGAAGTAAGCTTGAGTGTGGAGAAGCTGCCCCAGCAAGCGTGGAAAATGTCTGGAGAGCATTCTGACATCAGGAGCAAACACTGATCAAGGCAAAGGAGAGAAGAGGACTTTTCTGAAACCTGGGAAGAACAGGGAAGATTTACTTCAGTCCAGAAAGCTACCAATAGTTCTTAGAAAAGTATGAGAAAAGTACCAATACACAAACACACAGAGAAGAGTGTCTGTGAAGACGTATTTAGATGTTTTGTTTAATATAGCACCTAAAAGATCTTGTTTTCCTCAGTTCTTAGCATTGTTTTTATCTGCATTATTAATAACATTCTAGCAAGGCAGAACGCTAGCACCCTTGCTGGTGGCTTTTGGCAGGTCACATCAATTATATAGGCATGACTCCAGCCTGGGGCTCTGTGCCAAAAGCTGTTCCAGTCACAGCTTTGTACTCCTGGGTGCCCTCCTTGCTGCAGCAAAACCTGTCCTCTCCTGTGCTCAAGAGGAATAGTATCAGTCCTAAACATTAAAAATCATGAGGCAGGTCCCTGAAATAACAGAATACTTCAGGAATCATGCAGTTTAAATGGAAAAATACATCTCCTTCTCTACCTCCAGTCACTAGTCCCGTGTGGTGTACTTGTGCTACATCTACAGGTTTTTCTGTATTTGTGTGTTCCATACCATTTTTTTTTTAACAGTCATAACTATCTGACTTCTTTTTTTTCTTTCAGCTGCTAGATTGCTAAGACACTTCAATTTAAAATCAAAGTGTGAGCATTATCACACCTGGCTAATTCTAATTCCAACTGCTCAAGACTCAAAACTCCCATTACAAAATAACCACAGGACTTCTCAAAAGCTGTTTTTACCTAGTGTGTATTTTAAAGAGCAGTTCTATTCAGAACAGTAGAAAACAGCAAGTCATCTTCCCATGTGCTTACAATGTCAATTCTGCTCCCTTTGGTAAAGAAAACGTCTAACACCTGTGATTCCTACTGGCCCTGAAACACTAACCCCTCTGAAAAAACTCATGTGACTCATTATTACCTGGCCAATCACAAATTATTTGCCCAGTTCTCACTGAGAGACCAAGGGTCACATGAATACAATTTTATCAAGATGAAGGGTTAGTTGCAACAAAAGATATACTCATTTTTTGTGGTTTTAATGGGAAAAAGCTAATGTTATCTACCTTGACTTATGAAATCAGATTGAGTTTGGAGGACTAAAAGCTGAAAAAAAATTCTTGTTTTTCTCCCAGTTAAAGTGAGCAATTGAAAGACAATAAATGCAGAACTTTGTGAGGCTATTTCTATATAACTGCTTTTCCAGACTCGAACTACACTGAGTAGTCTAATTTGTTAAAACATGTCAAGAAAGCGATGAAGCACCAATGGAGTCTATATAGCAGAAACTGAATCAAACCAAATCCTTCCACAAACCCATCCTCACTGTCTCAATCCTGCACTAACAGCCCTCCCTAAACAGGGCAGCTCCTGGGCTCAGGAGTTTTATCTTTGCTTGATGTTCAGGAACAGGGAGAATGGACCAGGTGATCCACTGTGGTCCCTTCCAACCTTACCCATTCTCTGAGTCTGTGATTCTGTGAATACAAACATCAAAGCAAGAAAGGCCACGTCATGAATGCCACTCTTCTGACTTCGCTAACATTGAAGGAGAGAACTCTATCTTTTACCTCATGTAGTTGATATTATTAAGTGTACAAAATAGACCTCGATTACATGCTTGTTTCTCTTGTTGCTTTGCTGTTTCCTAGTAAGTTCTGGAGGTCTGTTATAAGTACTGCCCTTACTGAAATAGTGGGATAAAATGAAGAAGAACAAAACCCAACTAACATAAAACTCTAGACAACAAACACTGTTATGATTGGATAACATATTTACCATTGTGAGAGAAATAAAATTATATATTGAATTAGATGCAGACTAAAGTACTGACAGTTCATCACAGTTATTCTCAATAACTACTTAAACAGATATCCATCAATGGTTCAAAATAACTGTGCATTTGAATAAGAAGCAGACTTGTAATATGATTTTTGATTTACTAAAATCCAAAGGTATTTTGTTTCAGTTTTATGAGAACATAACTGAAGTCACCCACATAATCAAGTAGTTAATACATTTCAAGCTTCCTTTGCTCACTTGAGACAAATTAAAGCTAAAATAAGTGCCATTTATGTTTCAGTTTTCCTCCTTCTACAAAAATGAGAGGGTAGGGGAAGTCCTTTTTAATATTATGATAAATGTTTCTTCTGGATGGAATCACACAACAACCCGTGTGATGAATCTTCATAGTGAAATATGCAAGAAAATAGTTTATCATTTAAGACAGATTTCATCAGTATATCATGACTTCATGGTATGAATTGACTTCTGTTTTTAAAAATATATTCCATGCAATGCTAGAAACAATAAATGCTACAAATTGTTATAAAATAGATTGATAGTTATTGATCACCTCTTTTTCACCCTTTGTGAAAAAAAGTAGCAGTTTAAAGAGGAGAAGACACAGCAGAGCCAATCCCAATGCTTAGAAATAAAAGACAGTACCATATCAATCTTCATAGTCTCTTGAGAAAAGACAAATTAATAACAAACAAAAGAAAGGGATGAATCCTACTTATGGATTCCAGGTTCAGGCAGGGATGTAGAGGCCCATGTCTGGAAGCCTACAACTTGAGTGAAAGCAGTAGAAAACCACCCTCGTGCTCCCACAAGAAATAATGAGGGCAGGGGCACAGCTCCCTGGGTTGATCAGCAAGGGTCATCCAGACCTCCACGCATTATACCCTTGGGAGTGATTCTTCCCCACTGACTGAGAATAGGGAAGACAGTGTAAAGCAGGAGGAAGACAAACTTCTCTCAAACAACATGGGGTTAAAGATTCAGTTCTGGGGCTGTACTTGCTCAGTTTATACAGCAGCTGTAAGCAGGGCATGTGCTACGGTTCGTTCCCCCTCTGTCACAATGACTGCTTCCTGGACAGCCTCGAGCGCACCACTGACACGAATGCCCTCATCCACCATGACATCCTGGGCCTGCATGACCCCACACAAGGGGTGCTCTGGCAGTTCCTGTCACCAAATTCAGAAGTCTGGAAAACAGAAGGGTTAGAAGTCTGGTCTGAAACGTTATCAGCAGACCACTCTTTAGAGACATCCTAGAGGTAATCGCTTACTCCCAAATCCTACCACGTCGCTTTCTTTCCCCTATTTCCACCCCCAAAAGAAATAAGTCATATAAATTTGCATTTGTGCACGAATCCAAACTTTATACAGTTGCTACAAGTTCCTCAAGTAATATTATTTACACATACACTCAGGATCAGAAGGGAAAACAAAGCATAAAAGACTTCCCAGTGCTTGTTGCAGGAACAGATTTCTGTAGGAAAATGTTTATGGCTTCCATTCATATTCCCTGAACCACACATTTAAAGAGTGACATGAATAAAGTCAAATGTTCTTATTGAATAGTCTCACAGCTCTGTGCAAAAATGAATGAAAATACCAACGATTTCCTTTGTATATGTTTTTGAAATGATCACCCTAGAAGGTATTTTATCTTTTTAGCTATTTAAACCTTGTTTTTTTCAGGGATTTAAGGGAGATCAGAGAAGGATTAGAATCTCCTAGTAAAAGTATATGAAAGTTCTATAAATTTTAGCTTGAAAGCACTGGTATTGTTAGTTTTAAGAAAGTTTCTTATGTGCCTGAATCAGATTGATCTTGCTGTCTTTAGCAACTGGGCTATACTATATGTTTCAAAGGCAAGTATTTCCAGTTTACTATACTCCACTATGGACCTCTGTTCTTGCAAAACAATTTATAAATTTTAATATTTTTTATCTCACTCCATAGATGCCTTTGAAATTATCACACTGTGGAGCTCACATAATTAGATACAAGATACTGTATAAATGCTGAAATTTAAATTAAAGCCACATTTTGCATTGTAGAGTATCTAGTTTGCAGAAAAGTAGGAAAGGGAAGTAATGTGAAGTCTCAGTAACTGAATCTGAATATAAAAACATGACACCTCTCTAATATAGTATGTCATTGTGTAGCGAGATGTCATATCAGTACCCTTCTGGTGTCTGTGATAATAGAAATCATTGCACCTCTTTTATTATTTAAGGCTATAACAGAGTTAAAACTTGAGAAAATGCAGTGGGAAGAAAATTGCCTGTATATATTGATAACACATGGGTCTACTATATTTGTCATATTTTAACTCTTTTACAAAAGAATTCAATCATGCACCCAAAGTAAGCTAACGGTTAGTATAACAGCATAAATTTTAAATTCAGCCTGGAACTATAATAGACACACAATAAAGTGCTGAGATAAAAGAAACAAACAACCATATATCAGCAAATTATAGAATAACATTAATAAATGGAGCCAAATGAAAATATGTTTTTTTCTGGGTTTTGAACACACGTTAAAGACAAAATATGTGAGAATAAGGGCAGCAAAAACATGACTGGTTACCCTATTGCTGCATAAATTGTGTTCATGAATATAAATTCATGTATGCAGTCATTCTTGTCTGCATCCTTCTGGATGTAGTTGCACATTTTGTGTGATCCTGTTGAACCTAGGCAAGGAATGCCAAGTACTTCAGCAGAGTCATCTTGCTGATCTTTAGAATGGACCAAACGGGTTGCTCTAACCATTTTAAACTGGTATTTCTTGTGGAGGAAAAAATGAGACAAAAAAAAAAAAGGTTCTGGAATTATTTTTCAGAATGTCATGTCGAAGAGAAATTTCATGTAAACGGTGTACCACTGAAGGGAGATGGATATGAAAGCTCAATGATTCTTCTCCTAGTTAAGTGCTAAAGCCATAGGGTGAGAGTTAACCTATCTCACTGCCTCCCTTGGTTGTGAGTGCACCACTGCATCCAGGGTGCTCCAAGGAGGAGGGCTTATCAACCCCTGGCAAACTCTGGGGCTGTGACATTGCCTGCCCCATCTGTCTTTTTTGCAATCAAGCTGTAGGTCCATTTCTTGCTAAAGTAATATCCCACCTACCTGATCACTTAACAAAGGCAGGAAGCACGGGCAAAAATCATGCTCTTAGTAAGAGCTGGGAGGCTGCAGTAGCCTGAGTCAGTCTCAGAAATGGGCTTCAGTGGGAGACAGTGGGTCATTCGCCTGAAGAGGTACTTAAGAAATATTTGTCTAATACTAGCTACAAGGAAATTGTCAGCGGAAGAGGTGAAGTATCTATTGAATTACAGGCATTACAGGGCTCGGCCTTTTTTTGTACAGTATCTCTCTGAGGCCCAGGAGGATTTTAAATGGACAGGTTCCTAATACTTCTGAACTTTCACTTTGAAATAACAATAGTATAAAACCAAAGTATTTTATATCCTAACCAATATCATGTATTTATAAGGTGCATTTTCATATTCAGCAAAAGACTAAACATACTGCTTCCACAAGATACAGTTGTGCCGAATTTGTCACATATTTTTCTTTTCTTTAATCGGTTGTGGATAAAAAAAATATACAACAAAAAACCCCCAAACCATCACTCAATAAGTGAAAAAAAGCAAAAATCACTTGATAAAAATAGCAAGTTCCATAATCATTATGCTTGCTTGGGGCTTTAGCTGGCATGTACTAATTCAGCTAGCTCACACCAAAGACTTTCATTCAGGGAGGTCACTAGTATGAATCTCATTCCTCTCTCCTCAAATACTTATTTTCAGAAACTGACTGAAAATTACTCCGTATTTCACTGTCAAATGTATTTGGAAGTAGTGAAGATACTGACAAAAAAATTGGGCAGGAAGTTGACCATTAAATAAATATAGCACATAGAAAATTTTATGTCTGTTAGAAGGCCAGGAAAAAAAAATTAGAGAAGATCCATTATGCAAACTTTTTATTTTCTTAGCTGCCTATATTAAATCTTACTTTTAGATTAATTTAATAATTTTATAACAGTCTACCTTCAAAGTTCTTCCTTTAGAAAAGGGCAGCAGAAAATTTATGGAAAATAAAGATCTGCTGAGTTCAGTTTTCTTATATAGAAGAGGAATTATTAGTCTTCTGTAATATAAATTACAACCAGTCAGAGTATTTAATTAAAAAAAAAAATTGCAAATGGAAAAGCACTCATATGACTCTCCTCCAGAGATCTTTTGATACGGTCTAAATGAAAAAGAAAATTCAATAAAGATCATAATCTTTGACCTGTTTTCACCAAATATTTCATTTTTATTATAGCTTTTTTATGCTCTCTGAGTTTGTTTGGCAGTACACAAAACACACATTAACCACATGGAAACTTTCAACTTTTTGATGAAATAAACATATTTTCTTTGTTTCTCTTTCTTGCATCACTGATAAGAGGTTTTTGAGTCCAACTGTGATAATGTCCTGTGTTCAGAACATACACATCCCTATATGAATTTAACAGGCAATTGACATCTTAATGGCTTTCTTTGTCCTCCATAAACAAGCACATACATATGCAGCCTATGCTTAAATGGACAGAAAAACTTCTGATGAGCAAGGCTTTCATACACCTGTTACATCTAATACATATGTCAGGTACCATCTGTTTAAAAGACTATTTTTTTCCTCCTTGTGCTTTAAAAAAGACACACAAATAAAGTGCTAAAAAGCTCACACACTGCAAAGCTAAAGAAACGCATGAGGATGACTGTCCATCAAGGCCTGGAGTTTCAATATGAAAAACACATTAGAGCATAATGAGATCTAAATCAATGGATTGTTCTGTTTCCTGGCTGCCATCATTGCTCCCATAATACCACAATGAATTCACATAATTTTATTTGTGGTGACCTAACTCTACTGTGACAAAACACTAATTACTTTAAAATATTATGATTTAATATTCAGTGGGGAATTGTTGTTGAAATCAACACTTGTTTTAAAGAAGTCTTTGTCCTCGTATCTTTTTAATCTCTTGATTTATATGCAGTCATCCCTTAATTGTGGGTAATTTTGTGAGCCACTGTCTGTATTTAAAATATGCCTTTTATATTCATCCAACTACCTTGACAATTAGATAACCTAAAATAAAAATAAACAATATTCTAAATCTAATTATTTTGGAATGTCTTTATGGAGTGTAACTTGTGTCTGCAGATGGATCCATTGTATACAAGTCCTCTTTTAGCTATTTTGTTTCTTAGTATGAGTAGATCTAAATGAATTATTGTACCCTGCAGGTTTTTTTCTAAAAAGCATTGTATTCTGTCTAGGGAGTACGTTGAGATATTTTCCTTCCTTGCTGAGCAGTGAACGAAACTATGAAAATTTACTCTGCTTTTCTATAACCACTTGACTGTATAGGATTTTCTTTCAGTCAGGTTTGGAATCTGGAAATGTTTTGGGAAGCAGATCATAACAGATTTTGGTGAGATAGGGAGAGTACCAGTGTCCATCAAAAACACGGGTAACAGCTCTCATGGCATTCTTATTCCTCCCAAAGACCCAGTTTACTGTTCATTTTGCCTTATATTGTAGTCAGAAAATTGCCTGAAGGAAGCCTAAATTAAGGAATTAAAAAGCTCATTTAAATCAGTGAGGTTTTTAATATACATATCAAGACACACCTAAGTTATGATGATTTCTGAACCCTAATGTTGTTATCAATTGAAATTCCAACTGACTCTGCCAATCTATGAAGTTAAAAAAAGTAACGAGATCAAATGAATTTAGAAAAGTATGTGCAGAATGGTTTTGTTTTAAAATATAATCTGAAACATAGACAAAAATGGAACAATTATTCTGCTTAATTTGTTTTCTCTTTATCTCTGATGTCTGACTTGTATAACTGCACCAGCTGATATGGAGAAAAGTGGGAATACACTCAGGATTCTAACTGTGGAGAATGAAGATCTTGCTGACTGCTAGTTAAAGTAATAACAGTAAGCTGAAACCTACCATAAGAATTCCCATTCCAACTAACTACAGAATAATACTTAAACTATAGAAAATTGTTGTATGTGCTTGAGTAAAGCTACTTTGCTTTGTGGATGCAGCCAATATCAAGTAGAGAATTGACTTGATAGAGAATAGCATGGTAGAGAATAGCATGTTTAGTGTTTAAGTGCTGTAACAATTGGAAATAAATAAATAAAACTTCTTAAAAATCAGGACGAGATTGGCACCTAGAATTGCATATGTGGAGATCTACCTTTCCTCCTAACAGAGATCTTCTTATTTCCAGCTTCCATTAAAATTTCATGAGCCATTATGCATGACAAGAAATATCTGTTCAGGGTTGTGTGCCTTGTTATTACCCTGATTTAGAGTTCTGTTGTGACTTTAATTTAGGTGGACAACTGCCAAGGCTCTGCATGAGTCCTCAGAGGTACCAAAGATCCTGAGCACAACCAGTTGATAACGATGGAGGCTGCCTCTCTCATGATATACTTACAATCAGAGCACATAGAAAGGAAATGGTTTACCTGTATTCTGGGCATAGTCATCCTAATCATGTTTCAATCCAAATTGTTGGCCCAAAGCCCTGTATCACAGTAATTCGTAATGAGAACATTTGACATTTTCTGCTAATGTTGAGTCACTCTGCTGCCAAGAAAGTGAGGTTCGTGGGACCAAACAGAACTAGAAATAAACAGCATAAATCCAGTATAATGATTAGAGTAATGCCCTGCTCTTCTGGGCTCTGATCCCAGGACTTTCTGTCCCACTTTTCCCAAAAATATGTCGATGTGAGCATTGTGCTAGTACTGTATGACCACTCAAGACAAAGAGGTAGAGAACTTTCTGCTCAGTCCTGAGCATGTAGTCAAACTACAAGATTAGTCTAAAAAGAATGAAAGAAAGATGCTGCCACAAGGTTTATATTTTTGTCTGTTTTTTTCTTAAGGTCAAAAGCTATGCATAGTCTCTTAAAAGTAGGCATGTGTGAGGCTTGAATGCTGAAAAGAACTAGGTGTCTAGCGTTTTCCTTCACAGTTAAATGAGAGGGCTATCCTCCTGCTTTGGCTGTAATATGGGACTTCTGGAAGTTTACCCCTGCACCTTTCATATGACATTTATTTTAGGGTGTCTGTATGCTCCCAGTACTTGGTGCTCAAATCTAGATATATGTGTGTGTCTCTGTCAGACTCATTAGAACAAATGCCGGAATATTTGCACATGCCATTAGATGAAGATTTTCAAATTAACTAAAACACGAGGCAGGTCTGTTTTACAAGGTCTATTAAATACTATCCTTATATGAATTTGCTTTTTTATGTAATTGAACTTCAAGTGATAGACTCTACTTCTCAGCAAGTTGTGGCTAGAGGTGTTAATGGCACATAATTTTGTTTATCTTTTATTTTTATCTAAACTAAATGCTCTAATCTTTGGTGGAAAGCTCTAAAATTATAACCACTTATTTAGACACACCTAATGCTTGGGACATGTCTACTAGTCTTGTTCTACTGATGAAAGAAAAGAATTGCACTCACTTCTCTGTTACCCTACCAAGCTCTAAACTTACTAATCTTTTACAACTATGACTAATAGGCATGAAACAAGAGCATATGCATATTGACTGCTACCTAAACTTCCAGGATAGAAAGTGAAAATGCCTACCAAAAAACCCAAATTAATTCAGGAATAACAACAGTCTGCACAACAAAATAAGCCAGTGTGATGCCAAATAATAAAGGTCATTTTCACCATTCACAAATAGATTCCATTAGTGTGTGTTTTACTATTTGTATTATATTATTCTCTTTACACAAAATATTTTTCAAAGAGGCTTAATATAATTATGATTATAGTTAAATGTTGTTTTCAAATTGTGCTTATTTTAATCAGGAGAAATTTGTGAAATATTTCTCTATTATCAGAAAGCTCAAATTCTAGGAATAATGAAAGTGAGTTTGTATTAGAACTAAAATAATCCTTAGTAGAAAAAATGCTTTGCTTGCAGTTGCAACTGCAGCATACCAGCTTTGCAAAGTCTCTCAAACTTTTGACACTCATACCACTTTTCTTTCTTACTTCTTTCTTGCCAAGTATTTGGGATTTGAGCAAACATTTTCATTCTGATAATTCCAGAAATCAAAATACATTCATATGAGAACCTAGATAATTCTAAATTGTGTGTTTCCTTGAAGGAATCTAAAGTGTAATCTGTGTTTTATAAATGTTGCAAACATTGAGCTGTGTTCAAAACAGCAAGTTTATGTTCTAGAGTTATTACATAATCTTAAATACACAGAAATTCGTTTTAAAAAGTGAAAAGATAAGTTGTAGGAGACAATTATTTGATATTCAGGTTTGCAAAGTGAATAAAGCTAGTGTAGTAAACTATACAGTTTTAGATTAGTTTCTGTCTACACATTCATTCTTACTTGAGCAGAGACACATTTAACATCTGTGACAAGCTAAATACAAATTTCAGATATGCTAAAGCCTACATGTGTCAGGAATTTCAGAACAGGAAACATGCAACTCTGACTGAGCCATGCAGTTGAGAGGATTCTCTTCTCTGATCTCTCCTGTTCTTCTAAGCTTAAAATTGCCCTTTAATGCTGGTTCATAATTTAAATATCATATTGCTTAAGGTTTCACTCTGGATAAATGCAATTTGATGTAGTTATTTTTAAACAAGAGAATAGAGTACATACATAGATGGGCATTCAAGGAAGTTTGAGTTGGAGCAGAATCTTGATGCAATGGTCCAGTGGAAGGATGATGGTATCACAGAATAGGCAGAGGAGGAATAGCTGAGTAATAAATAAGGTCCCTCTTTGCTGTTATTCATGATACATTCATTACAGAACAAATATGTTTCTTCCTGAATAATTCTGCTTCTATAAAGGGACTATTCTGTGCCAGGATATTTTTTTCTGCTCTTCCTTTCTACTTCTTCTGCACCACCACATGCAAACCAAGCTTGATTTTAAAAAAAGTGGAAAACCACCTTTACTAATAAATAGAAGAAATCATTATGTCACTCACTACTACTCGTACACTATTGCAAATTATTAATTTAAGGAAAATATTAGTCTTAGTCTTTAGGATTTGGGTTGCACAAGCATATTTAGCACACTGATGCCAAGATCCAGTATGTCAGAGGCATCCTGGTTGTTAGAGTTACTATAATATCTTGCCAAGACTGGCAGGTAATCAGTCGGATAGGTGGTGTCCCTTCATGGTCAACATATCATAAAGATATACATCTGGTCTGTCTGTATGTTGTAAGCTTTGGCTCTAGCAAACATTGAGACAGAAGCTTGAGCCACTTTCAATAAAGATGCAGAACTTTTCTTCCAGGTGGGAGTCCTACTCTTTAGTCAGCCTTTTGCAGAACAAACTAACTTGTTCCTCTTTGAGCTCACTATGTTGCTCTTGTCATCAGTTTGCTCCCAGTTATCAGATAGTAAATGAGATCAGTGATACCAAGATAGTAAACAGCATGGATCAAGCATGACTGCCTTTTTTTCCCTGAAAAAGGTCTCCAGGGAGACAAAATTTTCTCGTGACACTCTATCCTAAATTAAACCAAAAGTCATTATTAGCCATCTTTCTCTGCAATATTCTTCACCCTTCTGTCTATAAAACTGTAAAATCTAGCACATGTATAAATCAAGTAGGGGCTCTAGGTTTTTGATTGGAGACTATTTATGTTACTAAATGTGTGTGTGTGTGAACAAATAGGTAACCGTAAATCACAGAACCTGAACAAAGGAAGACGTTCTAGTTAACACTTGGCACGGTAGCTGGTATGTAGGGAAAAAATTAACAAAACTAGCACAGAAAGCAACTACCTCTCTCTCAATACATCATTGTCTGCAGCCTCTCCATCGAAGTATTACCTTTTACAGCTACTGCACAGATTTGGGTAGATGATGATGACTGCCCTCAAGGGTGTGATGACTATGGACAGATCACGTACTGCTTTGTGAATCCTGATCTTCAGCTGCAGCTCACGTGGCATTATCCTTCTTGAGCTGGCTTTTTATTTTCTTGACATTTCAGTGTTTATTTTCTTCGTGGCCTGCTTTGGGATATATTTGGATTTCCTTAATATCATGCCTGGATATCCTACATTGTTGATTTTTCTTAAATAATTTTTCAGCTAAATTCCCTGGTGTATGAATACTTGGGTGACAAATAGAGATAGCAACTTCAAAGCAAAGATTTTAATTGTAAATGAATATATAAAATTGATTATCTCAAGGGGTTAGTGATACAGAACTTTAATGTTGTGCTCCCGTTATCTCACCACCTAAGATCTGAATCATTCCTTGGAAGTGCCTATCTCCATATTAAATAAAGATTGCCTAAGGCAAGTAGCCAACAAATGTAAGCATTTCAGTTGCATATCTAACATTAAATGGACAGAATACATGATCTAGGCCTCAGAGTCTGTCTCAGAGATCAGATTAATATACAATGTTCAGATGTTTCACATAATCTTTTACTTCTTCCTTGATAAATAAATAAACCACTAAACCATGGATCAGTTAATATGAAGCAATATTTAAGTTCATGAAGTTAGGATGGATCTATCTTGATTCTTGTCCTCATCTGAGTTGAGTAAAATTCATACTAAGAGGTTTGAGTGATTATCACAACTCATGGCAGGAATAATTTGAAAATGGGTAGATAATTTTCACAGTTGCTGGCTGAGTCCTGTTAACTTTGTAAAAAGATATGGAAGTAGACAGAATGTTATCAGGTCCAAGAGGAAAGATTTCAATTTAGTGTCTTTTATAATTTTATAAATTCATATTAGCTGTGATTTTCCACAAAAACAAAAATAGATAAGCTGTATGTAATGAGTTTACTAAGCATTCATTCTAATGTATAGTCAGGATTCTTACCCTTATTGCAAGAAATAAGTGACAGTCCTGGTCATCCAGGATATTTGTACTTTTAAAATTAATGAAATAAATAAAACAGAAAATGTGTTGGGAATTTAACTGACAGTATAAATGCTTCTGCAAATCATAGTGATGTAAAACAATGATATCTGGTCATGATTCTATTAAAAAAAACAAACAATAAATTACATTGGTAATACGTTTGTTCAAATAACTGCAACATTACAGCATGACAAATGAAATCTCTATCACATGTATGTAAGAAAGTCTGTGACCAGGAAAGATTTGATCCCTTCATATAAAAATGCAAAATTCACCAATAGTGGGTAGAGAAGTATTGTTAAACTTGACAGTATTTAAAGGAATCCTTGGTGAGTCTTTGTATTTGAGATCTAAGCCAGCCTGTAGAATATATACCTAACTTAGTGCATCAAGTAATGTTATCATCCTTTGAGATTATGTCACTAAAAGTCTACAACGAAATCATGGAGGATTTTGATGAAAGAAATCATGGAGTATCCTAAGTAACAGTGGCACTTATTTGTCACCTTAAAATAAATATTGATAATTCTGCAGGTTTATAAAAATACCTGAGGTCATTGTATGGTAACTTTGAGGATGACAAGTATGAAGGCACATTCACACTTTAGGAGTTCTGAATTTGCCATTTCCTCTGATGAAAGCAACACCAAATGCAAATGCATTAAATTTTCCTGAGTCAGACACACCACAGCTGCTGTCACTAACACATCAGGCTTATCATGCTATAAATACAAAGCTTGCAAAAACTTTAAAAAGAAACATTCATCATCATAATCCTTTGGCAACATTAGATTATTATGGAAAAGAATCTTCAGGATTGTTTGCAGAGCCTTAATTGAATATACTTACTTTTAATAAAATGTTTTGTTGTTGCTGTGTTTCTTCACTAATGATTCTATGTTTACATCTTTTTTTCCTCAGCATTTATTATTTCCTCCTTTCTGATGTTACTCTAAACAGAAGTACTTAATAATGGCAAACTCTGTCAAAAAAAGCTTTTACTCATATCTGCTTATACGTGTCCAGTTACCCTGGTGAAATAGGGTTCAGGTAAGGCATTCAAAATTAAGTCTGCTAGTTGCGTTGGCAACCCCACAAGACGTATCTTGAGATATATGAAATAACACCAAGTAACCATGTTTATGTGCTTGATTTCAGTTCAGAGTGAGATTAATCACTCTTTAGTCTCCACTGTGTCTCAATGGGCAAAGGATGAAGAAAAGGTTGAGGTACTTAATGTCTTCTTTGCTTTGGTCCTTAATAGTAAGATCAGTTGGTTTTGAGGTACCCAGCCCTCTGAGCTGGAAGACAGGGATGTGGAGCATAATGGAGCCCCCATAGTCCAAGGGGAAATGGTTAGTGAGCTATTAGACTATTTAGACACAAGTTTGTGGGGCCACATGGGATCCACCCAAGGGTCCTAAGGAAGTTGACAGAAATACTCATCAAGCCATTTTCCATCATTTACCAGCAGTCCTGGTTAACCAAGGAGGTCCCAGTGAACTGTAAGTTTGCTAATGTGACACCCATCTACAGGAAAGGTTGGAAGGAGGATTTGGTGAACTACAAACCTGTCAGTGTTATCTTAGTGCTGGAGAAGGTCATGGACCAGATCATCTTGAGTGCTATTACATGTCACATACAGGACAACCAGGGGATCAGGCCCAGTGAGCATGGGTGTTTGAAAGGTAAGTCCTACTTGACCTAACTGATCTCCTTCTATGACAAAATGACCTGCTGAATGGATGTATGAAAGACTGAGGATGCTGTGTACCTGGACTTCAGTAAAGACTGTGATATTGTTTCCTACAGAATGCTCCTGGAAAAACTGGTTTCCCATAGTGTGAACATAGCTCACTGGGTAAAAACCTGGATGGCTGGGCCAGAGAGTGGTAGTGAATGGAGTTAAATCTAACTAGTGACAAGTCACCAGTGGTGTTCCCCAGAGAGGCCAGTCCTATTTAATATCTCTACCAATGATCTGAACAAAGGGCTCAAGTGTATCCTCAGCCAGTTTGCAGATGACATCAGATTGGGTGGCAGTGTTGGTCTGATGAAGGGTAGGGAGGGTCTTCAGAGGGATTTGGACAGGCTGGATTGATGGACCAAGGCCAACAGCATGAAGTTCAACAATGCAAAGTGCTGAGTCCTGTACTCAGGACACAGTAACTCCTTGCAGCTCTACTGGCCTGGGAAAGAGGGATTGGAAAGCTGCCCAGTGGTAAAGGACCTGAGCGTGTTAGTCGACAGCTGGCTGAACGTGAGCCAACAGTGTGCCCAGGTGGCCAAGGAGGCCAGTAGCCTGTATCAGAAACAGTATGGTCAGCAGGACCAGAGCAGGGATTTTTCCCCTGTACTCAGCACTAGTGAGGCCGCAGCTCGAGTCCTGAGTTCAGTTTTGGGTCCCTCACTACAAGAAAGACATTGAGGTGCTGGAGTATGTCCAGAGAAAAACAATGAAGTTGGTGAAGGGTGTAGAGCACAAGACTTGAGAGGAACAGCTGAGGAAGATGGGGTTGTTTAGTTTGGAGAAAAGGAGGCTCAAGGAAGACCTTAGCACTCTCTACAGCTACCTGAGAATAGTTTGTAGCAAAGTGGGGTTTGGTGTCTTCTCCCAAGTAACCAGCAACAGGACAAGACAAAATGGCCCCAAGTTGCACCAGGAGAGATTTAGATTGGGTATTATGAAAAAGTTCTTCATGGAAAGGGTTGTCAAGCATTGGAATAAGCTGTCCAGGGAAGTGGTTGTGTCACTGACTTAGGGTCCTGAAAAACAATGAAATTGTGCATGTCAGCACTTCTTTGGGCTACTTTTGAGCAGCAATATTGCTAGAGCTCATTTGGCTCATCACAAATGAGTTCACAGATTTCATGAAAGTATGCCTAATGAGGTCAAGTTACTTTCTGAAAACCTAATTCCTGATTGGTTTTATCCTTTTAGTGAAGCAGAAGGTAGAAAAACATATACCTGCATCTGTTTAAGCTTCTGGCTCACTGGAAGGTTTCTTTGCAGATTTTGCTGTAAAAAAAAAGAAAAACAGAAAAAAAAGTTTAATTAAAATAGTTAAATAAAATATCCTGACTCTTGTCTTAAATGCTATTAGTTCAGCAAAGGAGAAAAAAACTATTACAGTGGTTTGAAACTAGGTGTTGGATCCTGAAATGATCCTGTCCCTGAAATCAAATGTTTCTGATGCCTTGGGCACACAGTTTAATCTCTTTAGCTCACATTTTTTTTGTGAAATTCAGATAGCAATATTTAATTGTTTTCCTTAGTGGGGATGGTATAAGGATTCAGTAGTTACTATTAATACAGTACTTTGATTATGTGGAATTTTAAGTAAGTGCCAAAGAGTATGAATATTAAAAAAAAAAAAAAAGAAAAAATTTTACATTTACATATTGTCTTCTGCTTCTTCAAATGAAAAGAAAAGCACTCTGTATGGGAAATGCATATGGGAAATAAGATAATTTCACAACTAAAATGCCAACCATCAAGAAAACAAGTGCCATAAATTATGAGTATGCCAAATGAAATGTTGTTAGCTTTTATTTATTTTATCCATACATATTATCCATGACAAGACATGTTGATTGCACAAGGTTACTAACTTGAGTATGTGGTCTGAGATCTGTTTTCTAGTTCAGGAAGATGTGTTCCATTTTGGAGAAATCAGCTGAGACTAGTTTCAGAATTAATCTAAGCATCTCTATATTGAAATGGACTTTTTCTGGAGTGGGTTTGTCAAAAAACTGTGTCTTGTCAAAACTCTTTCAAAACTCCAAACAACTTCAACAGAGGCAAAAGTACTGAATAACACAGAGCACACTTGAAAACAGATGTTCTATCACATTGCTGTAAGATAGATTTCTTTTTGTATAATAATTTATGGACTAAGATCTCCAAAATTAAGTAATTAGTTTCTCATGGCTCTCTGTTAATAATCTCCTGTTACATGACCTGTAGTGATGAAGACAAACAAAATCTACTCCATGGGGAGTGTGTGCCTCTAAAGGAGGCTAGTGCCAGCTTGTTTAGGGCTTTGCAGGAAGTTATGTCTACATTGAATGGTGTCTCTAAAGGAACAGAAAGCTGTTAAAGAAATTGAAACACAGGGATCATCCACTTGTATCAGGTGGACAAGCAGAACACTGTGTTGTACATCATCGAAAGGCACTGAACTGTTTTTCGATTTAGGAAAGACCAGTGCAGTCCGTGTCACAGCAGACTGACCTGAACTTACCTGTGACATGGATAACTGTAACAGCATGCTTCAGAAAGGGAAACATCACCCTGCAGACCAACTTACCACAGTCACCTGTAGATCAGAGCTGAGAGATCCAGCAAAATTCTGAGGTGTTGAGACACCAAAGGCAACTACATCTCTCACCAGTGTCCCTATAACAACTGCAATATCAAACCCAGCCTATATCCATCCCTCTCAGAGAACTAAGTACTGCCAAAAAAAGAAAAAAAAACCAGAAAAAAAAAACACCAAAAAAACCCCCTGACAACAACAACAAAACCAAAAACCCCCAATCTCTGCATATTTACAGGGAGGCACAGACAGATAGTTGACATTCAGCCTACTACCTCAGCTAGAAGGAAAGGGCAGTAGCTCTGTTTCAGACACAGTAATATATAAAATGCTGCATTATAATGATGCAGGTGATATCAAAACCACAGGAAAGTCTCAGGCTTTTTACCAGTGTATTTTTATTTATACATAGGCACACACACATACGCTCATAAAAGTATTTGGCAGCTGTTTGGAACAGATGGAGTCTTATATATCTCCAGGGAAAGAACTTGTAGAAATAAAGACAAAATACATATTAACATCCTTAAAATACACTATGAAAGAAACAAACTATTGAAGAGAACTCTTATACACATGTTCAAACAGAGTCATAGGTCCAAAATTAGCCACCAACCCTTTAGGGTCAGATAAAGAACAGAATCATCATTTAACATGTGGTTAGCTGCATAACAAAAGATGTTGCTGCAGATTCTGGGTGATGACCACATCATCAAACTGATATTCTGGAAACTGGAGTCATCAAGATTACCTTTTTAAACTGGATTTTGTAAACAGGATTCTTAAAACTTTCCATGATGGAAGAAATTTTTGTATAGAGTAGGAAATGAACTTCACATGCACTCAATTTTTTACTGATCCAGGAGAAAAAAAGTAATCCAGTACCTTTGAGAAGAATTGATCCTCAGGCAAAACAAAATGATACTAGAAACATTTATATTGCTGACTTTTGGTATCCACTTAATTTTCTCTATTCAGTCTCAAAAATTCTATCTCAGAGCTTATTTTGTTTTTCAACTATAATTCTGTGAATCCAAAATAAAGTGGCTTCAGAGTTCAAGGAAAACTCCAACGTGGATTATAATGTCTGCACAGAAATGCACATTTGCATAACAAAGTATCTATCTTGCTATAATCCTAGTTAAGAAGGAATTTTTTTCTTGGAAGATGTTTCAGAATATTATACTGTCAAAATGTATAAGAGTTGGATTCCTTTTTCAAGTTAATAACTGCATGCAAACAGATTTCAGAGGAATTTCCTAACAGCAAAAGACAGCAGCATCGTGGAAACACTCTCCAACTTAAAGATACAGATCACAGTTTCCAGAAAAGTAACTAATGGTAAACTGATTGTCTTCAAGCTGTCAAAAAATGTACCTTAGAGGATTCTGAAGGAGTCTAAAAGGTTTTAAAGATTACGTATCATAAATTTGGTATCATAATTTGTCCAATTTGTCCTTTGAAAAGTGCTATTTATCCAAGCCTATTTGTCTACTTTATATAACACCCTCTTTCAGATTCCTCTGAAAAAAAAATAACCTGTATTAGGTTTATAAGTAGGGAATAATTCTGTTTTGTTGTGTTTTTCTTAGATTATTATACTCCTCAATTCTTTTTTTTTCAAGTAATCCAGTCAAATATTTAATTCTCTGGCTCCTTTCCACCACTTAATTATTTTATGTTTACTCCTTAAGCACTTAGAATTTGTTTCAGTTCCTTGCCCAGAAACCTACAGTGGCACCTAAGATACCTGTGGATATTGACATAGAAATGGCAAATGTAACACAGGGCTTGCAGGAGAAGACCCATCTGAGAGTTGAGCAGAATGCTGCTACACCTTCTACAGTACCACACCTATACATGTTGGCAACAGGTTCAAACACAGATGTGCTCACCTCCTTTCATACACTTTGCTTTGGGCCTGGAATGGAGATGCAGGTCTACTTTCTCTGTCTGCCTACAAAAATTTTTTGCATGACCTTGAAAGAAGTCCCTTCCTTCCACTTTTCCTTAATTCCTCATGGATCCAGGAGACAGAAACACTATTTCTTCATCATATGCCTTGTATGGCCACTTCCCCCAAAACACTGAGGCATGAATTCTCCATATATATATATATATATATATATATGTATTTCAGTAAGGTCAAGTGCCCTACAAGAAACTACAAGAAACTAAGCACCCTAAGTCAGTACTTACTGCACCTCTGATGTTAATTCAGGGAGCTGCATATGAGCACCAACAGTTCTGTCAACACACCGTGCACATTTACAAGTATGATGGTCACAAAAACAAAAGGGATTTCTTATCTCAATCTTCTACTCTTTCCTCTTGAGAAATTTGCCTTTTGGATCCAGGCCGTGGTATTTATGCAGTGCTTGTGGTGTTTACCAGGGATGGTATACACAAAGAAAACACAAATAATAATAAAAAGGTTAAATTCTAGCCATAAGTTTGTTGGTTTATGAAATGGAGTTCCATAGTTATAAGCCTTGCAGAAAGCAAAATGAATGCAGACTTGTTCTCAAAAGAGCTCTTTTAGCCTCTTAACAGAAAGCAACACTCTTTAATATAAAAGTCATTTAAGTGGCTGTAGGAAACTGCTTGTCCGTGCCAGATGCAGCAAACAGGTAGACTTTGACCCAGCTGAGCCTCACTCGCTCCTGTCCAAAGTCACTGTCTAGCTCATTGTTTGAGGGTAAGTAGGATGCATTACTCCCTGAAGTGCCTAGTCTGCTCCACCGTTGCAACAAAGTGAGCCCACAAGACTAGTATAGTCTATACACTTAGGTCTCTAAAGAAAAGATTAATGTATTTTTTCCCCATATGATTTCCTTGAACCCCTTGACTTTCTGTTGGGGTTTGCATTGTGCAGGTGTTGTGTCTCAGACAACAATCTAGGTAGTGTTTTTGTCTTCCTGTGTCAAGAGAGAATGTATTTAAGAATGCATTTGCAGTATATGTAAAACCTGGTTTCAAAACCCAATTTAGTTAGCTATTTCCCTACTAACAAAGCACAAAGACTAGAAGCAAGGAAATTAATAGATGCCATCACAAACTGTCCATTGCTGTCTCAGAAATTAATGCATATACCTCATCAAGTGTAATGAAACATATATTTCATTACAAGACAGTGACCTTGCCGTTGACCCACAGAAAGGTGGGTATTACTACACAGGGTATTTTGTTATCTTGATTTCAGTAAAAGAATATTTTCTTTAGAGGAAAGCTCTTACATAGACAACACTAGCAGCTAATTTTCTATTGACAGCAAAGTGCCATTTTAAGATACTTTTGGTATGTTAAGAATCTGTGTATATCCTCGAGCAAGGGCAGAAGAATGGTTCCAGTTCACCCAAGATTTATGGATGGATTCTGCCTACTGACTTTAATTGTATCACACAGAGGCTACAATCAATACTTCAAATGCCCTTGCCTGGTCCAATCAAGATGACTCCGATTACCTAAATTACCTGCCTGTTGTGCCTGCACTCAGACTATAGTCTACAGAAATAAATTTAAAGAGGAGGAAGCCCTGCAGAGTTAATCAGGGTAAGATCATTTATTTTGCCTTGTAATCAAACTTCCCAGCCAAGCCCTTTGGGCACTTGCCCCAGCAGTTCTGGCTAAGAGATAAGCCTTCACTGACCTTGATAGCTCTAAGTGCATGCAAGGACTCCTTGCCAGCGGCAGGTCAGCAACGCCCTTCTTCCATAGGTCACCTGGGCAGACCACAGCAAGCTCTCTCCTCCTCCACCTTCCGGAGAAAAGCTGGAAAAGATTCATTAGCTTTAAAACATTACCATTTGTGACAGCAATAACTCGAACCCTGCAAGGTCTAGCTCAGTACATTTATGCAAGACCCGTAAGACATTTCTGATGTGGGCACCTCCACAGAGTGAACCATATTAGCGTTGGTAAGAACTCAGATGTTTAAGTGACCCAAACATGTATCTTGGCAAACAGTCTGTGTAATTACATTTTGTCTTTATGTTTCATAGGGGCTAGGATGTATTTACTGCACAGCTGCTAGTAAACATATAATATTTCACATATGTATTTCACTGTGGTTTACTGTTCAAGTGTTGTTTTGCAATAAACTGACTGTCTCCGCTCTTAATAAGAGTGATACAGGAGCACTGAAGTTGGTAGAAATACCTGTAGCTTAACTAAATTTAGGATCATTGTGTCTGTTCATGTGCATGGAAAACCTTTAGGCAGCACTAATTTTAGATTATTCCTAACTATTCTTTTATTTACTCTCAATTGTTTGGGATTTCAAAATGTATGACAGCTGCTGGCCTCACAGTTTCGCCTAGTAACAACGAAGATATATTGAATACTGTGTTTGTTTATCTATCTGACATCTTAGAATGTAGGAGGTTTCCTTTTATTTATTATTTATTTAGACAAATGAAATAAAACTGGACATATATTTTTGCTTCTTTTTTTGTATTATTTTATTTAGACAGGTAAAAGAAGTTTGACATATGGGTTTGTTTATCAGTATTATAAATATTACCTGTGTTCTGGCAGCACTTTCATAATGATATGAAAGCCCTCCAGTCCTGGCTGCAGTAGGAACACGCTAAAATACTCTCCCTCCTGCCAGAAGAACCCTGCAACCTAAAGAGACAAGGGAGATAAGGTAGGGCAGAGATGTTTCATGTTGGTTATACAGTGTTGCCTCATTTTAACAGAGTATTTACTATCTATGTAGGACAGAGCACAGTTGAAATGTCTTGGTCTTTGCTTTCCTATTTGCCTTCCAGTTTTCATTTTCATGCCAAGTTATCTATAGCAGAATATGGTATGAGAGTTGGAAAACTGTGGGTGTGAATTATAAATACTCTTGCATGCATGTAAGTAGGAAACTACTAGGGAGCAGGAAGGATGAAAGGAGAAGGAAGAGGCAGAGAGAGAGTGTGAAGAGCAGAAACATGAAAACAGCAAGGGGGCACTCGGCTGAAGTACTGTTTGGTGAGCAACAGCACACACTTTCACAGCAGTATAAAAACACAAGACAAATGTCTCCCTGGAGGTAGTAAAATTGGTTAACACTGTGCAACATGTCACCCTGCGGTGGATTGATACTGGCTGAATGCCAAGTGCCCACCAAAGACCCTCTATCACTCTCTCCCTCCCAGCTCAACAGAGAGAAAATGTAACAGAAGGCTTGTGGGTCAAGATAAGGACAGGGAAAGAGATCAGTCATCCCTTACTGTCACAAACAGACTTGATTAGGGTGAAAAAAATTATTGAATATATAGTAATATATGTGGGCCTCCACAATTGCTAATCAAGTCAGAGTAGGATAATGAGAAATAAAAACTAATCTTAAAACACCCACCCATTCCTTCTTCTCAGGCTCAGATTTACTCTATTTTTCTGACTCCTCCACCCTACAGCAGCACAGGGGGACGGGGAATGAGGAATGAGGGTTGTGTTTGATTCACCACACATTGGCTTGTGCCCCTCCTTCCTCTCAGGCAAGTACTCCTGCCATCCTTCCCCTGCTCCAGCATGGAGTCACTTCAACAGGAGACAGTCTTCCATGAACTTCTCCAATGTGAGTTCTTCCCATGGGCTGCAGTTCTTCACAAACTGCTCCAAAGCGTGTCCCTCCCACAGGGTGCATTCTTTCAGGAACAGAGTGTTCCAGCATGGGTTCCCAAGGGGTCACAAGTCCTGCCAGCAAACCTGCTCAGCATGGGCTTCCCACCAGGTCACAACATCTTTTGGGCATCTACCTGCTCTGGCATGGAGTCCTTCATGGACTGCAGGGGGATCTCTGCTCCACTGTGGACCTCCATGGGGCACAGGTGGACAGCCCGTCTCACCATGATCTGCACCACAGGCTGCATGGGAGTCTCTGCTCCAGCTCCCAGAGCATGTTCTGCAACTCCTTCTTTGCTGACCTTGGCGCCTACAGAGATGTTTCTCTCACATATTCTCACTCCTCTCTCTGACTGCTGTATCACAACAGCTTTTCCCCCCTTCTTAAAGCAAATATCCCAGAGGCACTACCATGGCTCAGCCTTGGCCAGTGGCAGCTCCATCTTGAAGCCAGCTGGCATTGGCTCTGTCAGACATGGAAAAAGCTCCTGGCAGTTTCTCACAGACACCACCCCAGCAGGCTCCCCACTACAAAAACTTGTCATTCCAGTCCAATACACATTCCCATTGTCCATGACCAGTTTATATTTTCCTCCCTCCAATGTAAGATTTAGTCTGTATCTCCAATCTGACTGTTTCCTGGATTTTATTTTTAGCTTTGTGTCTGGACTGTTTACATGTTCATTTTTTATGTTTCTATGCATTAAAATCTCTTTTTACACTGCTTCTGTCCACCCTTTATCAACATTCTTTCAACCTCCTTTCTTCAAACTTCTCATCCAATTTCTGACAGTGTTTGCTTTTACTTCTTCATTTCCAAACTTTAATAACTAACCACTGATTCTATATTGTGTCCACATGTAGAAACCAAGACCAGGAAGGTTGTAATCAGTGTGGTTTTTATTTTCCTACTATGCTGCTACTGGTAACAAAAATCTGGAATGTATTCTTGTATGTTCAAAAGAATATGAAGAAAATCGCCCTTCTTAAATTAAATGAGTTTTCTCTCTTTGATCCTGGTTCACCAAAGTCCTTGCACCATGCCTCCCATTTAGCCTGAGCATAAACCTCATTAAAATCAAGCACGTGCTTAAGGCCCTAAAATAGGCTTTCCAGGCACCATCTGTAACTAGTTAGAAACTTTTAACCATCCATAACTATCTTTTTGCACTATGATCCTGCTTCTATTTCTGAATTATCAATCTTCATTTCTGTCTCTTTTTGCCTGGACAGAAATTGCTTTGGTTCTTGAAAATCCTGCTTACTCAAATTTATTCCTATCCCCAGCACTTCCTCCTTTCTGTGCATGTAGAAATCTTTCTATCAGCAAGACTCATTGGAAAGCAAACCAAACACATCCTCTGTGTGTCACAGTGACTTTAAGCCCCTTTCCCTTTGTCTTTTGTAACTTTTTACCCTAGTCTGTCTGCTTTTTTTCTTGAGGTTATCTAGGTATCTCAATAAACTGTATGCCATACCTATCTCATGTCTATCTTCAAAGAGGACTACTAACAACAGTACCTCAGGTGTGCATTGGTATGTATGAATTCTATAAAATCTATTTACACTAAAGCTACTGATGAACGTTCAACTCCTTCTTCTATATAAATCCTTTCCTTCTACTCTACCACTATACAAAATCAGACTTAGAGTAATAGCCCACTGGAATTTCAGGGCAGTTGAAGTTAACCAATGGGTGCATTTTGCTGAGTTTTTCAAGGTGGCTGATGAGTTAGATTTCATAAAAACAGGATCAGGGTGCAGAAAGTGGAGCCAGAGGTAGGAACTCAAGTTCAACACCTTTGACTGGATTTCCAGCCAGTGAAAAATTGACTTTTTTGACTTCCAGAAACTTCTACCTTGGTCTTTGATGCACACATAGTGACATGATGAGATGGGAGTGCCAGATGTTTGTCTTAATGCAAGTGTAATATGACCGTTCACTCAAAAATGTAATTAAAAAAGGAAGCATTCAGTCTCAACACAGGACTTTATTTGGTTGTTTGGGGTTTTTTTAATCACTTAAACTAAGATTCTTAAAAGTATTTAGTATCTTAATTTTCAATTAAAATCAGCAAAATCACTCCATGAAATGACTGGATATTACACATGTAAATACCATTTAATTCTGGACCTTTGATCTTTAGGTAACCTTTTTACTGGTCTTCAGAGAGGTCAGTGAAAGCAATGAAAAAATTAATATTGACCATTTTGAGTCAGGACTGAAATGAAGAACCTCAGATTTTCTGGTTGCGTGGTATTAGAAAGAAGTGAATCCCTTTCATCTAAATATAGTTCTTCTCCCACAATCTTTATATGTAAAATTCAGAAGCTTAACTCCATCACTGGTATCAGTGAGATGCTTTTCCCAAGCCACTTTCAGAAAAAGCCATCAGAAATTGTTGCTAAATGTCATTTTCAGTATCAGCATTGCAGCTTCTGTCCACTGCAGATTAAACGTCTCTTTCAAGCACCACTTTGAATTAAGCAAATCACAGTGGCACACTAGCTACCCCATAATCTTTACTGGAACATTTTCCTGGCATATTTAGACTACAGATATATTTCTATCAGCACCACAGAAGTCAGGAGACTGTGAAACCTCTTTGCTACAACAAGGTTGCAGAGGAGAATGAAATCTTTTAATTTTTAGTAATCTCTTTATAAAGTGCAGTATTACAGTGGCAGGAAGATTTTCCCATAAGTGTTAGGCACATTCAAGCTGGTAATGAAACAAACTTTTATTCTGTACTATATGTTCTCTATTATAATAGAATATATTGTTAAAAATGCCTGAAGTAATAATTATACAATTAATACAGTTACAGTGCTTCAGTTTATATATTAACAAAGGGAGTATTAGTGATAACCAGCTATATATTATTAAATGGTAGAAACCAGGAAGCATTTAAACTGAATTTAGCACATTTCATTGGTTAACATCTGATAGGGTTTTTCATTCAGGACTGCCTACTTAATACTTTCGTAGGACAAAGTTTGTTGATGCAAATGCTCCATTTAAAGTACAAAGTAGGCACTGCAGTGATGACATACATGTGAACTCAAAAGCTCAAGTGTTATAGTGAGGATTCATGCTCCCAGCCTCAAACAGTCACTGTTACCATTCTATAATGGAAATGGAGAGAGAAGCAACTCATGAAAGATTCATGCCTTTTGCAGCCTAAGTCACCCTCTGCAGGTGACAGGCATTGTGGGTAAGGTTTATATGGACATTTAATCATTTAAGCCCACAACCTAACAGGCATTTAAGCCCCTACCTTCCATTGCAATAAATTTAACAGGGGCACCTTGGTATGTCTACCAGTGTCTAGTGGAACTGTCAAAAGCAATTAGGTACCCTGGGTAAGATTCAACCCATCTAACTTCAGGTGTCTCCAATGCAAGTATCTATAGCTGAACTGGGCATACAGATCCTGATTACAGCAAATGGATAAAAATAATCAACAAACTCAGTGAAGATTACAGTGTGATTCCTACATCAGAGGTAGATATTTGCTCTAGTGTGAGATGCAGTCATCTCCAGCAGTGACACTGAAAGTCAGCAGAACTGAACCCACAGCTTTAATGTGAATCAAAGTTCACAGAGAATCTACCTTACTCTTAGTCAATACTCTGCAAGGCATCTGAATATCATGAAGGAACTCATCCTCACAATCCAGTAATATTCCCACCAGGAAAACCTCATCAGTTTCAGGTTGGGTCAGACTCTGACAATAGTTCACATTTAGTAGTTATAAGTATCAATCATTCTATATGTTATGTCCAAAGTAAGACCAGTAATACAAGCATGCAGAGACACTGTGTCTGAGGCAAAATTAAACTGCATTTGCTTCTCAACCAAATGTGACACTTAGTAAAGCAAAGCCTGATTTGATCTTACTCCTGCTTCCAGACAAGAATAACTTTATGGACACTTAGCAGCATTCTCATTAATGCAGGGCAGAGTTTCTATGTATTACTTGTCTTCTGCATCAATTTTTCATTTGCCGTTTATTCACAGAACTCTTTACCTGTGCCCTTGAAGAGTCATCTTCTTCAAATCACTGAACAGAATGTATTACTTGAAACACACGAGCAAAATATTTCTGGGGAGTGAAACAAAATTTTACTCTTTCCTTATGCTCATACTGCCAGACCCATCATTCAGTAGGGATGCAATGTGCTAGTAGCATGATTATGGCAGTGGCTATCCCTTTGAAAAGTTATACATCATGAGATCGGATAATAGTGGACAAAATCAGAGTAGAAATAAAGTGCCCATTTTTTACCAGAAGTTAATTAATAATGGCAGTATTTAGTACATTTTATGTTCTCTGTAATTCAAATTCTTTTTACTGAAATTGTCTTTCTCAGAGATGTGAAGGACCTTGATGAGGTTGATGTCTTTATGTATCTATTACTTGGTGGAATTTTGTCTTGCACTACAAAAAGTCAAGATATGTGACCCGTGTGGTCCTTCCTGTCCTTAACATCTGAAGCTTTTCCTCATTTTGACCTTGAACCAAAGCCCAGTGAATTTAGTAGGAAACTTTCATTTGGTTTCAAAGTATTCCTCCCTGTAAATGGACTATCAAATGCAAACTCACTTTTCAGGACTCCTGATGACTGTGACTGAAAAATCAGGTTTTTTTCTCCTGGGAAATGGCATTTACTAGTGGAACAGAGGCCTTCTTTCTGCATAGGTATGAATTGTAGACAGACAGCTTTTGGGATTGCTGCCTGTTACACAATACTATGTAGGTTATTCAGTAGAAAGTGTGCAAAAAGTTAAAATTGATATCACTAGAGGAAAAATCATTTTTGGATATTATTTTAGTGTTTTACTCTTAAATGAAGAGGGGTGTATGAGGACCAATTTTCTGCCATCTTGAGCACAGAAGTCATCTTTCTGAAGATACAAAGACAGGCTTACAAATGCACTGAAGTTTTGGGCTTTAAATTACTTGGGGATTATTATCTTGGGAAGCAAACATAGAAAGTAATTAATAATGATTTTTTTGCATTTTATTACTCTTTAATAAATAACTCTTTCCCTTGGTCAAATGTCCACCTTGCTGAGAAAGGTATGTACTTTATTTACATCTAAATTAGGGTGTTGAATGATTTCAGTGGGCTAAACATGGCATTCCTCAAATTTTCATGATCATGTGATATCCTTAGAGTTCTTAGGCTGATACATTCAAGATTAATGACACACTGGCTCTCTATTAGGAAACTATTTAATAATTGCTACAGGACTTATTATTAGAGGAATTAATATAATCTGACCATTTTAGAGGAATTAATATAATCCCTTTTTATCAATACAAGTTAACTAAATGAAATCTGGTTTACCCTAGTGTAAGGTCCCAAAATAGGGTATTTTTATGGGTATTGTTCTGCTAATGACAAGTCAGACTACACACAGGTAGGGCTAAATTGTCAAACAACAGTCCTCTGTTTTGGGAAGCACCATCGACATATGCATTTGCGCGTTTGGACCTGAGTTATGAGTAGTAGACAACAGACACAAGTGCACAGGTTTATGCTGTTTATTCATTTTGTAGGCACAGCAGTTGCCCAAATAAATGGACATATTCAAATGTAGCCTTGCAAGTTCTGAGCAAACACACATGGTTATGCTGGGTACTTTTCCATGTTCCCATAGGCAGTTCTCTGTTTTCTCTCAATGTAATGGCCAGCTTCAGCGTGAAATCAGGTGAAACAATACTGTGAGACCAAGCTCATAAATTTTAATGAGATTACTTTCTGAGTAAGGTGCTATTCCATGAGTGTAAAGGTGACCATATCTGGTCTGAAGACATTGCTGTGGGATGCTCCACTGTACGTCTCCATATTAGACTTTTTAATCTGTATGAACTGTGTTTGGGGTTTATACAGTTATTTTATTTTAGAAGCTTTTCACATGTAAAAGCATCAGAGGTGTGTGTTAATGATTTGAACATTGTTAATATCACCAAAGCCCACTCCCCACCTGAATATGCCTCCTGGATTTCAAGGAATTGGACTGTAAATTAAGTCTAACCTCAGGTTTACAGAGAAGTAAACAAGGCTGGGAGGAGACCGTAACCCACAGACTCATTCGTACACTCTGCCCCTCCTGTGAGAGACTGGGCTGTTAATGCTAATGGCTGGAAAAAAAGAGCAGGGTGTTTTGCTAACTGTGCATACCCAACACCTCAGGCTACAAGCTGAGCGTCAAACAAGGTCAGAAAGTGGCAAACCATGTGAGGCAGGGTACTGTTTCTTTGTTCTTACACAAAGCACTCAGCTGTGATAATTCCCCCCTAGGGAAGCACTGAGACACTCACACCTAGCCTGGAAGTATTCACCTTTGCTCGTGGGCCATAACTGGCCATACTGGACTCAACTGCACTGACATAATAGGCAGCTATAATGACTTAGACCATCAAAGACTCCCAAAGTATCCATGACTCACAGTGTATAAACTGACTGCCCCAGGGGAGGTACTAGGTGTTCCCAGCTGAACCTGAGCATATATAACTCAGGAAATATCTGAGTTTTGTAGACTTCCCCTACCCTCAATGGGTTCAGACCTTTGACAGGACAGCAACCATCACGTCAACCAGCAGACACTGAAATTGCAACTACCAAGTCTCATTGCTGGATCCAACTGGTAGTGACTGTTTCTTATACATTTTCTTACATTTTGCAAACATTTTCTTACAGCTACATACCTGTTTTCCTTTGCAACTAAATTGTTTTAATGTGATATACAGAGTTACAAATATTTTCAGTTTTATTTCACTATAATCCACGCAAAGGGATCTATTAACAAGAATCTGGGTTACCCTTGACTTCTTGGGCAGATCATAGCAAGAGGAAATCTTTTTAATTTCTATGGAAATTCAAAGGACTTTGATTCTAGCTCTTCCATCAATTCTTAACAGGACAGAGATAATGTCTGTGTTTTACTGACAGCCCTAGAAGAAACTATATTTGAGACATACAATATTTTAATTCATTTCCTTTGGGTTGCTCTTGGTTCAAATCTCATTCATGACAATGTCACTCTGTGTCTCAGAGAAAAACAAATCTGGCCCCATCCCTGATAGGATTCTGAAGTTCATGTAGAATACAAAGGCATGTTTATAAAAATAAAACATTAATTTGTAGTGAGTTTGTTTTCTTTTTTAACTGACATCTGATGAGACTTTTTTTCCCAAAGATTAAATAATTTTGTTCTTGTCCAGGGGGAATACCTTGAAACTACACATCAAAGCTATTATAATTTCCCATTCTACTAATCTTGTTCTGCTTTGATCCAAAGCACAGATTAGAATGGAGATGAACTCATAAAGTTCTCTGTGACATCATATTTCATATCACAGGCAATGTCTACTGAACCACAGGCACTGCTTGGACAATTCAAATAGACTGAAATTTGATTCTCAGCCAAACTCCCACCAACAGATAAGTCTTACATATGGTTTTTGGGGGCCAAGCCATCTTTCAGCCTAAGGAGTTCTGCAAAGTTGTGTCCCTAAAAGCAGGGACCAAATAGTGCTGTAATCAAGAAATCGAAGGAGACTGAAATGATACAGAAATTTAAATAAAACCTCATTACACGATGCCTAAGAAACTATGTTTTGCTCACTTAAATATCATCTCACATACTACTAGTCCTGTACCTCTTGTCTTCTCATTATCACATGGGTTTGCTTCTTGGGTGTCCTTTCCTCACCGTTTGCATGGAACATTCTCACTTTCCATAAACTTAACCCCCATATTTACTTCCTCTATCACTAAAACCAAACCATCTCTAGTTCTGATCTCCAAGTAATAGGATCATAGTACAAGCAAAATGAATACAGCCACGATACAAGCATGCCTCCTATATCACCCATAAGCAAGCTTGGCATGCCAGTGTACAGATCAGATCTGTCACTCCAAGCCACTCTGCTCTGAACTCAATTAACACACTGGTTAAAAGATAACTCCAGAAGTGACAACAACCTGGAAGCATTGGGGTCCTTATTCACAAGACACCAAGGAATTATGGTAAAATTATCATGAACAGATAATAGCAAACTCATTTGCAGTGAATTATAAAAGGTCTAAATAATTTGGTTTTTAATGGTGCTCTTACCTCTGCCTCTCTGATTGCATTCAAGGCTGCCAATGTGTTGCCTTGGCAGACAGACATACCTAGAATTACAATAATCCAAACTGAGGAGGTCATGATAGAATGAATCTAATGAATGTAGGCTAATAATTACCACTCATTTAATTACCTCTGAGATAAAGTAGGAGCCATAATTTTTTTATAATTGATGTTCCTGACATCTTTGTACCTTTTAGTATTAGTTGTAAAATCTGCCATGTTAATGCTGAAGTTGATAAAAATGTCATGAAGTAAAGCAAAGATAATGGAATAGGAGAGTGTTTAAATGTCAAATAAGCAGAAAGGTATTGACAGATAGATATTTTACTGTCTTTATGCTGCACATGAGCTCTTCAATAAATGTACAACATGTGTAAGGAACTGAACCAGGAGCTCCTGGCTGAAATACTGTGAAGGCTTTGTTTGGTCAGATTTCCCTAATGTAATTCTAATTTTTCATACTTGCCTTAGGCCATTATCATGAAAGTAGATGCATTAGATTAGACACCTGATGGAAGAGTGCATGCTGTTTTACAGACATCCACATTAAAATATTGGATAGCTTCAGGGCTCAAACCTGGTAAACTTCTACTTACATGGCAACTATATTCGGGTAAATTGCCTTATTGAAGTTTTGTGTCTGCCACATTCAGAATTTGGAAAATAGTCCCTTTAACAATTGGGGGAAAAATTTGGCTCAATAATGTTCTTTTTTCACACAGAGCATTACTTATTCTTTCTTCATTGACTGATCCTGCACCTCTGCAACCAATGAGAATTTTACAATCAGTGGGAGTTAAACTTCACTGGCAACAGGAGCAGGTCCTCTGTGCCTAATGGATCTTGGAATTAACACAATTTCTTTATATTTTTGCTTTTGCTCCAGTACTCTCAATGCCAGCACATGTTTCCAAGAGGTGTTTCCAGCCAGCTCACTCTAACCCTCCTGTATCTTGGACAACATAGGACAAATAGAGCTGAAGATAAGTCCCACTTGGACAGAAAAGTTTCCTTACAGCCTGGTTTGGTTGGTTTTTGAAAGTTATGTTTGCCTCTGTCAATATTTCAGAATCCCTTCCATCCTCATGTCTTAGGCAATACCTTGGTGGTCATGGGTATGGCCCTTATGTTCAAAGAACAAAATGGTATACTCTTGCGGAGCTCAGCTCTCATTGCAGTGGGACCTCTGGCAGTGGGCTGAGCAGACAGATGGCTTTTCTTCCAGTGTGAGGCATTGAGATTACCAAGAAGTAGCAGCTCAGAGAGCACCAGCCCTCTTTCTACACCATGGCCCGAGTCCTCTCCCCATAAGAAGGTTGTCCAGACATCAAGAAGAGAAGGTTTTTGGGGGAAACATAGGACTAAGGTGTACTGCAGATATCCTGTTAAAGTTGTAGGCCAATTCATCTGCAGAATGAAGACAGCAACATATACTCTTTCTAATTTGATTTAGGTTAAAAAGTCTTCCAAATCATCTTTGCCTGCATTGGCTTACCACATAGTGCTACTACATTTCTTTGTGTGTGTTCTAACTGTACCGGTCACGATCTACTATGAAAACAAAAAATTATGAATATTTGCTAGTTGTAACATCATTTGGCAGACAGCTGAAGCAAATCATCCTGATGCTATTTTAAAAAAATCTACAAAAGTATAAACACTCACACACTATCCTGTATAAAACACCCAAGGAAAACCAGACCTGACCATGTTTTTCATTACTGAGAGTTTTCCCGTAATGTCCCTTACACAAGCTCCTGGGAGACAGCAGACTTCCCTGTGAGCTGGGTCCAGTCTGCCTATCGGGTCCCTTGTTCCCTTTAGAATAGAATCTCCTATTACAACTACCCTTCTTTTCCTCTTAACAGAGGAGGTTGTGATGTGGGGTACAGCTGGTGTTGTTTTAGGAGGTTCCACTCCCCCAGAAGGACCTCTGCCCACATCATCAGTTGTCTGACCTTCTAGTTCCAGAGCCTCATACTGTTGCAGAAGGTGCCAATCCTACTGCCAAATTCTGAGGAGGAGGAGGAACCTTCCTCCTGTTATATGCACTGACCCTCTTCCAGCCTTCATCTTTAACAAACCCTTAACTAACAGTCCCTTGACTAATTACCCTGTAGGGTTCTGAGTCCACATGCTTCTCTACTGCAGTAGAGATTTGAGAGTCCTCAGAGTCTTGAGACTGTAGCATGTCTGAAAATAATTGATCTCTTTCTTGCCCGTTCACTTGAATACTCTGTTCACCTCTTCCTGTAGCTCCTTCACGTGGCAACACAGCTCTTCAACCACAGCACACCTTCCACAAAAGAACGGTTCAGCAGCCCCAGCTTCACAAGTAGGCATCAGACACATCTGACAACCTGTGACCTGGAGAGCTGTGTCTGCCATCAGCAGGTCTGTCTGTCTGCAGGCCTTGGACAGGGCTGGTTCAGTGACTCCCACAGCTCTAAGGGATTGAGCTTTACAGCATGTCAACACCATAACTGAGGAAGCTTAAACTAATATGCTAATAAGACTGGGGCTGAAAGGATCTCTGCTCTTCCTTACCAGTCCCTGAGTCTGCTTGCTGCCTCTGGTGGCCGCTCTCAGATGGTCAGAGAGGAGCCCTTCCTGCTCTCCCTGCCTGCATGAACTGCCATGCAAACTACCATGCCATGATGTCACTGTCATGCTACACTCATGTTTGCCATGCTCTGGGTCGCTCATGCTCCCTGGATGCATTTAAATCTCCCCCTAATACTCCTGGTATTATCCCTTCCTTGCCGTTTGGCTGCCAAGGGCTTGGGAGATGCTGCACAAGTTCCTGAACTCAGGAACCCTTCTGTACAGCTGCATCTCATCCCCTGGACTTCCCTTCAGTTATGGCTGCTTGAGCCAAAGCATAGCTTGGCTTCTAAACATCTATGGAGACAGAAAATTCATGGTTCAGTATGTTTAGCATGTTATTATTTCCCACGATGCAGAAAGTGGCCAAGGAGCACCTCTTGACCATGGCCAGACTAAATTGCCTAAATATCTAACAAAGAGACATTTAAGCTTATAATTAATAGAAGTATAAAACTTAGGTGCAAAATGATTGATTACCTCTCTTGCAAGTATTAGAAGAATATTTGCATCATTCCTTGGAATTGAGCTATTGAGGTGGTAGAGGATACAAGCAAGTAAGTCAGAAAAAGACAGATTTGGAGACAGACACCAAATGGAGAGAAATGAAACCAAATCCTGACAGTTGCAAAAATCCAGAAGGTGCTGGCATCAAACAGTTGATCTGTATTACAAATAATTTAGTACCTGCCTTGTACTTCACTGGCATTAGTGAAGTACATATTTGTTCACAATATATTTGTCAAAAAGCTTTTTTATCTCTAATTTCCACAATTGTCTTGATTTTATATGCTAAGGTGTGGGCTGTCATCTTTATCTTTATCATCATTTTGAACATATATCATACCTGTTCTTTGCTTTTAGCCTAGCAAGGTTCATTTTATCCTAAGCTGGATATCTAAACCAGAGAGATCACATCAGTCCATTTTCCTTCAGTTATTATAAGAAGACACAAGAATTGTGGGTCAGATTTTAGCGTCTGCTTTGTAGATATATAAAGAGGAGTGAGATGAAGACAAATGAATTTGAATCTTGGTTTTTTTTCAGTAGGTAAAAAAAACCTTTCATATCTTAGCTTCAACAATTTTAAACAGCTAACTATGGTCAAAGAAAAAATTTTTGCAAGTGGTACATAATTATTCTATCATTACTTCTGTATCTTGCTGTCTACAAACTCTTGGAGATAAGCATGTGCATGCGAAGCCTTAAAATCTGTATTATATAAAATTGCGGTATAACTCGCTAGTTAATTTGCTTTTAATTTGCTAAGCACCTTTATATTACTTTCCAAAAATGCTTTTTACCATTTCTTGACCAAAATTTCAATGGACAAAGATTTTAGCAAGGCGGAAAACACCTTGTCTGTAGAAATGCACTCAGACTAAGATATAATAGGTTCACACCATTTGAAACAACCAGTCACAACTACCCAGAAACATTAAGTAGGACACAGAGGATGAGCAAGATGAAGGTGGAGAGGAAGGGGTGCTTGTTTTGAGGCTACCAGTTCAAATTCGGGAGGTGTGGTCAGGGTGGTATGATGAGAGGGGTGGTTTTGGGGATGAGCGTAACTGATGAGGTAATGTCTAGATATTGTAATTGGATGATAGTATAAAATTGTAAAGGTCTATATTTCTGGTGTGTGCAATATATTTTGTGGACCTATGGTGCCTCAATTAAAGAACTGCTTTCTTTTTCTATACTCAAAATTTTCCAGAGAATTATTTCTCCCATTTTAGGTTTTCCTGAGGAGGAATGTTTTCCTGAATCCTGGCCTTAACAATTATGCAGTAAAGAGACCCACCTATGAGGAGAATTTTGCATTTCACTGAAAATAAGCCATCTCTGGAATGGATGAGACAGTTATCCAGTCCCATATATCTGCACTGTTATCTGACAGTTCATGGCTGAAAGTGCATAACTTCATATGCAGCTG
The DNA here is from genome assembly GCA_013396655.1 of Campylorhamphus procurvoides. NCBI lineage: Eukaryota > Metazoa > Chordata > Aves > Passeriformes > Dendrocolaptidae > Campylorhamphus > Campylorhamphus procurvoides. The sequence goes on along the minus strand of WBMV01000702.1, from coordinate 249,011 downwards.
AAATTCTCAGAGGCAGTTTAAGGTAAATAAAATGGTTTTCTGATAGAGAATTTAACATCTGTCTTTGCTTAGCATTTTGATTTGCCTTTCTTTCTCTTCTAAAGTGAACAAAATGTATTGAAAATCTACATATTAGTGACACAGAAATGTATTTTTCCTGGCATCCCACATCCTGTTTCCTTCTTTCCCAGCTTTGCTGTTCTCAGCTTCCCAAGTACAGCAATCCCCCAGCTGCAACTGATAATTCTCATCTCAACAACAAAAAAGAAAAACCCTCTGCAAAAATAATATACTCATTTTCATACCAAACTTAAAAGAAAAATAAGGAAATGAACAGCTGGACTACAGTAAATGATTTTTGACTAGTTTAAGGAAATTTTATACACAATGTTCTCTAAGTATTTCCTCCACACCTGCAGCAACCCCTTTTTCTTCCATCTCCTATGCCGTTCTGACTATGATAACATGGGATCCTGAATCATCAGTTAATCTGGAAAAAAATCCTACGTTGCAAGAAGCACAGGGAATTCTGCTTTTTGATTTGGTGCTTTCCTCCTCTTCCTTTTTCTATGGTAAAAAAACAAGGTTCTAACGAATCTTTATATCAGAATAATGAAGGATTTTTCCATAGGGAAATGGTTTATTTTTCAAGAATATTACAAAACAAACCTTTAGTGTAAATTGGAACTCAGGAGATTCTTTCCTATAAAACAGCTGAAAGCAAGAAGAAGAGATGCCTGATTAGTGGAAATGTATCCAGAAAGAAGCATTTCTCAAATGTTCCCACCTACCCCCAAAAAAAAACCAACCAAAAAAAACAAACAAAAAGAAAAACAAAACACAAAAAAACTAAACAAACAAAGAAAAAGATGAATTACATTTTTTCAGCATCTATGTAAGTATGCAAAATGTGGTTATTCTTATTAAGAGTTATGAAATACATTCTAGACAGTCCTATGGCTCCTGCTGCGTTACAACACAGAGCCTACCCTTTTCTGACTCCAAATAAACCTTGAAACAAATACTGTGATTGCTTAGGCCCCACTTGTCTAAGTACTTTAAAAAAGAAAAATAGGATTAAGTGCATTTTGGAAATATTCAAAATTATACTAGAAAAATGGCTCTAAATTCATATGATAACAATGTATACGAACAACAGATTATTAGATTATTTTTGGAAATATAAATCTTTGTTCACCTAAAAAGGCTTGACAGAATCAATTACGTCAAACCATGGGCACTATGTACTTCAGCAGATAATAAATTTTGGTATTCACTGAAAAGTTGATGCAACCTATACTTTTTTTCTTTCTCTTCTACACACTCGTTCATAATATTACTTAATGAGTATTGTTTCTTCTGCTGGTTGTTACATTTCTCAAGCAATGAGACTGGCATATCAACTTCCCTAATTGAACAACTTACCAAGAGTCGTTGTCTTTTGGAATAAATATTTTAAAGGACAGACAAAAAACAGTCAGTTAAAAGCACTTACCTTGTAGGACACAAATAATACTAGTTTTCAACCAAAAAAAAACAGAACCAATAGGTGTATTTATCTTCAAATGCCATTTGACTGACTGATACTTCTTCAGGCTTCATTATTCATATGTCAAGAAGTAAATAAGTGAGTTTTACAGACTTTATGTTAATATGTGCTGGCAGTTAGTTTACTCCAGCAGCATTGCTTTCTGAGCATTGTAGCAAAATTTGTAATGAAGGATGATGAAAGCAACCCCTTCTCTCCCATTCAATCTTTAACACTCAGACACTTTGGTTTCTTCTGTAACTTTCCTGTGATCTCATAAAACATAAATTTATTGCAGTACAGCAGATATGAGTGCATGTATCTGTCTATATTAACTACATACAATTTTTGCCACATTTACAGACCTGAAAATATTGGCATAAATTTACCAGTGGTATCAAGTGAGCTTATTTTTATGAGGGTTCTGCATGACCTGCAGAACCTTGGGCTACAGAATTCTTAATACAGATAACAAATCTTAACCTGCTTACCCAGAGTGTGAGACATGCTGACAATATAAGCCTCCTGCCAAAAGTGGAAACCCCGGCAGTTATATTTAACATACAAGATATCCTTTGATTATTGTTTAGTTCTTAGTTGTTATTCTTTCATGGGTTTTGCAGCTCTCTTTGTTCTGAAAAGACAAAAGAGATTTGGCTATTTGTGTATCAAAGAGAATGAAATTGGGAAAAACTATACAAGTTGTCTCCTCTAAAGTCTAAGGGCAGACAGAAGTGGGTGGCAGGACTCCCTCTTGTCTCAATGGTGCTGGAGTGCAGCCAATCCAAAGAGAGCTTGTGCTCCAGATTGCCAGCAAGATCTGCCTAAACACTTGGATGGCTTGGATGCTACTGAAAACCTAGAGAGTCCTGAAAGGGCCTCCTAGCTGTGGAACACCACTTGGTTCTCTTTACTTCGTTGTTTCATTAGGGTGTTTTTGATGATAGGTTTGATTGTTTCAATGATTTGACTATTGATTTTGCTTGCATGTTTTCCATATTACTTGTAAGTTTATGTTTGGAAAAAGACAAATTGAGTTTTGAAAATGCAAGAGTTAGTAGACATGAAAAGAATGTTTAGGAAATCACCTTTTTGTGAAGATCCTCTTCCTTTCTTTTCAGTGCTGAAGCTTTGCTCCATCCTTTGGCATCCACAGGGAAGCCTCTAGCAGTTTCCTTCTACGACTTTCTGTAAATTGTTCTGAGCCAATAATGATTTCATAGGAAGAGGATTGGTTTGGAAAACACTTGAATTTTTTCAGTTTGAAAAGACATCAGATTTGATCAAATATATGAAAATGTCAATAGCATCACTGCCACTTTGCCATCAGAACAAAAGCTAGGCATAGTTGTTTTACAGAACACGAGAAATCTTGAAGTCAATCTTACCTTGACTTGGTGTTTTATTTGAATTATACTTGTAGTACCATCAGGTTTCAGACATATTCACTACCAGCTGAGTCAATTACCTTTCTTGCTAAAACAATTTTCCAATGTTTCAGGTTTTAAAATACGTGATTTCACCAAGGTAACAGTTCCTGACTTCATAGCAAGAACCTTTTTTAAATTACTACACACCCATTCACTTCCTCTGTAAGGAAATGCAATTTAGTGAGAGTAAGTTTGTTAAATTAGAGCAGTAGGTCCATCAGACAATGCTAGGATTCTTTAAATGCTGTGTTATGAATCAGTGCAAATGTATGCATACTGGAAAATTGTCTTTAAATCAGAGATAATATAAACATGGAATACAGAGGTGTTTATTCTATAAGGAAAAAATATAAACTCTTTATCCTAAAAATGTTCGTTATACAGGGGCGGGGGGGGGGGGGGGAATTTATCTTTGAACTATTCTAAACAGAATAAGCAAACCTTTGTTATATTATAAAAGATTTTTCACACTTAACATCTCATCCCACTCCAAACTGGAGGCCGAAGATGCTTGCATCATCTGATCCCCTGTCCCTTGCTGAGCAGGTCTTTTGAGCAAGCAGGGATTGCTCTGCTTTGCTACACATCCTGTGAGTTACCTTTTACATCTCCCTGGCTGAGGTTGCTCAGGAAACACGAGTCAAAGAGACAACACTTACGGCTGATAGAAAAACCATGCCATGATCATTTTTCAGTTCTAGATACTTTCTCAGGGTTTATACAGGTAGCCAAAGATTACTCAAATAATTGTTTAGGGCAGTTCCCAACATGGGCATTGGAAGCCACTAAACCAGGAAAAATCTTTGATTTTGTTTGCAAGCTGGAAATGATTCTCTGGATTATTCTGAGGTAGCACCTCTGCAGCCGACAATGAAATGATGGCAGTTCACACCATCTGAAGGTCCGGCTTTGACAGTGCTTTGTCAGCCACTTCATCTCACAATGTCAAACTTTACATCAGAAACAGCAGCACTGAGAAAGCAGCTATGTCTTTATTTCTTTTGACATCCAGAGGATGCAATATCAGGTGCAACACCTGTTTAATCTCAGTTCTGGAAAAAATTTTGCTCTTTGTCCTTTAGAAATACTGGGTGGTATCATGATGTGCTCTTTTCTTCATGTGCCACAGTCCAGATTGTGATTTCAACTAGAAATTTTATGGAAGGAACAAAGATGTGGCTCAAGTTGAGGTAATGACATACCTTTTCTGAATATTTCAGTGTCTGGATAAGAGATGTGTGCTCACACATAACAGGAATATTTTCTTCATTAAAAATAAAGTTCTCTTATGCTGACTTTTCTTCACCAGGAGACAAGTGTTACTTAAGTGTCTATTTGATTTGAGCACCTACTGTCAAAATTTTAATCTGAAAACCTGCATGTTGCTGCTGCTTAGAGGTCCCTAAAGGTCTGCAGGAGCTTATATTTCTGACATAAATCTTCCCCAAGGGCCTAATTTCTGCTTCAGGAGGGTTGACTATAGAAAGAAGATGGCTATTAGTAGTCTCCAATTTGACAAGGATCAATTTCACTGGACAAGTTCAAATTCTGGGGAGCTATTTCATGCCAGAAACTCTTAAGTGCTTCCAAAAATAAAAAAAAAAAAAGAAAATTCTCAGGTTTTCCACTCATGAGACTTAAAAGACGTTTGTTCAGCCAGGCTAGTCGTCTTCTCTGACAGCTCATCTTTCAGCACATGGATGAATGGAGTTACATCCAACTGGTGGCCAGTCACAAGTGATGTTCTCCAGGGCTCAGTACTGGGGCTAGTTCAACTTAATATCTTTGTTGACAATCTGGATGAGGGGATTAAGTGCACCTCAGTCAGTTTGCAGCCTTCCACCAAGTTGGCTGGGAGTCTTGATCTACTTGAGGGTGGGAAGGGTCTGCAGAGGGATCTGGACAGGCTGGAGTGAGCCAGCCAGGGAAAATTCATGCTTCATTCCTGATGGACCTGCTGTTGGCAGAGAAGAACTCCTGGGTGATGATATGGTTGGAGGCCATCAGATGATAGAGGTTTTTTTTCTTGGAAAATAAAGGAGAGGGATCAGTAGGATTGATGGGCTGGTATCACTTGCATGGGGTTCAACAAGGTGAAGTACCAGGTGCCACACTTGGGTCATAACAGCCCCATGCAATGCTACAGGCTTTGGGAAGAAAGACTGGAAAACCTAGCTGTGTTGCTCAGTGGTTGGGACTCAATGATCTTAGGCATCTTTTTCAACTTTAATTCTTTGATTCTGTGAGGGTTAAAGAAGATTAAATGGAAGAAGTAATTTTGGGGGAGTGTTGATTTGGGTTGAACCTGACTTTTTCTATCACTCAGCAACTTGCTCTGCTTTCTCTTTATCAGTAGTACTGACTTGTCAGAAAGCACAGCAGGTAGAGATATCACCGAGCTTACAGTGGTGACACCTGTGAAGTCCACAGTCTACCAACCTACATGAAGGAAAGGTCTGCATTTGGATAGATTTACTAATATTGGGACAAAATCCCAGTGCTGGACAAACTGCTTGTAACTCCTAGTTGGTTTTTTTTTATCACATGAGCTAACCTGATCAAATAAGCCATTTGAGCAATCTGTTTACTACTGCTCACATCCCCAGTCAGCACCTAGCATCTAATTGTGCATAATGCTCTGTCCACTGAAAAGGGACATGTGCTCCTAACTCATGGAGATTCACTCCATTTTGGACAGCAAATTGACAATGTGTTACATTCACAAGCCCAACTCTCTACTAGAAATGCAGATCAGCTTAGCTGATTTGCAAAAAAAGCCACTATTCCTTCATTTTTTCTAGTCCTCAGCTCAGTTCACTACCAAGAGAGTCATTCAACTTGGACATTTCCAATTTCATTTCTAATCAGGATATTTTATTTGCCTTATTTTAGACTGGTTTGACTCATTTTGTTTGTGTGCAAGCAGCACAAGTATCTTTGAAAACAACAGTGATATAAGGAAATATAAATGAGATTTGCATCCAGAGTGTTTGCGTACATTAGTTTACTACACAATATTATGCAACATTTGGGAAGTGCTCATTTTGTATTAATCTTACAGTAACAGGATTACAAGGTGCATCTACCTCAGCACTTTAGTTCAGAACAGGGAGAGTCTTGCACAGAAAAATTCCTGAGTATCAACCCTTCCTCTGCCGAGTTCACGTGGCTGAACAGTCTCAGAGCATGCAGATTAGCTGCTGCTGAACTGGAAGATACACTCCAGGATATACCTGATAGTCAATGGTCTTCCATTTCATGAGACTAGACTACAGTTAGTCCAAAGCATAACCCCACTCCTTCCTTCCTACTTTTTCAAAACATGCATAATGTAGGCATCATGTTCTCAGCATCAAACTGCTGTGCTGTTAAGTTCTAGTCTGTAGGTCTGTATTACTTACTAATAGAGACAGAGATACAGCTTTCAGCCAATTTACCTTTAGCATCTGGCTAATGGGAAGATGAGCAAACAAAGTAGCAAAAAAGTCACAAAAATGCTGTAAAATAGATTGAAAAAGAGAGGAAATGTCATCTCCAAAGTGCCATTTACTATGAGACAGATTTGGGGTTTTTTCCCACTGCACCATCAGTAGTTTTGCAATTAAAGTATATGCCTTTCTCAGACAGTTATTTGGAGTATTATAAAAAACATTATTATTGTTTTTGCTAATAATAATTATTGTTTGGGTTGTTGTTAAACTCTTTGAACTGTCTGCCAAGTGTGTGTATTGAGGGGGGAGTGGGTGGAAATAATGCATTCTGAAGGCACAGTTCCTTTGAACTAATCTCTGGAGCTTTGATTTGCTGGAAAACATATCCTGCCATCTGAAGTTACTGAAAAATGAACTCTCATTCTATACAAAGTGTGTTCTTAATGCATGAAGATACTTACTTGACTGTGTTACTGACCCAGAAAAACAGAGGACAAGGAAATTAGATGGTCTCACCATATCTAATAATACTAAGTTTTAATGGACATGAAAACTTAAGCCTCTGTGGGACTGTGAAATTTTATGGCATTTTAAATAGATGTTGGAAAAAAATGCATACCATTTATGCCTTAATGCTGCCAGAAGACTGTGACACATATGCACAACATTTTGGTGTCAGGTTTCTCTGAAATGATGTCCATTAGAAAATAAGGCTATAGTTTTCACTAGTAAATAAAATTTTCCCTGCCTTAGAGGCCAACCTGCATAGAATAGGCTATATCTATGCCTGCAAGTTTGCTTAGATTTAGATCAAGTGACGAAGTGCAACAGTCACAGAGTCCGAAATGGCTTCAGGAGCTCTCAGGAAGTGTTTCAGAGTGAGTTAGCCAACACGGGCCAAAACCAGGCTGGGGACAGAGAACACATAGTCCCACATGCAATATGTGGGAACCACCTCATTGTTTAGTCCACTAGTACAATCATAATTTAAAACACTCACTGCCCCTTTGATGAAGTGAAATAATATCTGTCATCTTCCAGATTGTATTGCACATAAAACTTTAAAGGAAATATGTGTAAAGTCATAAACAGATTTAAAGGTGCCACAGAATTCAATGAAGTGCTGAAATAACATACTCAAAAGATGCTTTCGTAGCCCCATAGAGGTAGTTACAAATCTAATTTAAGCCTGGTAAAAGCTAGAGGTCTACAAACTACAAACAACTTGTAGTTCTAGACCTTTTTTACTGAACCTGTTGTCAAGACACTTTTGAAAATTCTTCCTGAAGTACCAAGTTAACAGAGTAGGGAAGGACAGACACTGCATATGTGTAGGGTCCAACACACATTTAAGAACTTGATCCTAAATGACATGTGTGAAGCAAGATAACTAACAGATATCCCCAAAATGCCAGGCAGTAGGAAGGATTGCAGGAAAATTGATTTCCAAAGTCAAGAACACTAGACTTAAAGAATGTTAACCTTAACAATGTTTCAAACATCAGCTTTGAGGAAAAACACACCCCCTGTTCTTCTCAGGGCTTTTATCATCCCTGGCCCCCACTCTGTGGGGGCTTTTGAAGATATTTGCAAGGACTTATCTTCGTCTCATGCCAGGGAGTGTTTCTCTAGAACACAGAAGGAGAAAACATCTAAAACTGTCTCCAGGAAAGATGCTTCTTTCAGGCAAGAAAGCTGTCTTGAGCAAAAACCCTAATCTCCTCGTAGTAAAGTCTTCCAGAAGAGTCTTCTACCCTTACAAAATATATACTCAAGAGCCTAATGAGACAGCTTAATAACAGTGCTGGGGACTCTAATCCCTGAAACACACTTCATTCTACCACCAGGAATCATCATGATTTCTGAATTGCTGGCTATATTCATTGAGCAGGTGGAGTTGGTTGGATTTTGATGAGAAAGTAAATTCCTTGGCAATGCACAAGACCCCAATCTCCCTGCTTCTAGCTGGTTTCACAGGTTACAACAAAAATGTTATCAAGAGTAAAAGATGTTGGAGAGTTTCTACACTAGAGTTTCCACTCTCTAGAGTTTCCTGGATTTCTGAGCTTGCAGGTGAGGCTGTAGGACACATCCAGCCCAAGTGATAGCATGGTGCTGAGCTCTCCCTGTGCAAGATCGAAAAAAATTATTACTGTCTCAAAACAACCTAAAGTATGTAAGGGTGGGAGGTGGGCAGGGCAAGCTTTGCCAAGGTGGGACAATGCACTGCTGCACACCCTGCCTCTGGAGTCTATAGTCCAGCCCCGAATGGCTATTAGCCACTGGCACACCAAAAGCCTCACCATGAGGAAGGGCCCCTAGAGACAGAATAGATAAAAACAATTGTACAAAAGATGCATGTGCTTGGGGCCCACCATTTGGATTTTATACTAGCTGAGACCATGTTGGAATTCAAGTCGTGATTATTAATCTTTCTCTCTCTCTCTCTTTCTCTCTCTCCTGTTTTCCTCTTCTCAAAATCTGGGTAACTTAAACGTGGGTGGCTTAGAGTTTGCCAACTCACTGCTTTGTGAAATGCTTTATTTTGATTGACTGTTTGCTTTAAAATTTTCCAAGTACCCTTATTTTCTAAAGTTTGCCAGTAAAAGTTGTTGTTTAACCTCCCAAGAAGGTTGTCACATTTCTCCCTTGTGCCTGCCTCAGGGTATAAAAAGAGCCTGAGCCTCTTTAAGAAACTCCTCGAGTGAGTGTGATTTTATGCTCCCATCTGGCATGGGACACACTGTGATGTCCGCAGGGAGACTGTGCATGAACCCATGCTGAGGTAGCCAGCTGACTAAGCCAGGACAGCTGCCCTAAGGCTCACTGCCACACAGGCCAATCATCACTGACCAGCCATCTGGAACCTCCACAACACACCCTTCATCCCATAGTGAACCCTTCCATGCACATGTGCAAGTGAGAGATGTAAAAGCAGGGCTGAAGCTCTGCTCTAAATTACATCTGAAGTCTGAAGGGTCCAGGACCAGGTCACTTTAAGTTAAGAAGATACCCTAGATGACTAGCAATCTGAGGAATTAGCTGGAAAAGGATGTGCTCTTGTTTCTGCAAAAATATAACTATTGCTTCCTTGGAGAAGGACCAGTCAGACTGAAATGAAACCCCCTTCCCACAGATTTGGGGCAATTATGAAGTTTCTGGGAAAGTGAGTCCTCTAAGTCAGAAACATAGCCCATATCTTCCCTCAGTTTTATTTCAATGGTGCAGTACTTATTCATATTAATTTATTTCTGATTCTAGAAATGTAACGTTTTCAAAATTGTCTGCACAGTCATTAGGGACATGATTTAGTGTTAGACTTGGGAGTGTCACATTTATGGTTGGACTTGATCTTAAAGGTCCTAAAGGTCTTTTCCAACCTAAATGATTCTACAATTTTTCACAACATTGCTAATTACATGAGGAACAGGCCAAGCCACGCTCCTGTCAGTCAAGCAAACCAAATCTAGCACACATATAGGGAATTTAACAGAGGGTTTTATTCTAGAAATCTGATTTGAAGCTGAGAGTTGTCCTGAATAATTTTGGAAGTAACAATCTCTGAAACTGTGTCAGCTTCCTTATGAAAAAAAATAAATTAAAAAACTGCAGGAAAAAAAAATGCTGCAGCACTTGATCAACCTTCTCTTCATTGACGGGGACAAAAAGTATCAGGGAGCGAAGAGACAGCCCTAGCTGTTGCATTCTCTTCCAAAAGGCTGCTGCAGCTGTTTTAGATGCCAGGTCTGTGGCTGCTGGTGACAGTGAAGGTGACTGAGGAGGAGCTAAAAATATGAAAGCCCAGGGGAATATGCTAAGCACTTGCTCTGACTGTCGCTCCAGGGAAGCTAACATCAGTACTAATTGATCCAAACACTCATGCGGGAAGTGAATGAGATTGAAAGTTACACAGGGTGAGGCAAAGCATCCAGTCAGAGCCTGCCAAAAAACAGTTCAACCTTTGTTTTGGCTGTAAAGCATGTATTTGCTTCAGGGGCCAGGATCATGATGGAAGTGAAAATATGGGTTGAGGAAACAGGGAGGAAGGGTGGAGGCACAGCTGTGGACATGGTTCCTCAGCAGCTAAAATAGAGAAATGTCCTGCAGGGACAAAGACTTACCAACCAGATTGCATGAGCAGGAGAGATCCATATAGCTATTTCCCTTTCTTAGGAAAGTAGAAGTTTCACTTTCTTAGGGGAGAAGGAAAAGGCACAGTGTTCCCCCAGGTTAACTACATAGATGCAGGGACCCATGCTTGCAGACATTATGGAAAAGGACCAAATCTGAAGAGGTTTTTCCAGATGAGAGGTGCTAGAGGTTAGCTGCCTTAGCAAGGAACCAGTACAACACACTAATTTAATATTTATCTGCCCTCCTACTCTCATAGAAAACAATCTTGGGGCTCCTTCCCCAAGGCAGGATCAAGTCCCAACAGATATTTAAATTCTTTTTAAAAACCTCATAGATGGAGATTTTATTTACCTGCACATTCTAATATTTTACTACTCTTGAAGCCGATCAGACCTTTGCTAAAATCTAATCTGAATATTCTAGCTACAATTTCGCGCCAGTATTTTTCATCCAGCTACCCATGAACAGGAAATTGTTTTTAACAGTTTTAAATTAAATGGATTCTTCTGTTCTTCTTTGGAGAAGTCCTTTTAATGTTTGGAATAAGCTTCCCTTCTGATATAGCTCGAGAGGCTAATGACATTGAAAGTCCAGGCAGAACAGCTTTCATGTAACTATACTGAGAAAAGCAGAAAGAAAGCACAAGGAATATATCATCACTAAGAATGTCTATAGTATCCAAATGGACAATCATCTTATGCTCTTTCTGCCTGGACTTGTTGAAGGCTCATCTTCCAGGTATTGGAAGAGCAGGGCCATTTTATCAAGTCCAACAGAAGGACTGTGTACTGAACTACAAAGGCTTGTTTGTTGTAAGGCAAAAAAAATGTAGGCATTGTTTACCACAAGTCAATCAGCAGTGACACAGACCTCCAGCTTCACTGAGCAACTGGTGTTAAGTTTGCTGAGAGTACAGAGGTGAAGAGCTACAGCCACCAAAACAGGTCCAGTGGAGACAGAGACCCTTAGGAATCAAAAATGCCCAACTCTGCATGTAGTAGTAAGTGCTGCCTCAATACACTGTTAGCACTTGTTCAAGCCAACCTGCTTCAGTGTAAGCTTTCACTTTGTGGCAGTGAAGATGGAAGAAGTTGACTTTCTAGTGGAACAGTGGATAAAAAAATTCAATCAAAAATTTTGATTAAGTCAAAATTCAAGTTGGCTGTCCCACAGGCTTGGAAAATTCATCACAATCAGCCAATATTTCCCAGAGGCTTCCAAGACATGGAACAGGTTTTTATGAGTCAATGAACTCAAACCTGCTTTAGAAATAGGTTAAGTTTCCATCATTTTTGGGAAGGGCAAAGGAACAAAAAGAGCAGAGGAACAATATTCCAGAAAGTGACAGAGAAGTCAGATGCAGCTGCCTAAGTAATTCATGGAAAATGAATTAGCATCTAATAAATTCCATTGATAAATTCTTCAGGCATGTCATTAAAGATAAGACAGAGCTCTTTGCATATCATTAAAGGTGGACAAAATTTCAAATCAGGTGCTGGCTGCATCAAAGGCATAACAGGTAAATAGATTTCCATATAATGAATGCATTTTTATTCATTAAATTCTGCAAGTAGAGAAATAATAAGTGGTGAAAGTACTCATTATCAGATACTGATATTTATAGGAAACCATGACAATGTGGGAAAATATAACCCAAATCAATATTTATGAAGGACTGTTTTCCTATAAATGAAGGAAAACTTTGGGTTTTTTATCACATGTTCTTTGTTTAATTATCCACTTCTGCATTTTAATCAACACAAATGCACCATGTTGTTAACAACCAAGTAACAAAAAGACTCTACTCGTTATTTCTTTGAGGAATTCACTTCCTTGTAAGGTAACTGCAGTTCCCAGTACAGGGTATATACATTCTGTCCTGTACTTACTATTTGCTTTCATTTTCATGAAAATGCTTTTCAATATACAAAAAAAAAATCAGCAAACCACCTGAGACATTAATAAAGGGAGCTTAGAGAGGAGGTTTTGACAGATCAGGCTTGAATTTTTTACTATTCTTTTTCTGGAAAAAAAAATGTGTTAGGATGTGACCTTTAGGTAAGTGTTGTCATCCAAAGTAAAAACAAGATTATTCAATTAATACTTTACATAGTAGAAAAATGTTGGGCCATATCATGGGATTTAAATGCTTACATTCAATACACACAGATTTAATATTCATGCCAGTAAATCCTGTGGGTGCACAATAAAATACAAACCACAGTACTTAATGAGATTCCCTATCTGAAAAATGTGGTTATGGCTAAAGCCTCTCTCCTTTACAAGAAATCTAATATTTGATTTAGGTTAACGATGCCTCTTCTCAAATTAATCTTGCATCTTTAATTATTCAAATCTTCAGCATTACTGAAACCATTCTAATTATTCCCATTGCTCAGTGATATTAGCAAAAATTATGCTTAAATTTAAAATCACTTTAATGGGGGCCATATTATTCTCACGCTCATTTGACTGTTTAAGATTTCACCTCTGAGACAAAAAGGGTTGACTACAGCCTTTATTAAAATTATTATCTTAACATTTTTACCAGTAACTTAATAAGAAGCAGACTGCTCCTATTCTGCTTCCACCTTTCAACTAGCAGATTCCACCCCTCATATTAAATCTTCATTTATATTTTTTTAAATTTATGGTACTAATATTCTTTTATGATCTGTTCAGTTTATCAGTGGCAAGGTTTTGCATACTTTTTCTGGTGAATTGCCATTGAAAAATGGCCATTTCTGTTTATTTCAGGTAAATAAAATTCCACATGAGACTGAAATATTGAATGACTTTTTTTCCACTTTTATTTCAGTATGTCAGAATATATTGTGTAAATATAGGTTCTAAATGCAGCAGAAGGGGAAGAAAGGAGGAGAGGCAAAGATGTTAGAAAAGTTCTATTGCTTTATACTTAATGTATTAATTTTTATCATCTGAAACATGTTTGAATTTTAATATGTGGAATCTTCTGTTAGTATGTTTCATTTTGCTATCTTTGTCTCTTTGGGGACCTACCACTACCTTCAAAAGTCAGGTTCTGTTCTGATTTTCTTTGTATTTTGGAAGTCACAACTAACAACTCCCAGTATTGAGTAATCAAAAGTTTTACTTTGATCACAGTTAGACTGAAGACCTTTCTATGCAGAAGAAATCAGTCAGTGTTGTGGCACTGTTCTGGCATTACAAGATAGATATCCATAACGCTAGGATTTATTTGCTGGGATGAGGATGAACCTGACTGTTTATAGGTAAAGTATTTATCAGTACAGTAAAAAAATGAAGCAGTTTCTTCATGAAAGTGAAACAAAATAGAATATACTCTTGACCAGTATGGAGTTCATGGCTTCAGTTCCAGGTGACAGATTCAAAAGTCCAGCAGGTTTATTGTGGCTGATCTGGGCTTACCAATACAGGTAATAAATTGACTGTCTTTCAGAGGACATGATATAATACTATGAAATATTTTAAATGCACCTCAGGACACAAGCTATATACCATCATCTTGGGAAGATGTGAACTAATATCCATAACTGCCTGCAAAGAAGGAACTAAATAAGGATTAATTCTGTGGGTCAATCATTACCAAGCCACAGATTCCTCTCTACTTTCTGTCTTTCCTACTTCCCGACTGATTTCTCCTCAGACGACATCCACTTTTCAGTCTCCTACATGCTTAACTCACATTTTGAGACAGGTATGTGAGACCATTTCAAACCCTTTATTCATGTGTCCTGTTAATGTCAAGTTGAACTGGAAGAACAGAATGTTTTTCTTCCCCTGGGTTCATTGTCCAGAGAGGAACCCTTGTGGGAGTGTCAGCTGGCATCATTATGATTGAATTTTGAGTAATTGTATCATTATGTGCATATCCACAGTATCCGGTATTCTGCAAATTAATTAGAAACACATCAGGGTTCAACAAAAGGAGCAATACCCTCCTCTACTTGCCTCATCATAACCTCTTTCTTAAAAAGATTAAATCCTTTCTTAAATAGATCAAAGCACGATAATAAGTTTCTCAGGGAGCATTGCCTAGAATAATCAGATTTCTCAGGGGAAGATACTTACAATTAAATATATCAGGGGTGGACCTCTATCTGACATTCACAGTTACTAGTTCTGTAGCTGAAATCCATTGGAATCAAAATAATTCAGCAGGTCTCTCAGCTACAGCAATATGTTTTTAAAGTATTTCATTTATCTGGAGCTTTGCTGGAAGGTTGTTTTGGTTTGCTTGTCTGTTTGTTTCCAAGATAAAATATACCTTGTTGACAAACAAAAGTTGACAACTCTGAATTAATTAATTAATCACACATTAAACATTATCTGGCATTTGAAAGCTGGGAAAACATACAGCACTGATGTGAATGAGGAAGTGGTAGTGCTCAGAACCCACTTGGGACTGTAAAAATATCCCTGCAGCCGAAACAACAGGACTCTGCAATAAAGCTAGTTATATCATTGAACACTTGGTCCCAAAATGTTTGGAAGAAGCCATAAGATCAGACATGAGGTCTTTCCTGGACTATTATCACGTCAGAGTTGGCTACAACCCACTTATTGATCCCTGGGTCTCTAACAACATGGTGACACCTGATCTGATGCACATTTAAAACCACCTTTCATGCAGTTCTTAAAAGTGGATTATTGATTTGATAGACTATAATAACAGCCCTCCCTGTCTTGTCAATGCATATGTATGGGCTTCTAAGAGAATTATTGATCCTTTAAACACTAATAGATCTTGCATGCTTATGAACTCTTTCAAATACACCTATTGACCTGTGTCTGCACTTTGTATATTTGAATTATTCTTAGGAAACCCTTAAAACATTAATTATTGACACCTGAATACATCACTGTAGAACCTCTGGAGATCTCAGCCACTTCTGTCAAAACAGCTGCCTTCAATGCACACTGAGAGACTCATTTAGGTCTCGTGTTTCAATTTTTCCACAGAAATCTCAAGTGTAAGACAACTTCTGCCTACTCAAGATTTGTGAACTCCCAGTGATTTAAGCAGTCACATACAAGCTCAGCACACTAAAAATAACTCAGTCGTGATCACAGGGAATCACACACTACCAGTTTAACAACAGTAGAAAATGATGTGGCAGTTATCTACGCACATGGGTTAAGAGCAAGTATTCAAGCTTATGTTCATCTTCACCTAACACAGAGGTTTAAGTAGGACTTATCTCTCTCGGGCTCCATGTGGACTCTACTGTGTGTGCTGTGTTGGTTTTTTAACCCCACAGCCGCCTCTGTCAGGCCAGTACTTGCTAAGCCTTTCACTCAATGTGTTCTGGTGCAGTAGATTAAAAAAGGACTCTCCTCTGAAAAATGCTTATAAGTAAATTACTAATATTCTACAGATTATAAACATTACTTCTTTTTGTTTCTGATGCCTTCAAGACTTTTTTGGTCCAAACTTTATCTCCATAATTGTTATTGGAGTTGTGCCATTTCAGCAGCAGTTCGCAAACCAGTTCTTTATGAATTATTTCTTATGTATTCAAATTCAATGTCAGTTTTGAAAAGAGACAGATTTTCATACAAAATTATGAGCATTAGGTCCATTTGAATTCCCTTATCAATATAGATTTTCAGTGGGAAAAAACCCACATGACCTTTCCTGAAATTCACAAGTTTTAAGAAAAGATCGACTCTGACAACTTTTTTGTTTAATAAAAATAGAAATAAAACCTTTCAATAATGTCTGTGTTTGTGAAATGTAGTATTTTGCTTTTTGCTTCAAAATGGCTTTTGGGAAATTAAACTGTGTTTATGTAAAAGAATATTAAAAATACATAAGTACTTCATGTTTATTTTCTGAATGAAAAAATTTCAACATTTCTAAAACATTGTTTGAAGCCAAAAATTTTTGCAATCTTAATTCATTGGAAAAATCAAATTTATTTTGTTCTGGTTTTGGACATTTTCCTTCTCTAATGAAACATAAATGTTAGCTATTGATAATATTTTTCTTAGTAACTCACAAATGATTTACCAATATGCAAAACATTGTTCATCCCATGAGACATAATAGCAGAGGGGTAGACTGTGTTTTTCTCTCAGTCTCACATCCACAAATGGGTGCAACCACCCTGAATATGGCTATTCCCTAATCTTTGCACATATGGTCCTCATTTCACACCCTGTCTTAATGAATAAGACCTCCTATATCCAGCTTCATAAATGTGAAGAGTCACCTCAGAACTCAGTCCATGAATACAGCAGGGTGAGCCGCATGTTGAGAACTAACTAACACATAAAACACAAAACAGTCCCCCAGTCCATTAAATACATGTCCTTTACTCAGGTACAGCCAGTGGCAACTTCTGGAACTAATACACACTGTCCTGACCTCTCACCTGAGATTAAAAGATAAAGTTCTTCCTTTCAAAAAATTGTGAAAAGCACAGTGCAAATGGAAGTGAAGTTCACTTTGTATGAAGCAGTTGTCAGTGCCCTCATCAAGAATGTAAAGCCCCATGCCTGGTTGTTCACTTTACTGCCTGAAGAATTTCAAAATCTCTGAAGAGAACCTCTTATAACACTGTGCCAAGACCTTAACGGTGCTTCCTAAGGGAGAGCCCTGCTCACTTGCATTCCTCAGCAGCACTTGCACCTGGTGCTGACCTCAGAGATTCACTGGCTAAGTTGTGGTAAGTGGTCTCTTTTGGGAGGATGTGTGCCTCTAATTACTTTATCTAAGGATTTTTTGTTCTAAACTGAATATACTGTTCTCGGGTTAGTGACTGAGGTTAGATGTCTCGGTTCTCATATAAAACTCCTGTTCCTTAAAGTGTTTCAGAAGCTTCACCTCTTTGGTTCAGTGATCCTAGATAACTCCTGCCCCTAAACTGAACAGACTAGAAAAAGTGGCCATGTCTAAACAGTCAGTAACATCCAAAGACAATGATTAGCTCACTCCCTGGAGAAAACTGTGGCCCTCTAGGAGAAGAAGGACTTGCCCTGTCTCTACCCTCTTTGGTTTTAAGGAACCCACTTTACAGAAAAATACAATTTTTCTGTATAAAATGCTCTTGTTTTAAAGGAAAGCAACAGTTACTTTTCATGTATGTCTGAATGTGTATGTATGTCTGGATGTGTATGAGGAAAGGAAACATAAACTGAGTCCTCCAAATGATAGGCACAGAAGACCTTGATGTGCTGCCAGATATGGATTCATGTCAAAAACCAAAGTTCCCAAGTGTCTTCCATGTTACACCAACATTCAAGCAGAAGACTTCAGATTGTAGTTTTAAGGGTCTTTAATCTTCTGTATACTTGTTCAAACAGATCAGTGTGCTTTGCTGTTGGACCGAAAATTTACACTGGAGATAAGTGTTATAAATTATTGTGTTCTTATTTAGTCTTTTAATTGAGAATTTAAACCAAAACGTAATTACATTTACTTATTTGAGACTGGTAGATCCTGCAAGGTTTGCCAGTAATTTAGGAGTTCTCTCTTCTGACTTTCAAACACATTTACTTGAAAAAACTTCTTATCCCTTTCAGCTCTTATAAAATGTGGGAAATCAGAGACATTTTTGATCTTCTCAGTAAATATTATTCATTTTTGGTCAAATGCCAAAGTAGTATTATTTAAACATTTGTTATAACACCTTAAATGTGCACAGCATTTTGTAAAGAAACAGTGCCTGTTCCAAATGGCATGAAGTCCAGGAACATTGTTCCTTGGATGTGCTCCTATATGAATAGCCCTTAGTGGGGTCAAATGAACCTCAAGGATGAACAGAATGGTAACTGCACAAAATAAAGTTACCTGAGAAGCCTTCACTTTTTGTGTGGTGTTTTGTAACCTTCTCCAGCCTGGCGGTGAATTCCCTCCTGTGTACTGCAGACAGGGAAGAGGACAAACTGGAATCCTCTTTAGTCTGAAGAATCAAATGAAGAAACATGATGAAAAATTTTCCTAGGATGTTCAAATTTCCCACATCCTATGCAATTGGCAACAAGTCTAAGACACATTCCAGAGGACCCCTCTGGCATTACACTTCCTGAAGTTTGGGAGCATGTAAATTAAATGCAGCATTTTGCCTTGCCTCTTGTGCCAGGCACAAAGTGGCCTGAAAGGCATCATTCACCTCTGGTAGAGGCCTAGCCATCTAATGGGGCCATGCACATCCCCAAAAAAGTCATGCTGTGGCTGTCTGCAACCTTGGAACTCGACACCTTTTCACTGGGTGATTCAAAGCCTCATTGTAAGAGCCTAAACTCCAAGCTCTGAACATTGGGGAAAAATACTATGGAGTTTGGGTGAGAACAATCAGAAGGTGCTCCTACCATGCCAATCCCCAGCACACTGTTAAAGGCTGCTATGCCAATAGCTTCATTCTCTCCTTTATCACTTGTTCATTTCACCTCATTTTATTGCAAAAGCATCACAGCATATTTCTGTAAAAGGCAGTGTCTCAGAGAGAAGACAGCCTGCATTAGAGCTCTTCATTTGTAATTTGCAGATGGAAAAACATGAGGCCAAAATTTCTGTGGATGGAAGTTATTATTCCCAGGTAAAGAAAAAAAATCTGGGAAAGATATGTCAGACAGAGCAGAACAAAGATCCACTAAAAATGCCCTGTGCTATATTCATTATTGCTGTAATAAAACTAAAGTGCTGGGTAGGGGAATACCTATAGTAGGGCATAGTTATACTGCAGTAAATAAGGAATTAGACTGTTAAGATAACACAGTTTCACCACTCTGAGATCAGATTCACCCATTGTGAATTTGCTTGGATGATAGTATACTTTCATAATTTGCAGTATGTGTGCCTATCTTTCACAGTCACAGGTCATGTTGTCCTGGGATCTGAGCACAGAATAAGAGCCTTGTTCTTGCTTCAGAGAGTTTACAGTACAATTTTAACAATCCTTTGCTGAACATTTCTAAATAAGTAATTCACTGTAATTCATTAGCCATTTCAGCTTACCTGACCTATTTTAGAACGATGCCTTAAAATCTAGGTTATGTAGACTTTAAGTATAACTATTTTAACACTTATAGTAGCACTTTACCTAAGTATTTCTGTATTAGATTCCTGAAATGTTGTTTAACATTTCTTTTCTCCCTGTTGAAAGAGTGAAGTTCTCCTCCTAGTGCTCAGTGCCTGGATTATGTATGAAAGTTTTGGAGTTTGTGAGGTATTGATAAGTGAACAGAATGGAAGTAATGATTGCAATCCAGTTTAGATTTTTGATGGTTGGGTTATAATGTTTAAGCCAGGAATATTAGTCAAGGATGGCATGTCTGGGGGCTGTGGCAGCCAGTGTTATAGTAATCATCGCTTTGTTTAGTGTGTACCTCATACAGTACAAACAACACTAGAACAAAAGAAGGGCCCACTGGTTGTCACCTACATGTTTTTGTCCTCAACATGAACTAACAATGTACCAGAGCATGAGTGTTTGCAGACAATAAAGGAAGCCCTGTTTCAGCAGAACAAAACTGAGGGACGTGCCATTGGAAAACCCAGGCTGGGAGTATTATATGGATGGAAACAGCTTTGTGCGTAACAGTAAATGAATGAACCATAGAGGAAGTAATCAAGACAAGGGGCCTTAGCATCTGATGAATCAAGACAGAAAGCTTTGGGATTGTGAAAGGAATTCCTGAGATCTCAGGTCAGAGAAGAAGTAAACAAGATTTGGGGAAGAGAAGCAGAGCAGTAAGCTCACTACAAATAAGATTGAATTGAATCAGAAATGAATAGCATTAAATGATTTATCCATTGTGTTTGCAGAATATAGTTTACAACATGGCTGTTTGTACCTGCATCAAACAACCATCCTAAGCAGGGTCTTAGTTATACTAGCAAAAATAGCTTTAGTTACTCAGGGGTAAGTAAACAAGAAAGATGAGTTTATGAGAAAGCTCCTGTCATGGCTAAGAACTATTGCAAAATGAAATTACCAGCCCTGCAAAGGCATTCTAACAGAATTGAATGGTTCTAGATCAGCTTATGTCTTCCAAAGGTGGTATGTGTACAAGGATCAGACTTTGAATTAGATCCCAAAGAGGGGTAAGAAATTAGAACACTCTTAGATCAGACAAAGACCACTGTATCCAAAACTGAAAAGACCCTAAAAGAATGGATGGTTATTCCAAGTTGGGTAATACTGTCAAAATACCAGATTAGTGTATTTTTGTTGTCTTTTGTATTTTGTTGTCTTCTAGGCCTCTTTTACTGTTGGTTTGATTGTTAGATTGCTTTAGCCTCTTTCGAACAGGTCTAAGTGGGACCAAGTTTTCTCCTTTTACAAGTGTTCCATGGGAAAGATGATACAGCAACAAAATTGAAAACTCATATAATTTTTATTATATTGGTTGTCTAGAAAATTTGCAATGTTCACATTTGTACGTGTTTTGTCCCGGAAGTTTGGCAGCATTTTGCAAGCACTGCTTTGAATAATTGTGTCTCCTCTTTGATTACTGCAGCTTGGGAAAGAGGTTCCTCCCGGGGTTTAGTTTGGAAAGTCTACAAAGGATTTTGTGTGGCTGTGAGGTCAAATTTATCTACCTTGAAATTGTCTCTAAAATGTTTTGCCATTTAGTGCAATTTAGGAGTGTGTGAAAAGCTAAGCTTCAGAGAAGAGGAGTCCTGTGTTAGAAGGCAAAGGGGTTAAGAAGGTGGCTGGTTGGTCTGTAATATTGCAAACGAGGGACTGGTTGTATGGACCCTCCCATGGGCCCTGGCTCACAATCTGCCTGCAACCTTTGAGAACAGCTCGTAACATCATTGGTGGCATAATTTGTTTAGATTGTTCCTGGCTGCAACAAATATCCTGACTTACTTTAAGGGATACCCAGTCACTTCAATAGAGCTGTTTTGTTGGTGTTCAGACTGTGGCAGGGTGGCCTGCCCCTGATAAGAGTTTCAGCCCAGGGTTTGGGACCTGCATAAAAAGGGAGGAAAGTATGTTTCTGTTCCTCCATGCTTTACCTATGAAGGGACTTGGTGGGTCATTCTCTCTGCATCCACACACTAGATCTATCCAGACAAGCTCTTCTCATTGGCTTCCTAAAATGAATGGTGCTCTGTCCCCCAGAGCTGTTCAAGGTGCCATCACTCAGTGCTTCTTCAAAGCCTGTGGTTGGAGCAGGAGCCTCTGTGGCCAGGCAGGCTGTCTATGCTTTGTCATCACTATAGGCTATGCCTTTAACCAGTCATTTCCTCAGTGTGGGAACTGCAAACACCCCTACACCTGTTTTTTCTCTCAGGCCTTTTTGACCTTTTCAGGAGATGTAGTAAAGTCAGGGCATTATTAAGTTTCTTTTATTTCAAGAGGATCTTTATCATCTCCTCAGAGTGGTATTATATTAGAGGTAGGCAACTGCTGCTGAGACCTGCATTTTGGCTCTCTGACCTGGTGTTTACATAGTGGAGAAACTGTTAGAGGTTATATAGCTCCAGTCCCTCCTAGAGATTTTATCCTACAGTATTTTAACGTTATTGTTAAAACTTACGAAGTACAATGGAGTTGCACTGCAATGAAATTGAAAGAGTTAGTAGACTAGAAAATGGAAGGTAGCTATCACACCCCAAAACAGAAGGAGAAATACTGTGTGGTTTCATTTGGCCAATTTGTTTTCGGGGCAGGGTGGGGGGGGTTCTTTCAAAATTTCCTAATGAACCTACACCAGCTCTCTGAATACTACAGAGGCTCAAACAAAATTGCATTTTTCCTAGTACAAACTGACCTGATACTGTTTTAAATTTAGTCAGTGTGGGTAATGGCAATTGAAATCACCATAAATTAATTGTTCTGCTTTCAGGCTGTACAGAGATAAAATACTGGCTATAACAGAATGCAGAACAAATAATGGAAAAAAGTACAGGTATGTGTACTAAGTGATCTTTGTCTTCCTCTTTTGTCAGGAGAATTTTTCCTTGCCAAAGAAAATTTACCTTTTTAAACAGTTCTCATGGCTGTGTCGTACTTCACCAGCCATCACAGACATGGATCCTGATGCCACAGATACTTACCACATATGCTTACTCACAGGAATAGTTCCAAGTAATGGGACCATTCCAGGAACGTTCCTTTTTGGCAGAAGAGTAGGGTCCAGGTGAGAAGCTCTTATTCATTCAGAGCAGCCACAGAGACACTTAGGGCTCTCTCCATGCAAGATGAGATCTCAAAGTCCAAATATGTAAAAGGTAAATTAAATGTGACCTCATATTCAATTGCATGATCTTGGTACAAAATTAGACATGATCATAATAGGCACATATTACATACTTGTATTTGGCTGAGTAACATCCACAAACAATATTGTATCTGGCAGAAAAAAGTGAATGGTGTTTTCTTAGTTTGCAATAATCTCTCTACCTAATGTTTTGTGACTTTTTCCTCTGAAATGCTAACAATTAATACCCAGTATTTTTTTAATTTTTGCTAGGACTTCCCAATCTATGAAATAAATTAAACATGAGTCATGAATACAGTCAAGATAGAAAGACACACTGTTTATGGGTTTTGCTAGCACCCTGATTTAACACAACTGATAATCTCAGGTTGATTTGTTAAGAGAGTAACTTTAACACTACAGACTGCAAGCAGTGTCCTGCTACCTTCCCTTCCTTCCTTAAAACAGACACTGTACAAATGCAGTGGGAAAAGCTCTTTGTGTCTATTCTGTCAGCCTAAACTGTTTCTCCTTTATTATGTATCCCCTTTCCCCTTTCCTTCTGCTTTCCTTTTACAACCCCTACTTTAAACATTAATAGTATTTTTAAAACTCAAGGGTTTTTTCTGTTTGTTTGGGGTTTTTAAAGGTATTTCTAATAGATCATATATGCTTTCCTGGATTGAAATACAAGGTATAGAGATTGAGAAGTGTTATTCTGCAGCTCAGAGGTATAAATCAGTAATTAAAGCACACTAGCTTTAAGGCAGGGTAAATTATATGAGAAATGAGCACATAAAATGCAGGAGGATGGTTTGTTGTTTTTCTTTTTCCAGAAAGAGTTACCAGATAAAGCAGTAGACTTCCAGAAATCAAAAAACAACATGCTTGATTCAAGTTTCTTCGGAGGACAAGCAAAATATGTTACACATTTTTTAAAGTTAGTTCTAGAGTTTTGTTTGTTAATGCCATTGTATTTCATTTCCTGATAATTAAAAATTTAATCATATATTGAATTTATACTAATAACACACAGAACAATAACTAAATGTAATTAAATTTCACCAAGGAAATAAATGACAATTTGTAGTCTGAATGACATCACTACCTCCAAAATTTGCTTTGTATAGATTAGGGAAGAAATTATTGCTGGCTTTAGTTTTGGAACAGGTGGAGTGTTTTCATTTTTTTCTTTTCAGAAAGGTTGATTTTGTGTTTAAATTGAAAGCATTTCAAACTGTCTAGCATTTTAGCGTAAACTGCACTGTCTTCCAAAAAGCATTTTATGTCTTATATTTTGAAAAACTCTGTTTGAGAAGTTTACTCCCAGGTACTGCATCTAAAGCCAGCCATTAACAGTGTACAAAAAGGGATGGATTCCTGACAGAAAGCACAGTTTTAACCTGATTGCCACTTAATTTGCACACCTATAGATAAACTTGCTGTACACACACTAACCTGGGTAAATCTAAGCCAGATCTGTCTTGAATGCTGAACACACACTTTAGCAGAGTGCTCTGCTCAAACTAATGTGCTCTGTCATGGATCTATGGCCTCAGCAGAAAATGACATCTAGGTCTGTGGGCTCCTTGTGGCAGATGAATGATGCTACTGAAATTCAGTAATCTAGTTGAAAAATTTAATAGGAATAATTCATGTTGCTATTCAACCCTCAGCCCTTCACCAATTTGGTATTTTAGTTTTAAAAATGCCTAATGAAGGAAAAGATTAGGGAAGCAGTGAATTTTTACCCCTCCTCTGCTAGATAGGGCCTTAGAAGGAATTATCATTGGCTGCACCTTAATAAAGCAACAGCAAAACAATTTTAAACTTTTCCAAAGCTATTTAAAATACATGTTGGTACTTATATAACATTTATTCTTTAGATTTAGTGCTGCATTAGAACCTGATTAAATTAAAGCCAGAATTCCAAAGTGCTCTGCATGGTAACAAATACTCCACAGGAGTCAGTCCTTTCCTCAAATGTCAGACTAAGCAGTCTTGACAAAAAAAAAAAAAAAAGTAAACAAAAAAACAAACGTATAAGGGGAAAACAGACATTAAATCAATGCTCTTAGAAGTTAGGAGGTCTATGGCAGAAGCAAGAGCCTCTCCAGTCTCCTGACTGTTAGTGCTGTACTTTTTTGAAATTCTACAAATACTGTTTTATATGTTCTTTATAATGTTCTACGTTTGACTCAAGATTTGAAGAAAAATCCTCACCAGCAATAGGGTTAAAGCCAACAGAGTCTCACTGTAACACAGCTCAATCAGCTCCTACTGTTTCCATGGACACAGTAGTTAACATTTGATGGTGTTTGATGGTTTTTGATGGTGTCTTATTGGAAGGATTTTTCAGAGAAAACTGTAAAGGTGATGGGGAAGCAAAATTGGGACTAGAGAAGTACAGGTTCTGTGAAATCCAGTGAAGACTGCTGATTTTATATGGGGTATTTATGACACAGCGTTATGGATGGTGTGTCTCCATTTCTCCTGACTGGAGCTGCTGCTTCCTTTGAGAACACACATAGAATTAGTCTGGAGTTAAAAAAGCAATGCAGGAAGAACCGTGCCTTGCCGGTAGTGCCGATGGAGACTTTCCACCGTGTCTTTTGCAATCGGACTTGCCTATCTCACACTGGCCTTTTTAGCCACCAGTGTGCTTGTAGAAACCGTGAGTAGAGCCCTTGTAAATCTTCATTCACGAAGCCTAGCCATGATTTATGACACAAAGAAAAAGATAGAATTTCTTTTATCTGTTCCAAATATTTTCATTATTTACCTTTCATCTTTATTTTATCCTGCCAAAGTATTTGATGCGAGTGTTTGAGCTCTCAATTAGCTGTGTAAAATGAGATATTATCTCGTCATCTCATTTTTAATCTCTTTGATTCTGTAATTTGCAAAGGAGAAAGTAGTAGTACCTGAAGTAAGCTTCTGGCAGTGTCTGTAGCCTTTTATGGCCCATGTTCACAGCTATATCCAGTCTCTGATTTCTTCACTGTCATCATTTACAGCATCAAAGAGACAGTTAGCTCACTTCTGTTCTGTTAAAAAAATCAAAGGAGGTTCATTAAATTATATATACATGTACTTGACAGTTTGTTTTAGATGTTTTACTTTAAAACCCAGTGGAAAGTAGCTTGCTTTGGTGTAATTAGCACTTAATGTGCTCCAAAGAAACTGAAAGGATATGTTTTTATAAAGTTATTTTTACATCTCAGGCTGCACTATGGTCTCATTCCCAATATGGTGAAAAAGTGAACCTTCCACATCACCTTGCAAAGAAAATCTCACTACCATCTATTTTTCTTCTATAGAGCAAGAGATGATTTTTGAGACCTTCAGTCAAGAGCCTTCTAGGGAGACCTCAGAGTAGCCTTCTAGTACCTAAATGGGGCCTACAAGAGAGCCAAAGAGGGACTCCTTACAAGGTCATGTAGTGACAGGACAAGGGGGAATGGCTTTAAATTGAAAGTGGATAGGTTTAGAATGGATATAGGACAAAATTCTTCACTGCGAGTGTAGCGATGCACTGGAACAGGTTACTCAGACAAGCTGTGGATGCCCCATCCATGGTAGTGTTCAAGGACAGGTTGGATGAGGCTCTGAGCAACATGGTCTTGAAACAAGAGCAAGACTTCAAGGAATTAACTGAATTAGTAAAAGTATTTTGGTTTGCTGGGCTAGAGGAGAATGTGATCTTTTGTTTTAGCTTGTTATTCCATTCTGTTCAATGTCATGTTCTGTCCTGCTTAGTAGACCAGAGTCTGTTCATTATAGAAAGAATGGTAGGAGTAAAACACAATACAGTACAAGGCCATAAATCTAGTAGATGTTGGTGCTTAAAGTAGATATAGGAGGGCCAGAGCCATGACTTTGTACACTTGAAAAATCTGGATCAGGTCAAGCTAATGAAGAGTATCAATACGACCACCAATGGATGAAATAAGAAGAGGAGACCACCTAAATGATGAGCCAAGATTCTCAAAAGCTCTGCCCAAGCTCCACTTGGATTCCGCCTAGCTATGAATATGTATGTTAGATGGTGAAACTCTGCACCTGAAATATATAAATGATTTGGTTTGTACTTTTTGAGTGGAGTACTTTTCGAGAGCTAGTTTGTCCAGTGCAAGCTGACTAGCTTCCCAACTTTGGCACTAAATACCTGCTGCTAAAAGACAAAAACGTTCTCTTGGCAGTTCCTTTTATTCAAAAGTTTTTCGGCATCTGTCTAGTGGAAGGAGTCCCTGCCCCAGGACAGGGGGTTTGGAACCAGATGAACTTTGTNTTCTCAAAAGCTCTGCCCAAGCTCCACTTGGATTCCGCCTAGCTATGAATATGTATGTTAGATGGTGAAACTCTGCACCTGAAATATATAAATGATTTGGTTTGTACTTTTTGAGTGGAGTACTTTTCGAGAGCTAGTTTGTCCAGTGCAAGCTGACTAGCTTCCCAACTTTGGCACTAAATACCTGCTGCTAAAAGACAAAAACGTTCTCTTGGCAGTTCCTTTTATTCAAAAGTTTTTCGGCATCTGTCTAGTGGAAGGAGTCCCTGCCCCAGGACAGGGGGTTTGGAACCAGATGAACTTTGTGGCCCTTTCCAACTCAAACCATTCCATGATTCTGTGGTATAATTCTATGGCACAGAACTCATCACTGTACTTTGAAGAGCCTTTGGGAATAAAGGGAAAGTGGAGGTAATTGAAGTGTCTCTGTGGTCAAAAATAAACAAAGATACATCTGCTTAAGACAAAACAATTCCAGGAGCTGCTTTTAAGCCTGTAATACGAACATACTAAAGTAAAAATCTCAGTCTCAGACAAACCAAACTGCAGTCCTAACTGCCCTAAGACTTATGTGAGTATGGGCTTTGAAATAAAAATATTACTCAACACGTAGTCATGAAATATGGAGTATTTTGCACAAGTTGGGCAAATTGTCACTATGGATCTGGGCATCTCAACTTAGCTACTCTGATGATATATCTTTTTATGAAATCAGAGGTTTTTCTGGCTGCTACAAACATTCATGTCTGTCTTAAACTTTTGGAAAAAAAAATTCTTATTCAATATTATAACAGGAATATTTCAGATCCTATTGTCTCACTTCAGCAAAGAAATAGTTTGTGTCCAGTTCTTGCAGTGTAATTGTAAAGATCTTATATTTGGCCATCTAGATCCGAATTTAATAGGACACCTCAGAATGATTAATCTCTTAGATAAAAAGTTACTTTTCTTCAACAAAAAAATTCTTACATAGGGATCAGTACCTAAAATAATTGTATTTGTATGATAAGATCAAACACTGACATTTAGGTATATTTATAGGGCAGTAACATCACAACAATGACAGCTGGATTATGTTGTATTTTGTAATTATTTTTTACAGTGTTTTTTTTCTTCATTCTATTTAAATAGTGAATAACAGTGCTTTTAGTACTCCAGCAGCATGACAATGCACACCTCTACTTAACAACAGTCAGAAAGCACAGAGCAATGGTGCAGCGCTTGCACAATCAGGTGACTCCATATCCAACATCAATTGCTTCACCTTATCCCCTTTGAATCAAACCTTCAAGTGACATGTGAGGAACTGGGAGACCATTTCCCCATTCAGCAGCAGAGACCAATGTGTGACACCTGTCTTGTATGCTACTGCTGCAACTACTTTGGGTATAAGTGGTATAAGGACAAATTGTCCCTCTACTCTAAGAGTTCCATTTCATTTTGCCCTGCTTTCTCTTCAACTGTTTCTCCACAGTTGAACTGGGCTGTTTGGTCTCCTCCTTGAACAATTCAGAATGGAAACTCACTTCTCTGTTGTTTTGAGAGCAATAGTGTGTTGTTGCAAGAATTCTATCATCAGCCCAGAGACAAAAAGGATATGTAAAAGGTATTTCCAAGGGTGCCCCCTGACCGTATATGCTGCTACTCAGAGACTTACACTAGGTTTCTGAAGTCCTGAAACAGCATTCTAAGCACTGAGATGTGTACATTCTCCTCATTCCTTGTGATTCAAAACAATTTTAGAGCACTGAACTTTCCCATCATTTAGGGCTACGGGAATGAAGACCTGGAGCAGTGAGCATCCCTTGCCAAGAAGCCAGTGGCAAGGAAGCTCAAGTCTCAGCTTTTTTGGGAACCTCAGCTACTGAGACAGGCAAGACCAGGTGGTGAAATGAGAGATACCGAGCCAGTGAAAAGCACTAAGTCATACTAGGTCAGCCACAGCTTCAGCCCCCTCCCTCCTCACAAGCACACAAGGTTTGGGCATTTATGTAGCTCTCTAGTTAAAATAACAATGGTTTAATGGGATAGAGTTTACAGGAAACTGAAATACGCCTTAATAGGTTGGTTATGTGTGCTCTAGGGACCTTGGATAATTAGGATTTCCTAAGAAAGCAAGGCAGCAGGATAATTGCATGATACTAATGGAACATTTGCCAAGAAGAATTGACCTTGACTATCTTCTGGAAACAAATTTTCGGTGCAGCTTCAAAGTGAAACCAAGGCCTTTTGCATTTACTAGGAATATTTGTCAACACTAATTTTAGAAAGGGTAAAATGATGTATTTCATCTCTTACAAATCTCAAACACAAGATGAAAAATTAAAATCTGAAACAAACAGTCTGAAAAAAGTAGTTAATCAGATTGTTTACTGATTTATACTCTAGGTTTTTATTATTGGAACTCGTCACTAGTTAGGATATTGTCATTTAAGAGTGTTGTTTTAAAATAACAATGAAAACAGTCCTTTTAAAAAGACATATTTTTCCTGCTGTGACACTGTCTACAATGTCAGTCATAGTTATTGCACATAATCAATATTGACCAGTTAAGCCAAAGATTTATTCCATGATAAATTAACATCCTTATCCAGTAACAGTGTTTTGCCTATGTCCAAAATACCTGAATTAATTCATGTCCTTCCAGAAAAAACATTTTTTAAATTTACTGTACCTGTTGCTTACAGATTAATAAACATTTCAATAATGTATATGATTACTGATTCTGATGGATATAATTTTAACCACTGTGATAAATATGAAAGATAGTCACCATAAGAAAAATGAAAATGCAATGAAAGGCAGGGAGACTTGTAATAGAGAAAGGATAGTAAATGCCAGAAGAGTATTCCTATTAGACATAAAAATAGTGTCATATAAAACAGAGAAAGTTAAATACTCTAACATTACTGCAATTTCGATTCAGAAAATGAAATGAGATTGTTAACAGCAGCTACTGCTGGAAGGTAGAAGATGGTTAATGAATTTAAGCTAGCTAACCATGATCTGAGAAGTTCACCTGGGGTCTAGTCTTGTTCCCACTGAAGCCAGTGACAGCAAGATCAAACTTTGATGCAGTTCCTGATACCAGTATGAAGTTGGCTCAGTTCTAAGAAAACAAATTATGCAAGTCATAGGAAATTTTACTCATCTCCAAAGCTTGTGTTTTTTCATAGCTAGCCTGAACATGTAGGAACTGTTTGTATTACTGCATATTAATTACTACTATGTAAAAAAACATTTCCATCAAAACTATAGTTATTATAAGTGGGACTTTTGACTAGTTGAATTTCATCAAATAGCTTTGTTTCCATAGAAATTTATTACTTTTAACAAAATAAAAAGTTCTAAAAGCAGAAAAGCTCTCTCAGACATCCTTGTGTGTCCCAGTTCTCCACTAGCCACACAATTCTCATTTGGCTTATTGCAGTTCTCTGTGAAAAACAGAGCAGAGACCCAGCCTGAGGGGGTCAGGAGAGGACTGGGTACTTGAGCCACTGTGCCAGTGGTACCCAGGAGGCAGTCAATATTGCTCAAAGGCCATACCCCCAGCTGATGAGAGTTAGACCACATCCTTTTTTTTTATCAGCTGCCCCATGCTTGCAGAAAAGTGATCCATTTCAAACCCTGTGGAAATGTGAAGAATTTGTCTGTGTATGTAGCAGAAAGGCATTCATTTCACTGAAGGTAGTTCTACAGAAATGTATTAATTAGCATTCCTATAGTGCCACACCACCAATACTGAGCGATCGTATGTATAAAAACGAGGAACAGATTTAGCAATGCTTTATTCCTCTGTGCAGAAATGACTGCCAAAAATGGCTGTAGTGCTGAATATTAGAACTGCAGTATATCATCAGGAATATGAAATATCTTAGCCCTGTAGTTTTCTGTGGTTTTGAGGGGAAGTATTATGCATTTCTAAAAGTTAATTAACTCATTCCAGAATGCAAATTTGGAAGCAAAAGTTTAAGTGAGTTTACAACTAGTCCCAGAAATTTGTGTAAAGGTGGAAGGAATCCTCTTTTGAAATTGATTCAAAGAAAAGTATGTCAGTGTTGTTTCAAAAACCCTGAGGTCCCACTGATTTGTGATAGGTCTACTTTGGTCATACCTGAAAAGGTCAGATAAATATTTAAGGAAAAATATTTCAGATGCTCTTTACAGAGTGCTTTCCAGTTTGAGATCACAAATTGTTAGTCTGAATGCTTTTATTGCTCTAGCTATCAGGTAGGAAATTAAGTCCCTGGCCATTTAGTACTTCACAAGTCAAAAACACTGTGATCAAGCGAATGTACAGCTTGGAACACTGAGATTATCACAAAGTAAGCTAAAGTCAAGGATGTACTTTCAGGGTTACTGAAAAACGGCTAAGGTATATAAACCAGATGGAAATGGAAAGAATATTTTGTACACATACAGTCCAATTAGCCAGTGATGATACAGATTTCACAACTTCTGCATGATATTTCTTGCAAATTATTATTAATTGTCTTCAAATACAGCTACATCTTTGCAGCCTACAGAGTTGGATAGAACTATTGGAAGATTTTGCAATAAATCTA
The DNA here is from genome assembly GCA_013396655.1 of Campylorhamphus procurvoides. NCBI lineage: Eukaryota > Metazoa > Chordata > Aves > Passeriformes > Dendrocolaptidae > Campylorhamphus > Campylorhamphus procurvoides. Next base: position 217,470 of record WBMV01000702.1, on the reverse strand, counting down.
AAAGGCTGATGAGAATAATGCACCTACTAGCCAGGAAATAAGTGTACCACCATGGTATAGACATTATCAACTTTCCACAAGTTGCAGGTTTGTTCGAGTATTTTTCTGAAGAATATCTCTATACAGAAACATGTTTGCAGTAGACATTCTAATAGAGAGTGGCCATTAAGGAGAATTGAGCGTATACAAAACACTAAGCACTAAAAATAGCATCTGCTTTCATAAATTCACTTATCAGCAATACTAATCGAGCATGTCACAGGGAAGGTAGCCAGTCATTCCAAAAGCCATATAAAACAGTAGTCAGAGAGAAGAAGAAAATAAATAAGCTTAAGCAATGACAAGCAGTGGGTCACTTGCCAGCCTTTGCTGGTTCACAGCATCTACATCACAAAGAGTATAGTTCTCATGTGTAAAAATACAATAGGAACTATATTACAAATTAATGTACAAGGTTGTATTAAAAAACTCAAAAATTAGGTCTACATGAAGCTGATTTGCAAAGCAGTGATACCTGCATATTCTGGCAGGGTTTCCATACTCAGCAAGATTTGGCAGTGGTTAATATCCTTTTAAAAACTGAAAGTTGTTCTCACCCTTTGATGGGGGAGTAAGTCAGATTGATTCTTCAAACCAGGATAGAAATACTTCATAAAATTTTCTCTCTTGGAGTCCTGGCAGTGGACACAACGGCACTGAGTGTAGAGAGCTAATCACGATGTTCCCACGGAAACCCTTCTTTTATTTCTAAAAACCTCTCACAAATTACTGATCATGTGACTTGAACTTGAGTTTTCTGAACCAGATTCAAAGTTTTCTACTGGACTTTTTAAAATCAAAATGACTGTGGATAAATACAACTAGGAGTCATACTACCCACTGCGGAAAAACCTGGCAAACACGGGAAGTACTTTTTGTGTATTTATTAAGATTGTGGGTAGATGTATTGTACTTTTTGGTAAAATATCAAAAATAATATTCAAGTGCAAATTATATTGTAAGTCATAAGGCATCCACATTTTTGAGTAAGACTCTCATGTTATCTGAGCACCAACTTCAAGATAAATGTTTTGTTTCTTTCTCTGTGTAGAATGGAGAAGCATGAAGTGAGACTCTGACTTACATACTGGGTTTTTTTAATTTCTGTTTTTGTGGGTTTTTTGGTTTTTTTTGCTTGTTTGATGATTTATTATGGCCAGACAGAAGTAGCTCATTGTGCCATATGACTTCCACAAACTATTCTGCAGTTTGGGTTCTTTTTTTTTCCCTGTGGCAGCAGAGATACAGGAAACAGTTCCAAAAATCATGTACAGAAAAGGCTAGATAAAGCACTAATTTCTTTTGTTGCCGTTGAAGCCAAATAGACTGTTTTGAATACAAAAGAAACTATTACACAAAAATCAAATGAAAAGGAAATGAGAAAATATGAAGAGTGAAGTTTGATGAAAATACTACAGTAGAAGGGCTAAAAGAAAATATGATTTTGCAATTACATGCAATTACCTGTGCCTATATACATTAAGTTACAAAGTTTCTATTTTCTTACCATTACAAATCAGAGAGGACTTATTTATTAGGAATTTTAATTATGCATTTACACACCTTTAGTCACACATAGATTGTATGTTTCTGCTGTACAGCTTTTTGTGATAGATTTTCCATACGAAATAGTCTATTGGTCATGAACCTAATGGAAAATAAAATATCAATGCCTACTTAATGTATTCGGTCTGCCTTGTAATTGGTATTTACAAGCTAGTGATCACTCTCTTACAGACCAAAAATATATGATGGCAAACATTAGATGCTTCATAATTTGTACGCACCTCTCTTTACCACTGTATTTTTCTCTAGTTTAGAATTTAGCAGTCTGAGCTGAGTAGTAGATGGTTGAGATTTTTTTGCTTCACATTTTTTTCATGGCCTTTTGTTCTTAAGTCAGAAATAACTATTTAACTTTTTTTTCCATGCTTAAATAAATATTTACTTGTCATCTTGTACTTAAATTTCACCAAACTTTTGCATTGTGCTTCATTTTAAAGCACTTTGATGACTTAAATGCATGTCTCCTGGAAAATTAATATTACAAACATGGAATAAGGTATTCAAACAGTGAAAAATGAATAGCTAATAAAAGATATTAATCAAAAAGAATGTAAAAAATGCAGTTTAGCTGTCATTAAAAGATCACACTTTCTTCCCTTCCTCTGTTACAAGCAGTATCCTATAGCCCACAGCAAAACTTGATAATATCCTCTTTAGATATAAAGAGATGTCACTATTAGTTTCACCTCTTCGAAACAGTATTGAAGTCCTAATGAATACTAAAGGTTTCTTTGAGTAGTACAGTAATAATCAAGTGCATTTGTGACTGAAATTGTTTACTCTCTGTTTGCACAGAGAATGTAAATGATCCTGATTCTTGAATAACCATTTATTTTATATCTACGTATTCCTATATTCTAGGTACGTAAAAATGTTAAAGACTGTGAAATTAAGAAACAATCCCTAGAATCTCAGTCCCAAGAGGCTATAACTACACAGACTTCCCATGTCTGGGAAGAGTATCACTTCTGAAAAAAAGGTCAACTGAGCATTTGGATCCCTTCTATAGGGGTGCTACTCATATTTATCCACATCAGTGTGATCCTTGGCACAGAAAAAATTTCTGATTTCTCTGCTTAACAAAGAGCCTCAAGGGCACATTTTGTAACTTTGGGAAGGACTGATGTCATTCCATCACTGGCTCAAAAAGAAGTTGTATGCCATACAGAGGTTTTTTCAGCTTGTTAGAAATTGCACTGAATTCATCTCATGATTCTAGCACTGAGTACTCATCTTTACCATTATTACTTAAACTATATCTGTCAAGCTGCTAATAATCCAACTGCTTTTTATCAAGACAGCAACAGTTAACAGGTGACATACTGATGTGTGCCATAAGACAGCAGTTAGATCATCTGCTGAGATACAGGGGAATCTGGGCTAAGGTCCTTTCATAGCCTCATGGGAGATAAATCTGTATCCTCAAAAGATTCCATAGCCAGTGGAATATCAGTTATTCTGGGTGAGGTACCACAGCTCTGATTCTTTTTTTATAGTGAACAAAAAAAGATTTATTCAGTCAGAAGCGCACAGAAAGAGAACTTAAGAGATGCCCCAAAACTTCATCCATTTTACAGAGCTGGCCCTGATCAGCCTTGAGAACAGATGACTGAGGGGATCTCATGAATGAAGGGAGGATGTCAGAAGCATGGAGCCAGGTTTTTCTTGGTGGTACTAAGTAACAGGATAAGAGACAATGGGCAGAAACCAATGCATAGGAAGTTCCACCTGGATATGAGGAAAAACTTCTTCACTAAGTGAGTGACTGAGCACTAGAAAATTTTTGAAAGACTCAGCAGAAGCTACTGTTCTCCCTTGCTTTTTCTGTGTGGGGAAAGGATGTCTCATGGACCTTGCCTTTGCATATTGTCACATGCACCCCTCTGACACCCTGGACTGTTCTACCCCAAATCTGGTCTGGGTTGGAACTGCTTTGCCCTGGGACCTGCTCTGTCTGCAAAGGTCCCATTCATCCTGGTACAATGCCACAGATCAGGACTTCTTTGCCACTTGATACGTTAAATGAAACATATTGCCAGAAATATTGCTAAAACTAACAATTACCTCTGTCAACTTGCCATGTATTTTCAGCTACAAATTAGTAATTAATACTACATAAAAATAACAGAAATAATACTAATACATATTTATACTCTATAGCTTTGAATAATTTCAGATACACTTATTATCATAGTGAAGCTGGAGAATTCTGTAAAAATTGAGTTGAATTAGAAGAAAAAGAGAACTTCAGATTAAGGTCATGTTTTTCATCTTAGCCAAAACAGTTCACAGATGTCACCAGTAACCAGAATGCATTTCAGTGGATCTAGCAAAATGAACTGTTTGGTTTGGACAAAGGATCTGTTTATGAAGCACTGCAATTTAGGAATGCTGCTCAGAACAAGTATCTGAAAGAAGGTGTTATCTCCACCTACAGCTGCAGGATAGAATATTGCAAATGAAAGTCGTTTGAATGACTGCTACACAGCACTCTCCAGATAGCAGGGAAGGTCCACCTGAGCAGGATTTGAACTAGCATCAAATCCTAGTGGGAATGTGGAGGCAATAGTTTGATAGGTAGAACCTCAACTGCAGAAGATGCAGTGAAAATACAGAGGCAATGATCCCATTGCTGTGTTCCTTCATGGTGATCCATCATGACCACAATGCTGCCAGGCATAGACAGGACAAGTATTGGTCTGTTTAATTTAACAGCAATATCTCTAGGGTAGAGGACCTTTAAACAGTCTGAGAATAAGTCTGATGTCTATGTGAGAAGTTGAATCAGATCTCTACTGTGGTCATACTTCAGTTTCTTTCTCCTGAGGACAGCACTATGCAGAGTACACCATCTCCCTTTACATTTGCTGAAGTTGTTGACTTAAACTGGGCCCTAGGAAAAAGAAGTAAAACCTGTGAAATTTCTCTTTATGAAGCATATACATGTAAAAAATCATCCAGTAATTCTACTTTTATATGAATGGAAACCTTGAAAACTGTCTCAGAGATGAAGACCACCATACCTTCTTGCTGCCTCATATAGTCTAAAACACCAGGAAAACCTCACCATTGCTAAAGCTCCTGAAGCCTAACACCATGTCAACTTAGTTTGAGGCAGCATTTCCTTGACTTCTTACACTCCTTTCTGAACTATATGGAGTTCTAAAGGTACAAGTAAAGATTCCTAACTGATACTGACACAGTTTTCAAACCTGAGGGAAGCATTTCTCCTTCTGAAGTCTCCTCCAAGTCTGCTGTGGAGCTTTCTCAGGAGGAAAGCTCACCATTTTTTCTCACTTTCCAATTCTGATAAGACGGTAACCCAGGGAAGAAAATAAGGAAGGCTTCTGAAGTTAATCAGTAATTATCATACAAAAATAGAAATTGTCCAGACTAATAAGTTTCAACAATTGATCATTGATCTGGCAGGATTTGAGCATGTATAAAAACTTTGGTGCTTGAAGCTTGAAAGTTTTCAGACTGCTGTGTCTCAAGAAATATCGGTTGGGTATATGTATAATTTAATTCAGAACTTCAAAGCTCCTCTATCTGCAGAAACCACTTCAGGAGAGAAGTATTTATGAGACATTTGAATTATTCCTACAGTACAAATGGACAAAATGAAAACAAGAGGAAAAGGTGAAGTAGAGAAAGAAGAGAACAGGATAATAGAAGAGATTAATTAGAACATAATTTAAGGCAGATGGGCTGAATATGTGTTCTGGATACACAACACAGTGAATCAGTCAAGCAAAGAATATTTTTTTTCAAAAGGTGAGGTAGATTGCATAGTGCATAGACCAGTGAATTAAACTGTATTTTCTTTATGTTGCACTTACAGAATTTTCTTCAGAGAAAATTTGAGCTTTAATATTGTTGCAACAATAGTTAGCAAAAATCCTTGTTGGTTTTTTCCTAAACACAGCATCCTTACTTTCTTTTTCTTTTCTAGCCTTCATTGTATGATAATATTTCAAGTCACTATCAACTCATTTAGTACAAAAAGATGTCATTTCAAGAACATTTCTTCATCTTGTGCTACAGTATGGGACATAAGAATCCCCAAACCCAGCTTTACAGGAGATGCATGACCAAGGAAAAAAATAGAGGAAATCTGTACCTAACAGCTGATGAGCTACTTGGAGATAGTGAAATGCTGCCCTGTTCCTTTTCACCCCATTTATATGTAGAGAAGTAACACAGAAGAAATATTAGCAACCAGTAGAGTTGATTGGAAAATGTTCTTCTACACTGTAGAGATTTTTTTTTTATTTCAGTAGTTTTCTCTTTCACATCACAATTAATATGTCCATAGTTGCCACAAAACAGTGAGATTTATGGATGCCAGAACACCTGAAACAGCATTTCTTTAGGGTAGGAAAAAGTCTAAACTGAGACACTATCAACCAGAATAGGAAGATAAACTGTGTTTTCGGGTATCACAGTTGAGTCTGTTGCCATCAACACATGCAAAAGAAAAAAAAAATGAGGTTTACTTAACGTGGAATTCTCAGCCACAGAAAAAAAATCATTTTTTATCAAAAGTGACAGTAAAGCAGTCCATGCTACTAGGAGCCTAGGTTTCTATGGGCAGTGTATTTAATCCTCAGCCAGCTCTAGTGCACCAATAATCATTCTGTGCTGGTACAATAACTTGCAGAGGATTATTAAAGCACTGAGCCAGTGCTTTATACGGTTGTGTTTGAAAGAAAAAAAATTGCTATTGCCAGTATAGTTTATTTTATTGGAAAAAAAAATAAATTATAGCACAATGCTTCCCTTTCCTGGCATAGGTTGTCTACACAGAAAAGGCATTTGCCACTAGAGCAGCACCAGCTTAGCTACATCAACAAACCTGTTGTAATATATAAAATGCCTGAGACAGGCACAATCACTCTGAAAGCTGCTTCTGGGGCAAAGGTGGCCTTCATGTTCTCAAACTGAAATACATTCCTAACTTAATTGCATTTTCAGTCTCTATAGAGTAATACATGGCACCACGACAATAGGCAAAATATGTTAAGAATAAAGCAGTCATGATTACTAAAAAAGCCTAGAATATAAAATCAAGAAGAGGTGATTAAAGTGAACACTCAAGAAATGCTTCATTCTTGTTGAAGTTACTGTCTATGCCTGCTATTGCATTGTTGGCCTTTGTACATGATTTTGCCTCAGGAGTCTCTCAGTTGGAAAGTAGGCGGAAATGAAAGAAAAAGTCCTAGAAAAATCAACTGAGAATGCAACTTAGAAAGCAATAATAATACAATATTTTCCTCTCCCCCCTGTCTTTGAATTTCACTGCTTAGTACACCTTCAGATTAAAAAGAATTAGACTTTCCTTTTGTTTTGTGTCAGAAACAAGTATTTCAAGGTGTAATGGAGACAAATAATTGAAATGTCAAGTCTCAGGTATATTCTTAACCAAAAGGGTTGACTTCACTTCATTGAAAAATATGATAGGACTGTTATGCAAGGACTTAATAAGTCTCCGGCATATGATCTGTCATATTTTTCAGATTTTCATGGAAATGTTTTCCAACATTAAATAAAAAGAGAATGTTATTAGTTGCTGCCTGTTTATTCTTCTGTATTTATACCTTCTATTTAAAAATCTGTCAGCTAGGAATGAGTGAAAACAAAACTAACTGGACTGGGACAGCTAATCACATGCAAAGAGTAATGAACAGTCAAAATCTTCTGCCATTTCTGTGAAAGCAGCCTGTGCCAGTGGTGAGTCATTAAGAATTATTGTCCATGAGAAGATGATTTCTTCTCAAAGTCCTGCTGAGGGTCAGTGTGCTCCTAGATAAAGCAATCAGGTTTAGTAGAGAATATTCCTTGGCTGCATATTTGTAAATGTTTAGGGTCAGATATCATGTGCTTCACTGTAGGCATTATTACTCAAATCTGTTTCCATGAAGCCCTGAAGAAGGACCAGAACTGTGTAAGCCTTTAAAACATTCCTCATTACCCATCTATGTCCAGATATAGAGGAGAATTTGTGATTCAAGTTCTTTTAAAACGTATTTCGATGTTTAAATGTCCTTTGGAAAACCCCAAGGTGCTATATATGGCCCTGAATAAACTTTTAGCCAATTGGTTTGGGTCTGGCTGAGCTGGATTTCATGTCCCCACAGCAGCCCTCGCAGTGCTGTGCTTTACATTGGTAGCTCAAAAGGTGTTGATAACGCACCAGTGCTTTGGCTGCTGCTGACAGAGCATCAGCTCTGTCTCTCCAACATTCCTTCCCCCACCATCAAGGGGCTGGGGGTGCGTGAGATCCTGAGAGGGCACATAACCAGGACAGCTGATTTGAACTAACCAAAGGGATATTCTATACCATATAACATCAGCTCAGATATAAAAGCAAAGGAGAGGAGGAGAAAGCGAGGACATTCATTATTTACAATGTTTGCCTTCCAGAACAACTGCAGCACGTGCTGAAGAGCTGCTTCCCGGGAAGTAGCCAAAGACCATTCACTAATGGAAAGCAGAGAATAAAACTTATTTACCTCTTTCCTTGTGCACATGCAAACTTTCACTTTTGCTTTAGTAAACAGCCTTATCTCACTTATGAATTGTTTTCCATCTTATTCTCCCTCTCCTGTCTGGCTGTGAAGGCGTGTGATAGAGCAGTTTGGTCGGTACCTGATGTCCAGCAAGGTCAACCCACCACCACAATACAACTTTTGCTGGTTTCCCAGTCAGAAGCCACATGAGGCTATCTTGGATGTGGTAAATATAGGGTCACAACAGCAGCTGCCCTTTTCCCTCAGCTAAGTTGATGCACTAATGTTATGCTTCCCAGAAATACTTTCAAAGGAAGAAATAATTTTCTCTTGTGAGAGAAACTATCAATTGTACTGGTTTGTGCTATAAAGTGTCTTTCCAAATTCAGTATGGGAGTCAATCAAAGGAAAGAAACTATAAATGCAATAAATGCATAAAAACTATGTGTGAATAAATAAATCAGATTAATCAAAAATAAATACTCTCTTTTAAATAATATACTTACCTTTTTTAATTACATAAGTTCTAGCCAAGGATTAAATAAAAGAATTGTTAATGAAAGTGCTGCCTTAAATCAGAACCATAAAAGTCAATGTCAGTAGAAATAACTGTGAAGAGACACATGACACTACACTCCGGTATCAGAGTTGTTAGAGTGCATCTTTTCCTTCTGTAAAAAATCATGATTCACAGCTATGTAAACACGCTTTTCAGAGGAAGGGAAGAATGGTCTCGGTTTGTCAGATTGCACAGGTATACATCAAAAACAGTTTGCTGAAACAAGGACAACACAAATTTACCTGTCTCGATAACAGCCTACAATACTTATTTTCTAAAGAAAAACTGGACTAAAAAATTGTTAAGCTTTTCAATATTTAAATTAAAGTAGTAGCTTCTTATGGAAGAAATTAAATATTTCAATTGAAAAGTTTTATTTCTTCCTACCATGAAAGAGGGTCGGAGCTTGTCTACGAGAAGACTGGGGATGTTGCTCTTCACAATTCAGAGTCTCTATGTCCTACATTGCTGTGTTTCAAAGGCTTAATAGAGAAGGTGACCACCAGCTCACACCGATATTCTTGTGTATTGAATGTTTCTAGCAGGGAGATATCTCACTTTTTTTGCCTCAAGTAATTACATCTAGACTTCTCTACAGAAGGTAAAATAAATACCAAAATCACAACTGAGATTCACAGTCACAAGAGGAGAAATCTTCTGATATCCCTTGCTTTTCTGCCAGAATTTTTTCAGTTGACAAAAAAACTTTAAAATATATTTTCTAATAAATTATTTTCCAGGTGTTTCAAGATCGGTTTTGTTTTCTTCTAAAAAGAATCCCTGGTTTGAGTGGACATTTGGAGGTCAGCTGGCCTTGACAGTTGCTCAAAGGGCAAATTTTGTTTAGGCTTACATCCTGGAGTAATAATTCATTAACAAGAGAAAAAAAGGCAAATCTAAAATGACTTTGAAATCTGATTTGTTGCAATAAAAAAATCCCTACAACAGGCAGATGAACTGATGATGAAAGTTACAAAATTAATCCCCAAAGGTAGATAAAGAGATTATAAACAACTATAAAATTCACGTTAACCAGATGTGAACTATATTGAAATTATGACATCCTTCTGAAGTGTCATGAAAGGCATGTCCAAAGATGTGATGCAGTGATTCTAGAAATCAGAAAAGTATTTCTGCAAAAGAAGTAATATACAACGAGGACATTCAGCATCTGGGAGGCATCAACACACCACATTCCTTTAATAATCTTGCAACATGTTTTTCCACCACTAAAGCTCAGATTTGTCATCTGATTCAATATAATCAAAAGGTTGGGTTGTTGTCTTATAGAGTGGGCAGCAGAGCACTTATTCCATCCTTCTAAATGAAAGGTTTTTTAACTGTCTATGAAATTATTGTATTTTGTTCATTTAAAAACAGTGCTCTATGAGGCATCAGGCACTTGAAACCTCCAGTGGCTGCTAAAACCAGCAATCGTAACAAACCTATCAGAGCTATGGCTATGCCAGAAACCTGGGAAATTTTTTGAAAGCTACTAAATATTCAGATTCCTTTTCAATTTTTTTCTTTTAACAGACTTTATTCCTGGTCAAAGCTCAATATAAACCTACAAAACAAGGGAAGACTGATATTAGAATAGTGTGTACATGTTTTGTAAATGAGTTTGGTAAAAGATCGTAAAAGATGTGGAAAAAGATTCAAAAATGCTTACAAAAGAACTATAGGGTTGATCTCAGGCCTGGAATAAAAATACCTTGCACTGACAGATTTAGAGCGCACAATGTGTTGAGTCTGTCAAAAGAAACACAAGCTGTAACTTGATTATAGCACGGAACTGCTTTGACAGGAAGAAAATCAGTACAAACACCTTTTAATCCGCCAAAAAAGTACACCAACAAACAGCAGTTGTAGGCTGAAGCTAAGCATATTAACATCTAAAAATCCAGCATGTGTTTTTTAATTCACCTTCCAAAAGAAAGGAATTGTATTGCATCTGTCTTGTCTGTCTATCTGTCTCTATTTGTTTGTGCTTCAGCCTCTTGATAAACTGTCACTGCATTTGGGGCAGAAGTAGATTCATTATCTGAGAAGTACTGTCTTAGAAATTACTAAATCTCTGAAAGATTACAGAAAATAAGCAACTAGAAAAGAAAGACTGTGTAGATTCTCCCCAAGGAGGGAAAGACATATACTCAGCTCCCATCCGACACTAACAAATCCCTACTGGAAGCATCGCTATCCACATTCTAACTATAAGAAAAAGCTTCCATTATAGGCAGCGTTCTGCAGGACACCAGAGAATCTGAATCAGAGATAAAAATCCATAGGAACAAAGATGCCCTTTCTACTTGGTGTTACAACCAGGTCCAACTTTATTGGGTTGTAATACTTCAATTTCAGGCCTCAAGAGATTTTGCTCACACAAACCCTTGTAATGCCTTTGGTTCTTTGATACCTTGAATTCACATCCAGAGAAAAACTATGCATTTTTCTTTTAATTTGGTGATTAAAGAGGCATTTTCGCAAAAAGGGGTTTACAGAAAAACATGCAACTTCATAAAAATATTACAACAAAATACTGAGACTAGCAAGCATTGCTAGACAGCAATTGCACTCAGCAAACACAAATCCCATGCCACTTAAGTGAGGCACCTACAACTTACAGAAACTACCCCTACTACTACCCTGACACACACACTGACAAAATTCGACCTATCAATCAGCAAGATATAAATGCCGTCTGTGGCACTTGTAGAACTAAAACAGCTAAAAATCAGGATGATTAAACTCTCAAGGAAAATAAGAAGGAAACAAATGCACGCCCTTAATTTAGCAGCATTTCCTATGAGGTCACATAAGGACCTTTTTATGCATGCATGGCAAGAGCTTTTCTCCTGGACAGTCTCACATCTACACCAAATGGAATATCAAAGGAAAGAGGAGTGGAAAAAAGAAGCATCACAACTGAAGAATCATTTTACCGTTAAAAAAAAGTTTAAGTTGTGCTTCTTTGAAAGTGTCTAATAAAAATAGGACAATGAGCTATTGTCCACCTCAGTGAGATGTGTAGCCATGCACACCCCAAGACTGTGGTTAAGCTGTGGCTCATGTACTGCCCTCAGTTCTTCCTATGTACAATGTATATACACTGCACATGGTACACCTGGAAACAGGCAGCACCTGAACAGAAAATGTCTGGCAAAAAAGTCTCACTGTACTCTTGTGTTCATGATTTAACTACAGAGTTGTAAAAGGAACAAAAAGCTACTTGGTATAACCAATAGGTCAGTGATAAGGACACTCATCTGAAATGGTAAGTACATATAGCCAAATCTCTGTTGGTTCTGATTTAGAGAAAGAATTTTCACCTGGCTTTTGCATCCCATCCCACTGTCCTAGCCTGTAAGTTTTAAAGGTAGATTCACACTTTCTGTGTCTTCTCTGAGGCCAAGATTGTATTTAACTACAAATTTCATGCAACTGCAATAATGTCAGACATGGAAATTGCAAAGGAGATCTTGCCCTGGGAAAATAGAGCCTTAGTCTCAACTTTCAAATAGGTCTTCTACTGCGCAGTTGAGCACTCCAACTGCTGGCTTAAGCAGGCTGCTAGGTGTGGTGATCCGTCTCTATCACTCATGCAGAGTCTGGTCCAGCTCTGAAGATGCCTACCAAATAAGACCTTGCAGATGATGAGACAAGGAATGACAGTTTCAACATTTTACCAAGATTTGCAGATGTGGATTTGACTGTTTGCAAACAGCTATCAAAGACAACACATTCCAAGTTAACTGACAGCGAAGACAAGCTTTTTCAGTAACACAGCAATGCACAAATATCATACATGGGCCAAGAAGCCTGTAAAGGCTGCCAAAGTTATGAAACACATGACGTCTCCTCACTTGACGCATCCTGAGTCATTCTCCAGTATTGCACTGCATGATTTGAACTTTCATGCCCAATTAGTACTCCCCTGGAATACCTTTATTCTTTCTGAGGCACAGCTTTTCAAGAGGCGGCTTCCTGATCTATGCAGATGCTCTGTATTCACAGTTGTGAGATTTTGGCTCACTCTTCAGCTACACTGAAATGCATCCCACATGAATAAGCCAGATTTACTAGATATTAGTAAATGCCCTGGGGAAACATTTAATCCTTATCATTGTCTGTTTATAAACTGTCTCATGCATGCATTATCTTAACTCAGATCATATGTATATTTTAAGATCACTGAAGATGATACTGAACAGCATTCAGCCTCATATGAATACCACCACTACCCCTTGAAAACCCTTTTGTCCATGATTCCCTTGGACAATTGCTTTGTGGGATTTTCTAATTAGTGAATTCTTAATGTATTTAATATGTGCTTGACTGACATTGTAAAGTGACCATTTTTAATCAAAATATTTTGCAGGGATAAGTTAAAGCCTTACAAAGTTCTATTATAATTGAGCAATTATTTTATCAGCCAAAGTTACAGTTTTCTCTGAGTGAACTCAGCATCTTCATATTCCTAGATTTTATAAGGGTCCCTTACTTATTGTTATTAGAATGAACTGTGAGGTGAATTGATCCAAACTGTCTTAAGTGGTCAATAGACTTCATTCCAAACACTCACAGCAGCAGCAGTAAGGTTTCTCACATGGTAACCTTGAAGACCCATGTTTTCTTTATGTCCCACTTTGTTTATCTTTCAACATTGTTCATTTCCAGTTTCAGAATTCAATCACTGACAAATACTTAAAGAACTTTGTGGCTGGAGAACTGTACAGTACTGGACCAAAACATCTGTGCTGCTATGAAAAAATGGACTTTTTTAAGCCTAGAGCGTTTTCTGATTTGAAGTAGAGACTATTTAGCCCTGCTATGTGGCCATTTTCCTTTACCAAAAGAGTATTTTAGCAAGCTTCTCTCACAAACCAGTAGGCCACCAAATACCAGTTCTAAGTTTTCCACACACCCCAAAATGCAGGAAATAAAGAGAACAAACAGAATATTCATTTTATGCATCATGAGATCTTGAAAGTAAAAGTAAGTATGGCAGAAAAAAACAAAGAAACAGAAAGGCTACAAGTGTGAATATTGCCGGTCCAGGACACTAACAGTGCCTTCAAGCTAAAGTGATTCCATCCAATGGGAGAGTTGCCTGAACACATAATAGAGGGTGCAGTTAGTGAATTAAGCTATAAAAGACACTATTTTAACTAAACATTATGGAGGTTGCCATTAAAAAGAACTATACAAAGAAGTAAAAAAAAAAAAAACGAAAGTCCTAGTTAGCTGTCTCTTTTTTTATTCCTGAGTTTTACTTTTTCCCAAATGTTAGCCCAAATTAACCCACTTGACTCACCACAATGAATTTTTCAAAAGGATGACCTGATATTTGAATGTCAGCACTTTCTCTTCAGTGTTCCTAAAGATGTCCAACAAAAACCACTGCTGGTACTTCCACAGTCACTAACAACAGCCAGAAGATTCTAGGCAAAGCTTTAAATCATTGACTGAAAATAGATCAGTAACCATAGTGCAGTACTCAGCAGCGGCTGGTTGGAAAGATCTGATAAGCATTAGTAAGGGTTAGATGGGGTCCAGCATGCCCTTATGGTGCAATCATCGCAAAGTTTTGTCACAGCTCTTATATGAATGACAGCAACAATCTATTTCCACACAGATTTATAGCAAGATTGCAGCCAAAAGACCAGAGCATTTGGGGCGTTCTTCTTCCTCTGATTGGGAGGCAGCAGTTTGTTTCGCAGACTACTGATTTCTCTGCAATGGTAGTTCCATTAATATCTGTCTCTGGTTAAAAGTTGTACCTACCCCAGTTGAGAGGAAAAGAGAAAAGAAAATAACACTGAAGATCGATCTGTGTGAATATTCCTCTCTATCTTTTTTATAATAACAACAAAGAACTGCAGAAGCAACTTTTTCCTTGTAATCTGTTTGACCTAATACAAACCAAGTGGTTCTGGAAGAAATATAGTATTATCTGTCCAAGCAAGCAATCAACCTAACGTGTTCACTCATGTGCCCTGGTAAAACACAGTGCACAAGTGGAAATATAACTGTTTGAAGACTGTCATTACATCATGTACACAGATAGATAGTAACATGGAGAAAAGTATGCTCAAAAATGTATTCAACATTCTTATTGCCACCCTTCTTTTGAATGCTGGCTTCACAAATGTTTATGGCCCTCCCAAAGCAACACATAAATAATCATGGAAGAAGCCTTGCTTGCAAAAATTTTCAAAGTAATGAGAGTCCTAGTACATGGCAATGTGCATCAGGCCTTACAGCTTTTTTTGAGGAATAAAAGGAGGACGCACTTAGAGAAAATGAAACAGAGAAATAAAACACTCATGTAAGGAAATTAAGGTACTGTGAGTTTTAATTTCTAAATATAAGTTAATTCTCTACTATCGTTTTCATAATTTTTTATTGTTCTTGTATATTATTTCCGGTGACATAAATGAAGTAACAGTAAATTTATGCCAGAAGACACTTAGCTTTGGCATTGAATTGGAAAGCAATGGAGAATTTCTTTTAATATGTTTTCATGGAAGGATTTTCTTGAGAGGCATTTATGAATTGATATTGAAATCTATTTGTGGATTTATGATTCACTCCATGAGGTAGCAGAAAGACCTCACTGCTAGTTCCTATTCTTGGAGTATGCTAGTATTGCAAATACATTATTGACAAAAGATGCTAAATGTCAGTATTCTCTTCATTGTATCTTTCTCTCTTGCACACAGATATTGTCAGCTGTCTTTGTCCTGTTTCCAGAGTTCTTCATAAGGCAGAGCCAAGGTAGGTAGAGAAAGGACGCGCCTCAAGTCATAAAAAGCTACTACCATGTGGTTGCCATGGAACTTTTCCAATGATGCAATTCGTTGTACTGTCCATTTCAGATATGACCAAAAGCAAAGGTCTTGGAGACTTTGATCATGCAAGTGCCCTGAAGGTTGTTGGAAACCAGGCTGGTCACACATAACTGCCTCGGGATAATCACCTCTTTTTGTGGCATAACATGAACAGCAATAAAGAATATTTGGTACAGACTGTGAAAATCCCATCTTTTCCCAATAGAAATCTACACTGTTTTTACAGGAAATCAAGGTTGTTATATTTTGTAATGTCCATGTAGGTAAGACTTCTGACCATGCGAGTCTTAGTATGAAGTTTGGTTTGTGACGGGTTTCTGATTTTTTTTTTTCCAGAGTGATGACATTCATTACCACCATTGACCTAAAATTTTAATGGGGTTTTGTAAATTTCTCAAAATAACGTTTTTGTCAGTACTTCTTATTTTTAAAATTTTCGCAGAAAGAACTGAGGTTTTACAAAAATCTTTCCCCTTTTCTCTGTATGTGAAAGTATTCTCAGACATTATCCTTTTAGTAAGTTTTCTGTTAACCTATGCAGTCACATTAGAATGCTTTATAGACAGGTTTTGCTTGGTTAGTTACATTGCAGCAAACTGTCTTACCTATGTGATTAAAAAATAAATATTAAGCCACCTTAGTCCCAAGGTATGTTCTTATATTATTAATAGTTCTTGTTTACCTGACCTTATAAAAACATACTTGATTTTGTTGTTTCAAATAGGTATAAATAATTCAAGAAAGTGTTTTTCTAAGCAGGTTATTACCTATAAGGATGTAGCTTTTAAGACAGCCTTTAGTATAAAATATGCATAACTGCCACATATATTATTAACAGGTACCCAAAATGGTTAGCACAGTACCTTATTACCAGAAAAACAAATGAGAATTCTGGTATGGAATACTGCATCAGAAGATATGGGTGAAAGTAGACAGATTTTTTTCTAAAATGTATCTGCTTTCCATTCATGGGAATTTAAACAAACATCAGTGTACGGGCTTCATGATGTATCACTGTTATCATATTAGAGATTGCAGGAGGAAATAAAAAGTTGCCTCACAGAAAAGGGAACACAAAATCATATCTCACTGGAAGGGAGAATAAGCTTATTTGCCATCAAGAGGACAATCTGCTATTTCGTTCCTTTGATGCAGTTCATATTATGATGGTCACAGTGTCAGGATTAATTAGACCAGAGGATGGTGTAAATGCCAAAAGAAGAAGTTGCTGTACATCTGTTCTAATTTATCTCATGGATGTTCTTTCAGTGAGCAAGTGAAGAATGTGGCTTGGGCCATCTGTGACCCAGTTAGAGAGAGCAGGATGGCCTGTTGCCTTGCGGGTGCCAGGACAGAAGCTTGACAAGAAGGTCAAAGAATGGTCTGAGGATTGCTGGGGAATTTCCACTCATATGCAAACCTGTGACTGCAGAAAGGTGGGAGAGACTCTCAGGTGACCCTGGTGACCTTGAAAGGGAAACTAATAACTGGATCTTCTCAAGCAATCCTCTCTAGGTTAATCTTCAGCCTGTTAGCAGAGACATAGACATATTGATAAGTCTTCATTTATTGATGCAGAAATAGAATCAGGAAGAAAGCCAGTCAGAATCCCCATGGGAGGAAGAAAAAGTGTTCTCTTACAACATCTTTAAAGAGGACTTAAGACACCCAATAGTAGAGAAGGAAAGATGGCAGATGACTTTTAAAAGATTCAATGAAAGTTTAATATTGACCCATACTTCCAGTATAAATTTTATAGAAATGAGATGGAGGTGCTTTACAATGTGATATAATGAACAATGAGCAAAAGCTGTGTGTGTTTCATTGGTTGTCTACGAATTCGAAAGCAAAGAGCAGATAAAATGAATTAGCAGAAGTTCCACATTTGGTTTTCTAATGTTGGGTCATACAGAATTTGGGGAATGATGGTGAAGAAAATAGTAAAGCTGTAGTCACCCTGAATATATTTCTTACATGCAGCTGCCTTACAGGTGCCAACACTTAGTTAAATTGGGCTGGCAAGAATCATTTTAGACTGGTATTATCTGGTAATAATTAACAAAAATACTGAGAGTTAACACAAAAGAGATTGGGATACAACACAAAAGATTGGAAAACAGTAAGTTTAAAAAAAACTCCAGACTATGCGCAAGTTGAGAAATTGGTATGTAAACAGACAACTGGAGATGAATTCGTACTAAGCAATAATGGCCATGAGAAAGTCAGTGCAATTTTCTGATGAATAAGGTAAAAGAACACACCCTGGGATTTTAGCTTTCCTCCATATGCTAGGAGAGAATTTAGAGAAATGTAATTAAGATTCATACTTCTACAGGGATTAGCTGAAGAGAAAAAATGGTAGAGGGATGGAAAGGAATCAACTAATAACACTGTAATGGCGATAGGAGAAAGCATGGTATTCATTTTTGACAAAAAAAAAACCTGATTAAAAAAAAGGAAAGGAAAAAAGAGATGGAAAGTTTTTAATTAGGTATCCACATGAATGGGCATAACTGCAAAGGCACAAGATTAAAAAAAATTTAAGGATATGAATAAAGATGGGGAAGAGCAGAAATTATATGAAGCAGCAGGAAATTTAAGGATGAGGGTTGTGAGAAAGTGTCCCCCAAGTGGAGCCTATGAAAGTGAAGAACAGCCTCTCCAGGAAGTGCTGAACCATATGTCTATAAAAAGCTCCAAAGAAAGCATTAAAAAGCCAGCCTGATGGAGCTAACAGGCTTTCATTACAGGTAGCTAAGCTAAATAATACATAACTAGAGGTCATTTCCACCACTATACTATACTAATTTTCTCTAGCGCGTCACTTAATTGAATTAATGAAAAGTTAGAACTTTCATTCAAAAGCACGTTGAAACAGATGGACTCAAAATTGTTCCAGGAAGCTTCTGCTTAACTATTAATTTCCTTTACTAGTACTACTGAGCAAAAGGATTAACAAAAGATTCTACTCTGAGAAAAAAAATCGGGAATAATCTCTTGGATCTTGTCACAGGCTGAGAGGTAGAAAATAATCCCAACTTTTTTTCATTAAGGTCCCTAATTCACTCAAACCCCAGCAGCTCTGAATAACTATGTTATTGTTTTATTCTTAATGTCTGCCATGCATCAATAGCTATAATGGAGAGAGATTGATAGAAAGCAGAAATTTAGTAGCAACTCAGAAATTAAATTGCCCAACCAGTCTTTCTTCTACTGTTCCCTGGTGGATACAATTCTGTTCATTAATCTGCATGTTGATTATAGCCCCTCTGTGATATTGATCTGCATTTCACAGTCCTGTGTTTGCAAGAACATGTAGTTGCTACAGGCAGCTACTGTGTTGCATACACATTGAATTATTGCTAAAATATTCAAACCCAGAAAAAGAAATAAAACTAGTCGTCCGTACACTGATTTGAGCTTCTGTACTTTTTCCATGACAATATTTTCTTTTTTTCTCCACTCATTAATAGAAAGAAAAATTAAACAGATTCAGGAAAAAGAAAAGAAAACAAAAAACTCCACTAACCAATCCTTTATAAGTAATTTGTCTCAGAAAATCTCACAAACAGTATTCTGCAATTTTTCAACCTATCTTAAAGTCTTTAAAGTAGCCATTTCCTCTTGATTAGATCCATTTGTGTGGACAAGTACAAGAAGGCTATTATTTGCACTTTATTCTCTAAGATGTAGTGAAGGCATTTCTCTTCCTTTTGCATCCCAGTTCTATATTGTGAATCTTCTGTATTTTTATTTGGATTTGCTCTAATGCTACAATTGTTCAGTTTATTTGTTTTTCATTTAAAGAATCCACACTTAGAGGAAATAGTACATCTATTGTTTCTTCCATGCTTGAATTGGGCAGTTATCCTATCAGCTGTCTTCTCTGTGCATCTATACCACCAGATAAAAGATCAGAGGTAATAGTTTTGGGACAGAGGAGGCCCTCACATTGCATCTGTAAGATAACCAAAACAGTGATGTAGAGGGACAAATCGAAGGATAGACATTTTTAAGTGATTATGAAGACATTAGAAGATATGTGGGAAAGGAAAAGATGAATCTTAACACCAAGGCTGCCTGGAAAAAGCATGTGATATAACAGCATAAAACAGAAAAAGAAAATCAGAGCTGGTGTACTCAGTGTATGCACCTCAGAAACCCAATTCTGTCCCTTTGAGAGATGGCCCATTATGTCGGTGAGTTTCCTCTGGTGAGGCAGAGGAAATGCTCCTTGACTGTTCTTCTTCCAGATTTCTTTTTTGATGAAAAGGGAATCACTGGGAAAAAAAAAAAATGTTGCTGAAAGGAGACTAAAAAAATGACTGGAGAAAAGAAAGTAACTGACGGAGAAAAAGAGGAAACGCAGAATAAATAGAGGCAAAGCACAAGAAGCAAAGGATGGAAAGTAACAACCAGCGCAAGGAAACGTTTTCTCCAATATCTGTCTTTACCAATGAAGGGCAAACCAGGCACGCTACAAAACCGGTTTGATTATCAGTAGGATGACTATCTATAGTAAGGTACTAGCCCAGTCCATTCATGCATTTACATCCAGGGGAATTTTCTGCCACCCTAAATATTTTTTTCTACCCTGAATCAGGAATAAACTGAAAAGTCCTTTTGATTTCAGTTATGGTTGCAAATTGCTAATAATACTGATACAGGCAATAACCAGTAAGTTACAATGCAGGTGTGAATATTTGGGTACAAGGCTGTCATATTTATATGAGTGTCCTATGAGTATAGTTCACATACTATGAGATCCTTATGTGAATCTCTTTCAGGGTGATTATTTGCAAAGATTATTCAATATCTTCTGTTGGTACTATTCCATTTTATATGGATTTAAATTATTTAAAATATGCACGGGGTCCAGAACTATGTGAAAGCTCTGCTTCACTTGCAATGAAGCTAATAGCTGAGGTGGTTTAAGACCATCTTAATCACTGCTTAACTCGACACTTCACCGGGAATTACAAATCAGGCTTGATTAAACCGAACCCGAACCTTGGCCACTGGAGCTCATAGCTTGATGTCTTAATACCAGCAGCCTTTGGCAGAGAGACAGAACAGGCAACAGCGGGCAGCTACTTCCTAAATTGCCAGAGCTGGATCCATCAGAAATTTTCTACCCGAGTGTTAATTTTCAACCCGATGGTACTGGTACCCACCTGAGAAGGGAGAGTCCCAAATCATATCACTTCCAGAGTTAAACAGAACAGATATTTACCCTTTGCCTTGCTCAGGGAAATGTCCTGTGTCTGACAGGAGGCAATTCTTGTTTTCACTAGCACTTCCTGGGAATTATTGAAAATTTTCCCAGAAAAAGCAGTTTGTTGAAACAGATAAAAATCCATGGTGTGTTTACACTTCAGTGAAGCAGTGTGCCTTGTTTTCAGCTTCTGCCCAGCTTCCAAAGCATACGGACACCTCGATTACAGCAACAGAGAACTCTAAATGAGCTGGGGATTTTCTATGACAATAGTTTTGTTATCAAATGTCTGTCTGTACTTATTTTTCATCCACTGACTCTTTGATTCATTGCCAGGGATTCTCTGCCAGTGGAAGCATCCACCCCAGTGGATTGCTAACATCACTCTGGCTTTAAACTCCAGCCGGATTCCACAGAGCTTAGCTGGCTGGAGCTTCCTGGAAAATGCTCAGGGTCTAGGGTCGGCATATCTTCTGGGTGTAGCAAGGACAGTGGCTCATAGCACCACAGAGCCAGACCCTGAAGGGGTTCTCTGGTGCCAGGAACTGCCAGGGCTTTCACCCACCACTAATGAGCTTCTTAAATTTACATCTAGTTTTAGCTCTCACCCACTAATTGCATTTTTCTCTCTTTCTAGATATAGTAATTCCCATGCCTGTGTTTTCAGCTTCTATTCTGTATTTGGTTTAGCCTTTTCTTGCCTCCTGCTAATTTTCCTGTGTTTTATTTCACATCTTCATGACATTTTCCTCTGAGGTCATTTCTCCCTGATGTTTTATATTCAGGCATTCTCATTTGTTGGTCTAATATTTGTTTTATGAGTCTCCACTTGCATTATGATTCCTTTGCTATTGCCTCCATTTTTTAACTGTTATTGCCACTTCCATCAGCCTGACCTTAGTCTTTGGGCTGCTGATCTCAGCCTCTAGAGCAGCACTTCCTCCTGACTTTGATCCTAAATTATCTTTTCCATGCAAGGCACATTCAGCTGGCATTTTGAATTTCCTGAGCTTGATATTGCAAGCCCCACAGTAGTTCTCAAGAAAAGAAAGGCCACCTGAATTTGATTAAAGCCAAAAGGGTCAGTCAAGCATGCTGCAAGTTGTCTGTTCCTACATGATTCAGCCTGGCAGAGCCTTTCTTGCTCCCCCAGCTTGGCAGAAGTGCCGTGCCATTTTAGCACTGCTGGCAAGCCTCTAACTCCCACTTCCAGCAGCAAACTGCAGGGTAAGGTACCGTGCAGGGTCAGGATGGTTGGCAGACTCTGGTCTGCTGTACACAAGGACATGTGAAGTCTTACCTTGGCTGTCTCCTTGATCCTGACAGGTGCAGCTTCCACTTCTCTACATTTAATCCTAGCCATGCTCTGTTTTTTGTATTTGGTCACACAGCCTCTCTATGAGGATGTACTTATTTATTCTCTATTTTTTTATTTTAAATCCTTTTCAAAAAGCCCAGACAGCCTTACACCCGGAAGGTTGATTCACCATCTGTTCAAAGTGAAAAACATCAGGGTAAATAAAATTTGGATAAGGAGGCTCACAGTAAACAGGCCAAATCTTTCTAAAATGTTGGAGGTGATAAGGCATCTTAATCATCCAGTTTTCCTGTACTGAGCACAGCCATTTGCCTTGAAGGTTTGGTCACTCCTTAATGTTGAACCTTAATTCTGAATCCTTTCTTCCTAGCTTAGACTACAGCAGATGTGAGTAGGACTGCAAGACTTGAGGAGGGAGGAGGAGAGTTAACATGTTGAAGGCATGAGCTTTACATAAAAGCTAGTGTTACGTATTTTTCCACATCAAAACACAGGGAATGGGCACTGAAATAACCTAAATATCCTTTTTACAAATAGGTGCCTTAGGGCTAGTGGATTTAAATTTCAGATGGATGCTGCACATGGGTTGTCTTACTCCAGAAAATCTGATGATCGTAGTGCTTGCACATGTGAAGGGCTAATTTTTATGCATTTTTCTGGGGTATAGAAGTGCCTGGAGTTTTCAAACTAGACCTTAATTTGAAGACTAAAAAAACCAAATCTTGATTTACCCAAAGTTGCCTTTCACTTGTTTCCATTTTAAGGGGTATTTCAGCCCAGAATTTAGAGGATTAAGTTCATCCCTTAATTATTGCAAATGACCAGGCATTTATCTTCCAGTCTCTAACATATTGAAAATTATGCAATTTACTTGAGAATTTTAAAAAAAGAAATCAATATGTTCCCAAGATAAACATACTGTCTCCTTCCTCACACTAGGGAAGCCAGTCAGGGGAAGTTAATTGCCTAGACCCGTCAGTGCGGAGAACAGCATTAATAAATGGGGTGTACTGGCTTGTATAAAGGACAGATGTGAGTTTTCTGCTCCACTGTACAATGAATTAATTCTCTCTCTTTTCTACTTTTTCTCGATTTATATATCACAGTGACCACTGAAGAGCTGCACTTACAGTCATTTTGGCAAAGTGTTGCCAGAGCCAAATCGTGGCCACATCTTGTGCTGAGTGGCCCCATCTTTATTCTTCAGATCTCATCCTCAGATTAGATCAGTCTGGAAAATGCTCAAGTATGAGACATAAGTGAATAAGTCTAATTTGAAGATGGGAGTAGCTGAGCTGTCTTGTCGTCTACAGGCACGTTCTCTCACCTTCTCTCCCCTCTGTATTATTACTTAACCCTGGGGACTACAATTTCTGATTCTGTTGCCACCCCCACCAAAAAGCTTGCTGCAGAGAAAAGGTAGGATCCAAAAAAGAGTCCAGATGGGGTCTGGCAAGTCAGCTGGTGCTTCAGGCAAGAGCGACTTGGCAAAGGGACTGCATCACTGCCAGCTGTGCTCTAGTCAAACGTGGAGCCGTTCAGGACTCCTGGCTTTCCACTTGGCTAAGGAAGGGCTAAATGGTACCCATGGCTCTCTGGCTCCTTGGTTTCTGCCCATCAGAGCTTGTGCTGTCACTTATGTGGTTGAAAGAGTAGGGCAATTGAGCTAGACCAGGGCGAAGGAGGGAGCTGGCATGCCTAACAGAGTTGCAAGGCTACTGTGGTAACCCTTCAGATAGCTCTCCTCCTTGCAGACACACAATAAAGCTGCATGCAATTGTGGACAGGAAAGGTGTTAACTCAGAATATACTGGTTACTCGGTGAGAATTTCCTGAATGGATGTTGTCAGCCAGAAAGGAACATGGAAGAGGGAAAACATCATCATACGGACAGGGGACTTTATCAGCACCTAAGGAGTTGCTCTTCAATGTATTGTATTTTTATGCCCAAAGCCAAAGTGATTATTAGATCCATTACCATTTTAGGGTTCAAACTTCCTGTAGAATTCTTTCATCGTTTTAAAAGGGATCGCTATAAAATATTACCCTCTCCCTGCCTGTGTCAGTAATCTGTGCTTTACAGCTCCCATAGCAAAGCAGTCAGATACTATCAAAATATTTTGTTTGAGTAAAATGTATTTTTATCAGAAAAAGAGAAATTGTCTAAAATTATAGGGACCACTCAGTCTGATATGCAGAAGATTTGTGCAGGCTTGGGAGTTATGTAAGCACAAATCACATATCATAAGAATCATAAATATATATAAATATATATCTACACACACTCCATAGTATTTTTTATAAGTCACTGTTTAAAATGTCCTTTTAAAGATTCTGCTCTCATTCTCACACGCACAATGTGCACCATTCAGATAATAATTTCACATTGATTTATTTCTTATTCTGCTCCAATGTACTACTCACACGCTTGCCATGGTGTCTCTGTGTGATCCTGCTGTATGTCTGCAGGCTAGATAAATTGTACAGTCTATGTCTTGAGGCATTCACACTACAGCACTCTTACAAGATCATTCAGGATCTACTCTAAATTCCAGCAAAATCAGTGGGACTCTTGACAATTATTTTAGTGGGGTCTGGAACAAGCAGTAAGTACAAAGACTTTTAAAAGATATATTTGCAAAGAAATTGCTGAAGACATCCATTATACTGTTTCAAGACTAGGCAGTGAAAATATGAAAAAGTTATATTTGACCACACACTTTAAAAAGAAAAAAAAAAAAAAAGGAAGAAGAAAAAGAAAGCCAAATGATACGGCAGAAACAAACAACTTGTCTAAATTCTTTTTAACATGAAAAGTTTTAATCGAGAATGCTAACTTATCTAAAGGTATCCATAAAATAGAACACTGTAGCATGCATAATATTTTAATTAAATGTTAAAGTCTGTGTTGAAAATATTTTGAAAGTTTTAAAAATTACACTGGACTTTCCCATCTACCTTGTCTGTTGCAATGTGTATAATTTCATTAAAATTAAGCACATAGCCCTCCTCTCACTGCCTCCTCTCCTCCTCTTTGCTCCTATCAGTGTAGAAACACTCATGCTAATGTTTTCTGATGTCGGAGAACTCAAATGCACACCTTCTGAAGGTATCAAATTAAAGACCTGTGGTCATAATTTCTCATTCTACAGAGGAAACATGATCATATCACAAAGAGCATCCTTTTTACCCTCTCATTGACATGCAGAAAAATACATACGCTAATATAATTACAATCTCTGGCTAATCTGTATTGTTATGCTTCCCTTTCACATATCCTTTGGGAAAGTCACTGTCTTATTCTATGTATTTTTATATTCAGGGTGGGGTTTTTTTCCATTTAAGATGAGATTGAGTTCATCTTCTGCATAGCAGAATATTAGCAATATTTACGGTATTTGCTCTCTTAGGAAATTATATTAAATTTGGGCTCTATAGCTGATTAGCTGTTTTACACTGTAGAGTACTTACTTGACATATACACACGCACGCCCATAGAGAGATTTTAGTTTTGCTACATATTGGTAGAAAAGAAGTAAATATTGACATTCTAGTAATTCCCCAAAGTCTCCAGTGAGAACTGGCAAGCTGTTGTGACTTGCACTGTACAGAAAAGAAAATTTAATTGCATCATACAGAAAAGAAACTAGAGTTATCCCCCATCCCTAGGCAATATGTGCACTATAACTGGGCATCAGTGGGCTTTCTCATGTTTAATGGTGCAATTACATCCCATATTCCTAGAATGCATACAATTATAATATTGCATTAAAAAACCAAACCAAACAACAAAAAAAAAAAACAAAACAACACCTCCCCCCCAAAAAAACCAACAAACAAAATAACCACAAGCAAATGAACTAAAAAGTACCTCTTGCCAAAACCTGTAGCGTTGTCTGCAGCATGTCGGTCCTTTCCCAAATCAGTGAATGGAGTTCTTATAGAATGATTTTGCATAATTCTAATGGTATGGAAATGACCATACCTTCTTGTTGTGCCATCCTGCTCAAAATCAAAGCAAAAGTTCATCCCATTTGTCTTACTCTGATGATATAATTTGTCATTACAGCTCTGTTGTCCTTCTGAACAATTGTTTTAATAATTGCCAGCCTTTTTATGCATTTTTTTCTTGCCAAAAATTACAAAACTCTCAGCCAATTTAGCTCCCCAGCTCCCACAGATTGTAGCTATGTGCCTTACGTCATTCTTCAGCTCTCTTTTGAAGTGAAGTGAATCAGGAATGGGAGTCAGGTTGGGATATAGCCCACAGTTCATAAGCATGATTAGCCACCTTTGGCTACTTCAGCCCTCAAAAACTAGTCCAAAAGGCCTTGCACCCCTCAAACTCCATCCTGCACATTCCTGCTGTGCCTTAGGGCCCACAGAACATTAATGGCAGAAAACAAAATGAGAGCAGTCTGGCAGTCTGGAACAAATCTTGCATTATTCCGGATGTTTTCCTGGAAAGAAAAGAAAATTAACAAAGAAAGCAAGCAGTTATTTCCTGGAGCCATAATCATGCTACCTAGAGCCCAAAGGAGACATGAACCCAGTCTACAGAACAATGAGACTGAATATAAAAACAGGTATGATTCGGCCTGGGAGCTAGGCATAATTCCCTGGAGCAAAGGCATTTAGCAGTGTGGATGCAGCTTAGAGGCAGATGTATACACTCCGTTATCCAAGATGTGAAGGTTTCTTGGAAACCAGGCTGAACTGTCAGTGGAATTATCTCCCACACAGGCATTTTAAGACAACTCCAGAAGATGGCTGATGTGAAGAAATGTGAGGATTTTCTGCAAGGCTGTCAAACACCAGCAGCTTCAGAAACTGAGTCATCATCATTAGAGGGAAAGTCTTTGGAAATATCAATAGTAGTCATGGAAGTTACTTCAGAACTTTCCTTCTGAATCCTTTACTGAGAAATCTCCAAAGGAGCTCAGGATCTCACCTCCTCTGTGCCCTCATCCAGGTAAGTATCAATCATGGAGAGATTGCTCCTGCTCGTGAGCAAGAGAACCATCTTGCCCAGAAACAGTGAAGAAGAAAATCCAGAGTGAATTGTGGAGGTAATTTTTGATTGTGTATATTACTGTTTCTTGAAGATTCAGGACAGAGAAAATCTCATTTCTAACCATATAAAAATAGACAAACACTGTTTATGTTAGTACTTGAAACAACCAGCAATTAAAAAAAGAAAAAAAAAAGGGAATTGACATTTTGTATGTCTAATTTCAAGTGCCTAACTTGAGAGAAAATTGAACTTAGGGTTTAATTTGAAAATGGTGGATAATAAAAAATTTGTGTAATTAAATTATCAGGTTAATCAACAGTATTGCAGTAATTTGAACATAAATGCGTTTTTTCTGCCCTCTATAATGCTTCCATATTGGTTTAATATCACCCAATTTCAAAACTTTCTGTATATGTAAGTAGTGGCATAGACATAAAAATCATAAAGTCCATTATCTTTACAAGTAATGCCTATATGAAACCTATTTATGATTCATCAAGGTAAGATTCAATAATATCCTGAACATTTTTGACATTGTGATTGATGTTCTTCTACCCTCACATATCTGTATCTAGTCTTTTTGCCCAGGCAACATATGCAAAATATGGCCTGGCCTAATTTAGATATCCATGTTATAATGAGATGAACAACACCATGTTTTCTTCCTTCAACTATGAAAAGATTGGATGGCTAATTGAAGTATGCTCTTCTCACTGTCCCTGTTTGCATAGTATTAAACTCTAAGTGCCCTAAGCAACTTCATAATGCACAGTCATATCAAAAAATTAAAGTTTGATACTAAATTTCCTCTTATATAACAACAAAATCAGTTTTAAGGTTTTTACATCATCAGTTTCAAGGGGGGTTATGTGATTACTTGCCATGTATATATTTAAAAAAACTTTAATTTGACTTATTCCTATTTTGGTAAGTATGAATAAGATCAGGGACAGAAGGTTTTTTTACTCTAAAAGAATTTTTGTGCCTTTTAGGGCTTTGCTTTTTCAAGGCAGCTGTAGATATAAGCAACCTATGATGAAAGCCCTGAGCATATCTTTGAAGAGAATTTCCCATCATTCCCCAAACCTTATTGCTCTTTCATTCACATCAGGGATTCATATGGGAAAGCTTGCAATGGATCCCTTCTGGAGGAAATGGAGCCAGAAGATGCACTCCAGCAACTAACAAGCATTTAGCCTATGGGAGCAGACCAGAGCTACTCTAAAACAAAATTCCTGATGCTAGGTCCAGTTTCTATGTATAGAGGTGCTGCTCGTGAAACACACACACAACACACACACACACACGCACACTACCTATCAGTCTTAGTCAGTGACTCACTGTGTCACATTTTAACACTATACACTTCACGTAATGTAATTCTGAACCACATAGTCCTTCTCTTTTCTATATGTCCCTGCGACAAACAACTCTTTGGCAATTCCTGACGAAATGACACTGTAGTTTTGCTTACTGTAAGCAATTTTCTGCAGTGTAGAAGGAACAAAATATATAGACAGCAATCTTTTCAGGAGATGAGATGCCAGAATTCAACCTTCACATTCCTTTGGTTCAAGTGTTTTTTACCACATGTATGCCAAAATAACTCATTTTATTAGGAAAACATGCTGTTAAATATTTGCAATGTATTCACACTTCTACTTGAACTTCTTGAACTCTTTCCTTCTTCTCCCTCCATTATCCTACCAGGAGTGTAATATATTGCCACTGCTACTGCCTATGCTCTCTCCTGTCAAGACTCAGATTACTGAAAACGTGGCACACTGCATCACAAATTCTGTCTCTCCTTAAAGTAGTTGATCCCTAAAATCTAATTCTGCCAGCTGACACCATTCTCTCCAATAGTATGCATTGCGAATGGAATGGAAAAATGTGTAATGCTGTATTTTGACAATATGTATGTAAACTGATCCCCCAAGTGCCTTCCTCTGGCACTCCAAGCTGAAATTTATCTCATTTGCTTTCTTCTGTACCATGTGATGAAGAGTGTGAAATTTGATTCCTGAATTTCAGTATGGTAACATTTTGTTGAAGACAAGCTTGATAAAGACTGTGTTATCACTTTTAGGTTAATTAGACCATTAAAATTATTCATGTGCAGTATTTCAATCACTCACTATTTTGTCTGACTGTTTTCTTTGATTGAATAAATCTCTGGTAATCAAAGATGTTTTATTTTAAGCCTATCACTTATTTTGACTACAATTCATTGTTAGGATTTATGGATTAATAAATACCTATTGAAGAAGCTACTCAGAATTCATGAAGTTAGATGGTGATAGTTTTGTATAACTCTGCTTCCAGAGAATAAAGAGAAATTTACAATTAATTTCATGGGAGAAGAAGTAGGACAGTGCCATACAAGTTATTTTGAATATCATGAGTGTTTTACCCAAGAAAATGCAAGCAGAGAGCAATCCCTTTGAAAACAATTCTCTTAAAGTCCCAAAACTATATGAACAAAGAAAGAAGAGAGGATCCTGTGGAAAGAACTCTGTGAGATCCACTCCTAGAGTGCCTGCAATGTATAATAAAATCGTGTCCATAGGCTCTGTGAAATCAACTTGTTTAATTACACTAATAATAGGAAGTAAGAGTATAATGCTGAAGTGCTGAAAGGCTTAAGATTTCTTTTCATGAAAGTTCTTCTCTAGGGAAAAAGAATATAATTAAAACCTTAGTTTTTACAGAAAGTGTGGAGATCCAAAGAAAAAATGGGAGCTTGAAGGAAAGTCATTACTCTTGATCAAAGTTATTTGATAGAAAATGGCATCTCCCTTTGCTAAATGTGCCTGCTTACAATGTAAGAATGACTGTATTAACTTTTACTTTGCTGTCATGGCTTAGAAGACAATTGCTGTCTGTGTTGCTCATGGTTAAATATTCTAAAATATTATGCTTGGAGGCAGATAATATTCTTTTGGTGAATTGGCTCCATCTGGTAATGCCAGTCCCTGGGAACATTTTAATGCCTGCAGTCACAATATCACCATTATTTGAAGATGCAATAAGGATGATGATCCATGATGGCATCTCCTGTTGTTTGGGTAGTTTGGACTTGAACCCATGGCCTTCACTAGGTGTTAGCTGGTGTAGGCTATAAATGGGTTCAGTTCCTTTCAAAAGGAAAATGTGGACTACGGCTTTTCCGCACTTCACAAAAGGTGAAAAAGTGTCCTTCAAGATTAGCCCCAAGAAGAATTTATTTTTGGATTTGGCCTGAAGCAGAAGTGGAATTCATTGAAATGATAATAATCACATGTTAGTCCTCACAGAGAGTAATTTCAGAATCACAAAATATTCTGAGTTGGAAGGAAATCATAAGGATCTTCACATCCAACTCATAAGTGAATGGCCCATACAGTGATTCAACCCATAACCTTGGCATTATTAGCACCAATTTCTACCCATGAGACTTCCACAGAGACTCTGGAACAAGAAAGATTCAATTAGAAATGTGAAAATGAAGTTCACAGAATCAGAGAATACACTGAGTTGGAAGGGACCCACAAGGATCATTGAGTTCAACTCCTGGCCCTGCACAGGATCATCCCCAAGAGTCACACCATGTGCCTGAGAATATCAACCAAACATTTCTTGAACTCTGACAGGCTTGGTGCTGTGACCACTTCCCTGGGAAGCCTGTTCCAGTGCCCAAGCATAAGTTGAAGAACCTTTTTCTCATATCCAACCTAAACCTCCCCTGACACAACTTCAGGCCATTCCCTTGGATCCTGTCACTGGTCACCACAGAGGAGAAATCAGTGCCTTCCCCTCCTGTTTCCCTCATGAGGAAGTTTGTAGACTGCAACAAGGTCTCCCCTCAGTCTCCTCTTCTCCAGGCTGAGCAAAGCGACCTCAGCCATTCCTCATATGGCGTCCTCTCAAGGCCCTTCACTATTTTCATTGTCCTCCTTTGAATGTTCTCTAATAGCTTTGTATATTGCAGTGCCCAAAACTGCACACAGTATTCCAGGTGAGGCCGCCCCAGTGCAGAGCAGAGCAGGACAATCCCCTTCCTTGACCAGATGGCGATGTTTGCCTGATGCCCCCCAGGACAGGGTTGGCTCTCCTGGCTGCCAGGACACTGCTGATTCAGATTCAACTTGCCATCCACCAGATCAGACTAGAAATATGAACTAAAGATTGTAATCATCACATGAGAACTGCCTGTGAGCAGTCTGAAGATCCTTGGTTCTGAGGCAGCATGCAGAAAAGTATCCACTTATTTGTCTTGTTATGAAAGTGACATAGTTAGCTTAAAGTTATCTATAATAACACTTGCATGGCTACAATGCAAGCACACACTTTGATAGGAAGCCAGAAAGAGTTTTTAAATGAAGGAATTATCATAATTTTGATAGTGCTTTGAAGTGTTTCTCTGATCAGGCAGCACTGCTCTTCCCATGAGATCACTAACCAGTGAAATTATTGCTGCTTTGTCAAGACACTCTGGCTTGAAACAGACCACCTGAACTCTGGAAGAGGTGTTCTGCCATTGGATTTACTTGCATTCATCCTTCTCAAGGGAAAGCATGCAAAGATTTGGTAGGTATCTCCCCAAATTATACTGGTCTCTCTCTCAGATTGCTGTGGGTACCAATCAACTCCTGGGAATCAGCAGTGCCAAAAATCAGGCAAATAAGAGATGAAAGAGCCATAAAATTACTATTAGCTAAGTTGAACCAGGACAAAAAGATTAACTGTTATTTCCACAGCAGAAATTGACCTTGGCCACCTTTTTCATTGACGTATCTGGCAAATTCTAGGGTGTCCAGCCCTGAGGTCAGGAAGCCAGAGTGCAGAGCCAGCAGCAAACCCTCCTCCCCACAGCACCCTCTGGCTATGAAAGATTCCAGTTTGTCTGTCTGCGCTTGAGACAGTGGCTCATCGGTCACCAGGACAAACTGATGGCAGGAACTTCTGGCAGCAGAGAGGCAGCAGAGGCCTCAGGAAGGGCAGTCCTAAAGCAATCACTTTTCGATTTCATCTTCAGTGGCAGTCTGGTTAGTGCCCTGTGCCTCTCTGAGAATACTGGGCATGAGCTCCCTCTCAATGCAAACTGCCTAACCTAAAACTTCCTTTTCCAGGCCTCTGCCAGCAGATGTAAATTTCAGTGGCAGCACATTTTCCCTGCCTAGTCTGCTTTGACTCTTTCAGAGACATTGTTCATCATACTCTCCATCTTCTTTGTAAAGCATGATGAAAATCTCTCACATTAGAAGGTATCTGGGAAGCTTGACCATCCAAGTTAATTAAACAGTGCTGCAGTCAGCTCAGCCACACATAGATCTTGTAAGTTTTTTTCATTAGACTTACATCCTCCAAGGCCAATGCCTCTGCCAGTGATCAAGCATCTGAATTATTTTCATTTTCTCCAGCGATTTCTATTGCCCATTTTCAGAAAATGTATTACTCTTGGTTCAAGCTCTGCATGGTAGTTTAGATCACAGCTCTTTTACAACAATATTTTCAAACATTAGTGCTAAATAGAGAATTATTACAAAAATAAATATGGAGTGTATAATTACAAACACAGCCAGGATGTTGTTGAATTCACTCATCACATACCTGTCAGCCACAACTCCATTAAGAACAGGAAATCTCCAGAGTAGCAGGTATTCATCTACCTATCAATTTTCACATCTTCTTTTAACTTTCAAGTTAGAATCAGTGGTATTAACATCAACTGATAAAGACATCATGGAGGTGATGTGTGAAGTTCCAGTAACATATGCTGGGGATATGACTGATTTCAGAGATTTGCATAAATCAAGTAAAGAGGTTGTATCAGCCTGGTGGAGTTGGTGTCTTGATCTCCCTCACCAAAGGAATCTCTCTAAGCTATGCAGTCATTTATCAGATGATATGGCAATTCAAGTAGTGTCAGCAAGGCATCTTGTCAGTCTTCACTGAAAATACAGTTTGCAAATTTTTTCAGAGGTACTGTTACTGTTATTGCAGCCAGGATTGTCCACAAGAGGCCTGTAGAAACTTGGTATGTAGAACTATAATTTTTATTCAGTCTACTGAGAGACTTGGACAAAATCTCTAAGATTTCAGGCACCAAATTCCTTCTTTAATTTTGAAACAGAACAACTACAGGTAAGTTCAAATTGCTGCTTAACTAAAGTGTGTTACTCAGTGAGACGGGGACGTCAGAGCACTTTGAACCTGAAGAAGGAGTACCAGCTGCTCAGCCACTTTTGAACAGTGCAGCCCTTAAGCTGACAAACCAATTACACAGGAAAAGCAAAAAAAAAAAAAAAAAGAGGCAGCTGCTTCAATTCAGGCTGTGAGATGGACTGGAGGGACCACAGTACTGCACTGTGCTAGCAAATGTGCCTCAGAAGTCTGGGGGTCCCACAAAATGGTTTGAAGACCAGTTGTGTCCCTGCTGCACTACGTGTATCCTTTTGTAGAACACTTTGCATGAACATAAATAGATTGGGGTGGTGTTAACCTTTGGATTCAAGGTCAGTATTAGTGACAGCTGGATAGCAACTGCATCAGTGACAGCCTTGCCAACACACAAAAATCTCAGCAGATATGAGTAGGAAACAAACACTAAGAGTGACACGTAGCAAGTCTTCATCTTCCTGCCCATCACAGCATGTTAAAACAAGACAAATTTGAATTCACAAAACAACTTCTACCAAAGGCTCTTAAAACTTTTTTCCACTTTTCAATACTCAGACCTCCCAATATCCCTCAGGGGGGAAAGTATTATTATGCAAAGGCTAAATGACTTGCATTCTGCTAGGGATAAATGATTTGCCTAAAGACACAGAACTTTGATTTATAGCTCTGATCTGGCCTGACTGCAAGGGAAGAATTTTCTGGATTCGCACAGAGTCCCACTGGAGTCTCCAGCCCCACTGGAGATAAGCCAGTGCAGGGTCAGAATCCACCAGTTTCGGTACTCGGTCTAGAAGAAGGCAGTCACCCTTTTCTTGTCCAAGATACTGTTTGCAGAGTAATGCCTGCAATGTCTTTGCATTATGCATGTGACAGGAGAATTAAAAGAATATAATAAGAACACAGAAATGTTATAATGTATGTTTATATGCATTGCCAGTCTTCTTAAAATCATGTTTGAGCAGTCTAGCTCTAATATTTCTTGTTTCCATAGAACTCTTTGCCAGCTAATTTTGCAAGTGTGTCTGATCAGGCTCATTTAATTCATCATTTTTGTTTGACTCATTAATCTCTGCCTCTGCTTTGAAAGATAATCTGCATTTAATGGCTATGTTATGTAATATGCAGCAAGCCAGGAATATCTTGCACACTTTCAGAGGGCAATATTGTAATGTGTCACCAGATTTATCTGTGCATCAAGATCTTAAGATACTCCAAGTGCTTTCAATTACCAGTGGGGTGAGTTTCTGAGCAGTGCTGTAATTTGTTCCTGGGAGAGTATGAGGATCAGAAATCATAGTCGTGTAAGAGTGTTTTGAGGTATAGGCACAATCACACACAAAGAAAAATGCAAAGATAAGAACAAATTAAAATTAAATTATAAGCTTTATACTTTTTTATCAATACTTACTCAACCCAAAGCTACCCCTTCTGGCAATCACTATGCTAAGATTAACCATGGACTGATTTCAGACTCTCGTAGGTGGGAGAGTAAGTCCAGACCCTCCCACAGCTTGTGCTTCTTGAAGGTTCCAGTAAGGATAGCATGGTCTTTGCAACTCTGCTATCAGCAGGTAAATACAATCCATGTCCAGGGCAGATGCCAATCTACACACATTTTAGCTAATGAGTGAAGGTATTTGATGTTCTTCAAACATCTTTTAAAGACACAAACTGACAGCAGCTGGAGAAATTTAATGATGTGACTGGGCAGTAAATCTGACCCACTATTTATTTTGATTCCCTCTTTTTAACGTTTTCTAGACTGGAGAGGCAATGGTAGCACTGAGAGGGTATTTGCAGACCACTCACCTGGGTCTGGCATTCCCTTTTTTGACTTCATCCCATTATTCTTGCTGGCGGATTCACCCTGTCCACTCTAGGAAATTTGGGATAGCTAAGCTATGGGTAGTTCTTTCTTGCTCTTCCTATTGCCTCTAAAGGCCCGTATTACCATAAATTATGTAAGGATCCAAATATTAAACACATAAATTATCAAAATACTTCAAGATAACATTGCAAATACTCTTCTTATGGGTATTAGGACTTGTCTTCAGATATAATCACAGAAACTTCCTCTCCTTTACTGCATTTAGCTTATTCACAGACTTGTTTAGTGATTGGTCTTTTCATTTAAGATTTTCTTAATTTTCTTATACCTACTCAGTGTACATATAAATACATATACACTTCTGATTTTCATAATCTCTTTGCCAACAACTGAATTTCATTAATAAGTTGAGACATCTAATTAATCAGTTACCATCTCTTTAAACCCTGTTTTCTTTCTCATCTTGAATTCATTCTTATTTCTTAAATTATTTCTGCGAATGAAAAACTATATCCAATTGTAGCCAAACCAAAATTGGTAGACAAAGATTCCTTGCCCGGTGACATGCTTTACAGTGTGATCCCATAGCAGTACTTGCTTATTTTGCTACTATAACTCATTGCAAACTTCTAATTGCTTTAACCTGCCAGGTCCTCTAGACTATTTTGCACTGGTATTATTGAGGTTTCCCCATTCTACCAAGTAACTGAGCTAGTGAATGATTTTTCCCAGAAGAATCTGCCTGCATTTAGAGATAAATCTTATTCCTGTCCTTAATAAAACTCTTTGGGTAGGGTCTCATAAATTTTCCCTATTCTTACTGTTGTTAACAAGTTTTTCACAGTGTACATTTCATTAAGAGACTGCCTTTTCCTTCCTTTCTGAGAAATCATTAATGAAGATACTAAAACTTGAGCAAACACAGACATTCACTAGATATCTCACCCAGGTCTTACAGGTTTCTCATTAACTTTTGTTAACAGTTCTTCAGACAACTTCACTCTATGTGAATATTTATTCCCTGGCCAGTTTGAATTAACTTGGAAAGCTGATGTCCAATGCTTTATTAAAATCCAAATAAATGATAGTCTGAATACATCCAATAATCTTGCAATTTTATAACCACCCCACCTCCCCCAATCATCTAATTTATCTTGCAAGATCTGTACTTGGTAAATTCATGCTACTTTATGCTGTTTCTTTCATTATCTTCCAGAACTCCAGAATTGCCCTTTTTCCCTGACACTTTTTCTTTAGCAAGCTAATGATCAAAGTTAGACTTACTAAAGGGCACCACTCTGGCTGTCTAAGTATACATAATCATTGAGTGTTGCCACATCCAATATTCTGAAGTCCAGGAGTAGGTAATAATTGTTCCATTTCTATTCTACCACTTGCCTACCATGTTTCTAATAATGGTTTGAAATATGTGGAGAGGCTGTGCAGCTTTTTGCTTGAGCAAAAGTAATAGATTATCTTTATACATAATTTCCAGATTATTGGCACTGCACTGTTCCACTTCCATGCCTCTCTCTTACTATCTTTCTTCACTAAGTACTCAGAAGTCTGGTGCCCTTTTGCTGTACCAGATCAAAGATGCATGTTAATCCATTTCAGTTCAATGCCTTTATTCAAGATCTTTATTCAAGATCACTTTTGTTATTTTTTTAATAACCAACCTTCCTTCCTTCCTTTGTCCCTCCCTCTCTCCCTTCCTCCTTCCTCCTTTCCTTCCTTTCTCTCTCTCTCTCTCTCTCTTTCTTTCTTTCTCTTTCTTGTATCATTGTACCACCTTATGTTTGCCACTACATAGTGCTTAAATACTGCTTCGGTTTTTATGATGTGAGACATTACAAACTGAAAAGATCTGGACAATATAAAGGATTTTCTGTACCAGACAACATCTTTCCTACCATGGCATCAGAGTCGTGAAGAAATCATATTATTCACAAATGAAACAAATCAGAGCCTTGCTCAGAGACTGCATGTGCTCTCTGCCCTTGGAGTACTTAAGGAGTTACACTAGTTTTATCCAAAAGCACTACTCCATGTCTCTTCTTAAGTACTGTCATCAGGAAATGGTCAAGCCCTAAATACCTACTAATTAAGTGAACAAGAGCTAATTATCTCAAATAATAGTGTAAGAGAAAAGTATCTGGGTTTAAACCAGGTTAAAAGGGAGAATCAATTTATGAACTTTGCAGCAATTATCTGCTACCAGAGGACTGTCATCCTTGAGAAGAGACAGTATCTCTCTTCAAACATATTTTGATTGAGACATATTGCTTCCCATCTAACACAAGTGACGGAGGTCTATGAAAAAAATACAAAAGTCCTGCTGAGGTTCCCTTTATTTGATGGTTGCTTTTTTACATTCAGGTTCTGACCAACTCCTTGACTTG
This sequence comes from Campylorhamphus procurvoides, assembly GCA_013396655.1. Classification (NCBI taxonomy): domain Eukaryota; kingdom Metazoa; phylum Chordata; class Aves; order Passeriformes; family Dendrocolaptidae; genus Campylorhamphus; species Campylorhamphus procurvoides. The sequence continues at coordinate 180,007 of WBMV01000702.1, read as the reverse complement.
GCTTTCAATTACTAGTTTAATTTACAGTAAATGGAGTCAGTTTTTTCCGACAAGTTCATCTTTTACTTCAGGTTATGCCTTAACATTTCCTATGTACAGTATCTTTTTACTGAAATTAATTATACTCATAATTTCTATCCACCTTACCGCATTAGTTGCACATTTTATGATGTGATTTGTTGTTTTTTTTCACCACATTGACTAAAGGATCCTCTACAACTAACTCAGATGCAGGCATCTATCTAGCAGACAACTAAACTTAGCAAGTTTGACACACATTGTAGGAAACAGGCTCTTCTGAAGTAGTGCTTTGTCTCAGCTGTTCAAATCTTTCTAGCTTGGCTAAAACAGGACTGGATAGTACATTAATTGAATCATTAGTGTGAGGACAAGTGGAAGTCCCAGTCCTGCTGTGCTTTCAGACCAGTGGATACAATTCTTCTGCAACCAACTCTGATAGAAGTTGCTAGCACTATGTAGAGTAAGTGAATATACTTACTTATCAGGAAGACAAACTCAATCTTGCCTAACTGAGTCACCTCTGTTTATTTGAGTTTATCCACTCGTCTATACTTGCCTGCACTTAACTCGCTTAAGTTTGTGGAGCCAATTGTCATTATGTCTTTCCCTTAAACCCTTGGTTTTAGCAAATCTCTGCTTACTTCAATTTTTGCTACAAGTTTAACATGTGTAGGAAGCAAGTAGTGTAATTCTGTCCTTTTATAAGCCTAAAAAAATCACTTAAGACACTTAAAATGTGTAGCACCATTTTATACCCGATTACAAAGCACAATTGCTGAACAAAAGTGAAATGCTTTTAAAATTGCAATTGCACACCTAATTTTAAAAATATTACCTTCATTTTCCCATTTACTATATGTGTAATTTTGATTACTTAGCCTCCATAGAAATTCCATGCAGCTCTATCAATTAAATATTTGCCCATTTTAAATTATATGCACACAAAAATAGTAAAATGCAACCCACATCCGTGCCTTTAAAATTTTTGTATTAGGCAAGGTCACATAAGAATGAATTAAATAAAGATAGATGCAGAGAGAGCTTTTATGAACCATGAGTTTTTTATTCATCCGACTATTTTTCCCAGGCTGAACTATAAGATACTGAAAAATACACTCAACAATAAGGAGATTTAAAAAGAACAAAAGAATTCCTGAGTCAAGCATTTATCTGCTGCTGAACACTGTGAACTAATCTTAGTTCAAGCAAGAGCTCCCCTAAGCAGTTCATATATTTTAATATGGTACAAGCACTCTGGATACATGGTACACCTTATGGCTTAATCGGTTTTAAAACTAAAGGGGAAAATCTGAAGCTTCAGAGCACACCGGGTGGAATCCTAACCAAGGCTCCTGGCTACCCAGCCTAAACCAGTCTCAGTAAGGCACCAAGGAAGTCGATGTTTTGCTGCTTCTCAAACCCTTCACATTTAGCTGTAATCATCAAGCAGTGTTTATCTTAAACAGAAATAATATCTTACACTTGATGATAACTACGGTAAGATTATTTGAAAGTGCATGTTTCATTAATCTTGGCCAATGAACATTTTTTTAACATAAAATATTGAGCTCTCTCCTATCATGCTGGTTTCACTGCAGATTATTGTAACTGCTTATCATTAAACTGGACCTGCTGATGTGAAATAATCCCCTGCAGAAATTTTTTTCCAGTCGTTTAATTTAGGATTTAGCCCAAAGTGCCTTCTGTGTAAGCTTTTCTCAGAGCCACCGTCCCAATTTTTGCTTTTATATTGGCTTTTTTTTTTCCCTCATTTGCTTTAGCTTCTTTGTCTGAGATCTTCCTCTGCTTGTCCTTTATAGCTGCACAAATCTTCAAAAAACTGTCAAGAAAGAATCCCTCCCCAAAGTGTCTCTGCTTTCTAAGCTGACATGTTTTCCTTTGGAGCAACTTAACTGCTTTAGGGTTACTTACCTGCTTGGGTTAACCTGCTTTTGATACCAACCACACAAAACCTTACAGGCATTCTGAAAGGGACAGAACTGCTCAGACTTCCACCTGTACATATGGAAATACATGCTGATTTTGTGCTAAGACTTCTGTTATTACATCATTACCCTAACCTCCATAGAAATGTATTTGAAACATATCAATTAGCCAAGCAGATGAGCGGGATGAGAAAAACTGGGTTACATCCACGATTGTAGAGCAGAAACAATATACACTTTTAATGGATATTAAAATGCATCTCTGAATACCATTTCTTAAAATCATATTTGTCAGCTACTTCATCTTTTTAGGGCCAGATTCACATTTGGCTTGTGCCTATTGCAACCTTTTGACAGTTTTATTGTTGAAAAACTCAAAGTACTTCTCATAATTGTACCAGGAACCTGCATTTATCACTGGCAACAGTTCTGTGCCACATGAAATGAATTACTGTAATAGACATGTCATGTAATAGCATCTTATTATCCTCCCCCTCTTCCTCCTCTTTTTTCTAACCTTCTGCAATGAGCAGGTCAAAAATGATGGTAAGTAGAACAGACAAAATGATTTCTGAAAAAGTTTGAGAAGTAAATGATGCTTGCTGAAAGCAATGCTGTAGCAGTACAATGAGTAATTAACACTATGTTCAATACACTACATAAGTGCTATACTAGGGCCTTGAGCCCTAATGCTGCTGTTCAGCTCTAGCGGTGCAGCAGAGTGAGGCGCTTTGGTGGATGGGGAGAACCATGGAAGACTAAGGCTCCTTAGATCCTCCTGCCCCAGTTTCTTCACTGCAGCTCTTATTACTGCTGAGAGGCAAGGCAATACAAAGGCAAAACTTTACAAAATACACCCAGGCCCTACCTGCTGTTCCTACAGTTGCTGTGGCCTGAGAAGCAGAGCAGCAGGACCACGTCAGACAGGGGAGGAGGTAACCTATGGGAAGTCTGCCTGAGGATCCAGTCTCACCATGACCCTGCTGATGAAGTTCTCCTTGAGTCTTGCACCAGTAGTCCAGATTACAATGGGTTGACTTCAGATGAATTGGCAATATAGAGGACAGTATGGGCTAGATCCAGTACAGGGTTTCTGTAGTTTAAAGCAAACAACTGGTAGAGTGTAGGGTGCCTCCTTTTAATCATTCAGCAATTTCTGTTTACTTTAGATTTGGGCCAGAGTAGATGTGGCTGCTAACTCAAAAACTGAGCTTCAACATTATGAGGCTTTAATTTCCCAAGCATTATTTCATATAATTTCAGCTTTACCTTCATTATGCTTTTCTGACAAATATCTTTGTGCTCATTTTCCCACCCAATCCGTAAGACAGCTGCAGTCATGTCATTCTCAATACTGTTTCCCTGACATGGGGTTTATGTGTTCAATTCTCAGAAAAGCCAGGGTTGTCACCAGCTCACCGAATTCTTTCTTTCCACTCTCCCAGCAATACACAGGCGAGTGCCTCTGATAGCAGTGGAACTCTGTGCGGTAGCTTCCATGCTGAAGGTGCAGATTAAAGGAACTGGGTATATTTTTGCTGTGAATAGGAGGAAGGAGGAAATTAGTCAGCAAAAGCTGATTTTCTGTTATTAAGATAGCAAATACTCTTAAGTCAATTTACAAGCCAAAGGCTCTACTTTCTTTTCCTCCTACACCCTCCAACTCAGCTGAGGAGCTTTCAAAGCAAATGGGTGCCTTTAAAGTTCTGCTTTTATTGAAGACACTAAGCTGAGAGCAAATAAACAGCTCTTGATTTGGTCTTGTGTGAAAATGTTTAACTTGAAAGCAGCTCAGCCACTGACTGAAGTGCTGCTGATTGCAGCGGCCACACTGGGGAAGAAACAAGCATGTTCTTTCTGATGTTTGATTCTGAGATGTGCTGCCTGTGGGATTTCAGAGGGAAATGCCATTTCTCCCTCCTCACATTCTCCCAGGGATGCTTCCAAGTTGCTTATGCACTTTTTCTTATCTCATGCAGCTCTCACAAAGGTACATGTAGTAGAAAATGGAAGGACAAGGTCCCTTTTGTGAACAGTACATCCTAGCCTTTCATAGTTCATCATATATGCCACTACCCCATCTTAATGTGAAAGCTCTCTACTGGCACACAAGCCCACATCCTCAGGCCCCCTGAACTCCCGATCCAGACCTGAACTCAGATAAAAGAGGTGTGAAGGGTATGTCTCCATACGCTGCTGACATACACATCTTGGATGGTCCAAATTCTAGCCCCAGCATAATACAGTGAAGTGTTTATAAAGGTAAAATATTAGAAACATACTCATTTAGGCCTCAGATCTGCTTACCTGGGTTCAAAGCATCAAAGCTGTCTGTTGTGCTTTGCAAAATCAGGACCTTGAAAATTCCCTTCAGCTTTTCAGCAGACTGAGATGTGTAGTACAGAAGAAAACGTATTTATTTTTAAAGAAAAAAGACATTCTGGCATTGAAAGCTGTATTTTGAAAAATACAGGGTTGGCTTTTACTCCCAGTATGTCAATGTCAAAGATCCAGCTGACTTCAGTGTGAACATGGGTAAATAATTGCACATATTTCACATCTCATTGTTACTGAAAACTGCTCTTCAAAAAAGGAAAATAATAGCCTGGAATCAAGGATTCTATTAAAAAGTCATTTGAACTGCATTCTAGTTGAAATCGCTTTTACCAATGAAAAGATCTTTTTGCTTATTCAAAATTTACATAATTAGAAAGGCACAAAAGACAGACTTTGCTCTCTATTCCACTCTTAGTCCTGCTAGTCTTGAAGTGCTTAAGAGTACATCCAAGCTCAAATTTTATATTTTTCTATGGTTCTCTGCTTCCTACTAGTCCCAGCATTTTAATACGTTTTGAAAAATTCCTCATGTCAAAAAAATACTTTCTCTTGCATGTTTTTCACTGTAAAAGCTCAGTTTATCTACTCAGCATTATTAAACCATTATCTCAACTGAAATGGGAACACAATCAAAAGGCTGGGCATTAGATATCTTAGTTATGTCTCCACATCAGAAAATTAAGACAGTGATGAATTACACATTACTATACAAAATTTTATTATCAGAGAGAAAAATTCAAATTTTTTCCGCTTAAAATACAGAAGATAAAGTTTCTCTTTAAAAAAAAAATCCATTTAGTCAGTCTTTAGAGTGGAATAAAAATTTTATGTTGAACACATAGTGGTCCCGTATTTATGCAGTCATTTTAAAGAAAACATACAACAGAAAATACTGTTCCTCTGCTAAACTGCAACAGAAATTCATATATTTTATTTGGCTAATGGTTTCAGTTGTTGATTAGTTCTATATTTATTAATTAACATTGCAAGAAGAATTCTGGTTTTATTTCAAAATCCTAGGATGGTCCAAACAATAAATGAAAATCTTTGTTGAATTTGGCATTTTAGATATACTGAGAATAGGAAAGCATCACCCCTCTATATGAAAAACATGTTTTTCCATTAAAAAAAAAAAAAGAAAAAAAAAGAGAGAGAGAGGAAAGCAGTTGGCTCCATTTTAAGTTGTGTTTTTAAATTCAGCAAAAACACATCACCATATGTTGTACCTGAAACTTGTGCAGAAACAGGTTTCAGCTTAAATCACTTTCCAGAAAGACTAGTTCAGCCATATCCATGAGTTTGTAATGAGTCAAACCCATTAATCTGAAGCATGTGATTAATCCCACAGACATCAGTGGGCCTGTGCACATGCCTATATATTTGGTTGATTCTTGGTCAACACAACTTTATATCTTGCCCTACATCCAGCTGTTTTGCTGAGTTGAAACGTTTGGAGTAAGATCTGTAAATACAAATAATCAATGAATGCATTGTCAAAGCAAAATGTCCAGAACTCAAACCCATACATGCACATACATAAGAGAAAGAAATGTGATATTATGCAATCATCTATATTTTCTTTATATGACAACAGCATTCTGATCTGGCAAACAGCTGCCTGTGTGAAACCACCGGTGAACTGTATCTGAAATGAACCAGTTTCACCTCTTACTTGACAAAGAACTGAACTCCAATGAGTACAGATTTGAGAAGAGATGAAAAATATGTTCTTCCAATTACAGTATTCAGAATTAATCGAAGGTTGAGATAGAATTAAAAGAGGGACTCATCCATTATAACCAGCATTAACAGCTGCAGGATGACTTCTTTCTTTTTAAGGTGTCAAAAGATCTTACATGTGGAGTCTCTTGGGAAAAGAATGAAATTTATCATCAAGCTTTTTTTATTTTCAGTAGTATGATCCATTTATGTCATTGACGTGTCTGTAGTGGAATAGATCACTAGTTTCCAGAGAACTGATTTATGTTTATCTTCTGCAAAAATAGAGCAACTGAACACCTTTCAGCAAAACATCAGACAGAGAGCTACAATCTCTGTTTTTATAAGGCTGTATGTGTCACCCACACCAAAGCCTATTGTCTCGCAAACATAACAACAACATAGCAAAATTACATTTACACATATAATAAAGCTGTCTTTGTACAGAATAGTTATACAGTAATTACAATGATTTTTCCATTAGAAACTGTCAGAATTTATTTTTTTTTTGCAGAGTGTCTAAGTCCAGGGAAGTCCATCTCTGCTGAAAACTAGTGTTTGCACGAAAAAAAAAGGGTAGTAGCCACACTCTTCACAGTACAGTATTCTACAGTCCTCCAAAAATATTATAAAGCTTTATCACACTGGAATAAATCACAAAGCATTATTCTAATGAAAAAAAAAACATTTGTCGTCCAATATGTGCTACTGAAAGCTAGATATAAATAAGCGAAACATACTGTACACCAGCTGAGCTCTCACCTCAGGAGACTGTTTAGAGAGCAGTGGGTTAGATCCTCAGCTTTAATTCACATCAGTCACTTCAAGGGATCTACCTCACTGAACCAACAGAAGATCTGCAGCCACACACATGCTGTCAGGCTGGCTACAGATTATTTTGAAATTACATAAATGAAGATATTAAGTGGAGCGAAACGTATCACATAAAACTGAGACTGCATCTTGGCTTTTGGTCTGGTCCGTTGTACCAAGGTTAGGCTTTTCACGCAAATCCAAGAGATGTTATCCAGAAAACACTGAGACTCTCTAGAAAAAGCCTCCTGGTTCATGACTGCCTGCTGCACAGCCACTCTGCTCTCACAAAGCTGCTCACCTCTGTGTTTTCTACCAACATTGCTTTGACATCTTTAGGAAATGGTGCACATAACTATTTGACAAGGTCGCACTTACTTCACTAGTCACAAATCATTCAAATACAAAAGCCTATTTCTTCTGAGAAAGCACATTTGGTCTGACCCACAGCACTTGCCCATGCAGGTGATTCTCCTTAAACACATCTCAACTGGCTTCATATGTCTTTTATAAATTCCAACACCAACTGTGTTACTATAGACTGAGGTCAAGCTCAGAATCCTCACTGTCAGTATGGACATAAGATAGAGCTAAGTTGAACCAGTTTCTTCAAGATACTGATTTCAAAATTCTGCTTCAACTAGGGTATGTGGCCTTAGTTGGGTGGAAAATCCTCTCTCCTCTTCCTTCCCATGGAAAACCAAATCACTCATGTCAGCATAGACTACTTGCTCAAGACAGAGGGGTTTCACTGGCTTTCAGTATTTGTGTTAAGACAGGCAGAAGCTTGCACAGTCATATGAGAAAAAAAATGGCCAATTTTTTACATTTTTGTATGCAAAAAGAGTGTTGCACAGTCACCAGTGCCATAGAGGTTTGTACAGGCATCTGATTTTCTCTATGGTATTAGTACAGTTACTAGTATTACTACAAATATTACCATAGATGATTTGTAGTGATATCCTTCCAAACCACCTATTAGATAAAAGCCTGAGAACATCATGGTACATTTTCAAATATTAACAAAAAAGGTCATAAAGGAAAAGAATGTTTGTGTTCCCATTCATACGTGAAAATTAAATACTTGACTGTTTGAAATTACTTCAGAAGAAGGGACACTATAATATTCTAGACCTTTACACATAGTTTCAGGTGGAGTGGCCAGACCTCAGGGCTTATGTTTTTTCTGGGGAATGTAGGTTCATTAGCTGGACCTTTGCTTCTTGCTAGCAGAAGGCAATGACGTTCATCTCTGAAGATCACCCATTACCCATACCCAGCAAAGGGACCTTCTGTCCCTCCCACACAGCTGAAAGAAAGCTGGGTGGAACCCCTCTGCACTTCAGTGTTTCCCAACTGCTTTCCTAACTCAGGTGGTTTGGTGGCAGTGGCAGGTGATACAGTCAGCAGTTTTCTGACTGCTCCATCCACTGCTGGGCAAACAGACCCCACAGCTGGATGCTCCTTTTACGCTTTCATGCTCATACTGACACTGTGGTTGTATACTCTGCTTAGGGCAGGCAGCCTGATGTAGTGAGTACTCATAACAGGAGTGGTTTTAAGTGGATTATATATATAAGCAGTTTTCAAAGCCACATTCATTTTCCTGAAAGACAAAGTTGCACATTTTACTCAAAGTCTATTTTTAGTATCAGCTATGATCGTGTGGAAAACAAAAGCCTTATTATTGGATTAAATTTATTCTATCCAAATAATCAGATTTTTATGGGAAAAGTATCTCTGTGGAGGATTTTTCACACACACACATATTATATATATATATGTATATAATTTTTATTTCTTATTCTTTACTCCTAAGGATTTAATTGTATGGTTCAGGATCTTTGCTGTGCAAGTACCCTTCTGCATCAGTCAATATATTTCTTTTGGCACTGTAAAGCTCAGTGAAATATCCACAACAGCCCCAAAGCTACATAAAAGTCATCTTCAGTTTCCAACATAGTATCGTAATTCTTGCTATAGTCACTGAAAAGATTATCAAAGGTCACAAATTTGGATGTACTTGAGAAGACATGAAGTTTTTTTTTATCATAATAAATGACCAAGTATTCCCAATAATAGGAGAAGTGATATTTCATTTTGGAAAAATGTTTTCACACTGTTTTGCTCTAGTCACAATTAGTAGCTACTATCATTTTAACAGCTGTTAGCAGTGGATACATGAATAATTCCACCAGCTACAAAGTAACAGGCCAAGATTCTCAAAATGGACAATTTTATAAAACTACAATAGATATTTTGTTATGCTGGCATGGAATCATGTCATTCACATGTGTTACTACATGCTTTAGGAAGGCATATCAATTAATAACTGCAAAGGATCCTGAGGCATACAAAGGCTGATTAGAGATTCAAGCCTCTTCAAATCTCTACAAAATGACATCCATGGCCTGGGTGAGGCCCATGTCCACACTACATTTGCATTTTGCAAGATCTCCTCTCACTGGAAAGGACAAAGCAAAATCCTGGATTAGAAAACGCAGAAATGATTGGAGTCTTTGTCTTCCTAAATCTTAAAAATGAGGACTATCTTTAGATAAGGACAAAGGCAAAAAAAGGACTGGTAAAGGAGAAAGAAAATCAATAACATAAATAGGTATTTCTAAGCAGACTGTATTAGAGTTTTCCACGAAGAAACAACTATTCTTGAACACACAGCTGTGTGGAACTTCTTATTAAAAGAAAAATCTGTAAAGACATATAATCAAATGGAGGGCATTTGAATATTGTAGAAAACAGTTAGTTTTGTTGGATTTAATCCATTTAAATTTAATCCTGATTCACTGTGAAACAGCAAAATACAAAATTTGAAAAACTAAATAATAGAGAATTTTACTGGAAAAGTCATCTCAATCTTAATTAGAGCAATAATACTAACATTACTAGAATACAACAATTATAATCAACACATCAATAGGTATGTATAATATATATGTGTAGGGCTGGATATCTGTGGTAGACCAGTTGCTCAAGGCCACTAAAATATTATTGTACATCCAACACCAGCTAAATGTGCAAGAACTTGAATTCAAATGAGCAAGAGTGGAAATTTCTCTGTACTGTGCAAAATACACAGGCTGTAATGAACTTTTGACTTTGGAATATATTGTTAGCCTTTATCAGTGGGAAGGCCAGAACCTTTTATGCACATCCTGAAGGTATGTAGTTTAATCGGTGGTTCTGAAAAAGAGAAGTCATCAAAGACAATACTGAATAAAATTGTAAAGGGACAGACCATTTCACACTCTTCTGTTTTCTGAAATCCTCAAAGAAAAGTTTGAAAGCTTGGTTTTCTGAATATTCTTTGGATATCATAATTTTGGCCTTCATTATAGGATAGAGGTTATATTAAATAGTATTTGGTTCAGTTTTTTAATTATAAAAAAATCTGCATGTAATTTTTCTCAGTAGAAATTAAAAATGCGATGCTACATACTGGCATTGAGGTTGAGTTTGGTCAACCACATAAAATGATATTTTGCTCTTTTAAATGCCTTGTATCAGAGGATATTCAAGTGCTTTGCTAACATTAGTCAAGCCTCACAACACCCCTGTGAGGTAGGTAAAATACATAGGAGGAAGAGGAGGATTTCACTCAGTTTTGACAGGATAATGTCTCTGGACATTAGGTTCACTAGGGCTTACTATAAGGCAAAGAGTTAACAGTACAAGACCATAGGATTCCCTCTTCTTTTGGTTATGAGAGTCAAGCTAACGTGCTACACAGCACTGAACAAAGGAACAAAAGCCCACACAAGGATTTCATGCACCCAATCCACAAACAGCACCCTCTGCACAGTAAAAGACACACAATGACAGGTGCAAGATGGGTATGACAGCTTAGTTATGTGATGGGTCTACAAGTCCTTGAGGAGCAGAGTACCATGGGAATGAGAGCCCAGAAAGCAATACTGTCTCCACACAACTATGAAAATATCTGCTTGGGTTTTGTTCTTTTGGCACTAATGTTTCACTTCACAACTTTCTGGGGATAAGCACCTGCAACCATAAAGAGTGTTGGTAACTTCCATGCCTTCTGAAGGAAACAACCAGAAAAAATGGCTGCTCTCTACCTTGGTTGGCCACATGTTCCCAAAGTACTGGGCCATGATGTGGTCAGATAGTTGGAGTAGGCTGGAAGAGGATAAAGAAACACTGTCACACATCTACATTCTACCTCTGAAGCTGCTGCAATCTGCCTCCTGAAAACTCTCTATAATTTTGTGGGGTTTTCCCTCCACAGTGTAGACATGAGAGAGAATTTGGCCCCCATCAGTTTTAACCTCAACATTTAGCTCCAATGGTGCAGATAGTCATTGTACAATTCCACATTGCCACCAATCTTTCAGATTACGGATTGAGAAAAAACAAACATGATTAGGAAAAACACCACCCATCTACAACAGACTATGTGAAATACAAGGAAAGAGAAAGAAAATAATGTTCTGAGTATTAGTCAACACAAATAAACACACATACACAGCCCTCACTTTCTCCATATTTCACTTTTCTATGATGGCATAAATGGTGCATCCTGTATTTGCAGAAGTATTGTCCAGCTAAAGCATCTGACCCGTCTATCATAATAAATCACTACAGAGGCTGATCTACCACATGCAAGACAGCCCTCTTGGGAAATTTTAACTCTTTGCATGCAAGATATTCTCCCTTTTTTGCTATTTTCCATTTGAATCTTATGTTTATTTATAATACTTGTGCACTATCAGCTACAAAACTTACTACTGCACAGGTTGGGTAACCTGGGTGACCCATTGTGAGTATCACTGCCTTGTAAAACAGCTGAGAAGAGATGGTTCACGGATTCTGTGAAATCAATACAAAGTTCCTGTCCTGCACTGCACACATTCACAGCTAAAGCTACACTGTTTCACTGATCAGCAGTGAACAAATGTATATGATTACAATTCAAGGACGATATCCTTCTCATTTTCTCTCTCTAACCCCCTTCTTGCCTCTTTCTCCTCTCCCTTACTATTCTGCTTATTTAAATACAGGAATGTGGAGACTGCAGATACAACTGGCAACTCAAAAAATGAGTTAGCATATTTGTAATCATCACAAGACAAGCTGAATGGTAGACAAATTGGCAGCAAGTAGGAAAGTTGACTTTACGTCTCATACTGCCCCAGGCTGGAAACCTTCTGTGTTTCCTTTTCCTTACTTTCCTTTTGTTCGTTGAAATCCTGATTGTCATAGAGTCTTTGTGCTTTGTATAATGCCCAACTTTGATGGAACTGGAACTCACATAAAAAACGTGGCTGTTATACACAAGCATGCTGAAATACAGGCAGGGACAGTACAAGCATGCACAAAATAGTCTTTGAAGGATTTTTTTGTTTGAATTCTTCAACATTTACATGCACCACTTAATATCGTGTTTGGTTGCATACATTGAGGACTCAATTTCACAAGCATTCATGATCTTGTCTGCTGAAAATCTTCTTGACAATTTTGCAAGAGCTCAGTGTAAAAAGAAATACCCACAATGAAAAAAATAAAAAAAAAAACTTTTCCCTGCAATCTGATCTTGTCTTCATGATTTTCATGTTGAACACATCTAAAATGTCTCCTTTTCCTCTTGCAGTGTGTCATGTTAAATGGTCGGCTGAAAAGACAGATTATTGTGTCAGGGATTTTCTTAGCCACTGGAATAGTTCTTCCTTATAAAGCCTTTGCCACCGCACATTGGCTTCTACTGTTTCCACAGCGCGAGAGAAAGAGACAGCAGCTCCCCCTTCGTAACTCTTTATAAAGTTCTTTAGCTGGAAATACAAGTTAACAGGTTAAATTTGCAGCAACTAAGGAAAAAAAATATATCCAGTGCACACAAATAAGTAAGACATTTAGGACAAACCTCCATGACCACTGTATATGTATATATAAGTAAATATATAAATATATAAGTAAATATATATATAAGTAAATACAATATTGGGTAGAAAGATTTAATAGGAAATGTAGTAAGACAGCAGACTGTCAATCCAATGTGATGCAACTGCTTCACATTGCATTGGAAGATACTGACATGGCAGTGCTGGATCACATTAATATCATTACCTCCTTTCCTCCTGCAGCTCAGCTGCTCTAAACTTTTATTTCTACCTTAGAAACTAAACTAGGCACAATGGAATTGTTTCTAATTAAGGTTTATTTGCAAGTATCAAAAGAAGGCAACCCTGATGCTCTTTGGTTTTATCGAGCTTCAAAACACATTTATTTTGATTTGCAGATCCCATATGATGAAAATACAGGTCAGTTGATGAAAAAAGGAAAGGATGGTTACAGTGTGAAGAGAATGTCAAAATAACTGGTGAGCACTCATTTGACAATCTTTGAATGCCTGAAACATACCCCTGCTCTTATGAGAAAACTTTCATCTTTTTTCTGCAAACTGAAAAGACCCCTGCTCTGCTCTTGTGTATACTCAAATTAGAGCAGCATCACCTGGATTATTATAGCTAATGGCAGTGGTGTGCTTTGACTTACTGTTCTTTTTAAGTGAGAATTGCAAGGCTGATCTGCATAGTAGATTGCAGGTTGCGTCAACTTGTATAAAATTAGGTGGGTTTAGCACTACTTATGAATAACTAGTTAATTTTTGTTTCCTGGTGATACCAAATCCACCTTGGTTATTAAATTCTGACTGCCAGCAACATCTCTTCATGCATGGGCTCAAAACTAAAAAGGCTGATCCTGCAACTACCTGATTCCCATCATGGTTAAAAGCATGGAAGGGAAACTACCTGGAAACTCTCAAAATCAGACTTTACCTGATCTCTGTACTTTTTACCAAAATGTTTACAAATGTTTAAAAGAAAGGTCAGTTTCTTTTTGGGAAGTATAAATAGGTGGCTTGCCAATCCTATCATGGAGGTGGAAGCTAAGAGTACAGAAGTCTTCCTTGTGCAAGGCAGATACTCAAATCTGGCCAGAACTGTCATTCCCACATGGATAATTTTGAGGAAACCAGCTGCAGCTCTTCCTTAAGTTCCTGAGGCCACTAGACTTGAGTGCAGACAAGTGGTTGGACGTAAAATATCATAATGCAATCAGAGTTCAAGTAATGGCAAATGTGCTGCATAAGAATCATTGGAACCATTTGGGGAAAAGTTGAGCAGCTGCTAAGCAGGGCACAGCACAACTGCACAACTACCTCAATCAGGACAGATGTTAAGTTAAAATGAGAAATGCTTGCAATCCAAATAAGAAGTACTTAGTGTTTAGAACAAATTATTGTGGTGTCATTTGGCCAGCATATTCAGCTTATAGCTTTTCTCACATGGAAAATACTGCAAGCAAGAGAAAAACAGAGAATACAGTGGCAGCTTCTACTTTCAACCCTGATGTTTCCAAGGGCTGGCCTCTGCAGCATAAATTAATGCGGATAGAAACATCTCATGTTTAGTTTCTCAACCAACTGTCAAGAATAAAAAACCAAACCTTCACATTCAGCCAAGCACAAAGTGCCTGCACAATCCTCCTCCTGACATGACGTCTACACACTTCTGTGCTTTTACAATCTGCTCCTCATCCTTGTACTACCCAACTGAATGGGCATCTGGGCCTTCAACTTCAGCTGAGCAACCAGAGTTTCTGGACAACCTTATGACTGTTCCTACCCCATCCCCTGCCCATGACAAATACAGTCTCACATGCCAAAAGTAATTTAGAAATTACCTCTCTTAGTTCTCCTTCGGTATTGAGAAATTCTGTGACCCCACTGACAAGCTTTGAATTCATAAATAATGCTTCTCCATACCTACAAGGGCAAAAAGAAGATGCACAGAGAGTTACTGCAATTGCCAGGCCAGCTGAAAATTAGAAAGCAATCTTCTGTAAACAAGGGAAAAGGCACAGGACTGATTCTGGTGAATCAAGGGAATAGCACTGGAATTGGATACTGGTATTTCAGTGTTTCGTACTAAAACTCTAGACTGAGACCCTTTGAGACCCCCTGTAGGCTGAAGTATTTGTAGTTATTTTAATTACGATGCTGTGAAGCAGAATGGACTTAACTAGGGACACAAATGAGCACTTCTGAGGAGGGAAGGACCAAACCACAAGAACACCTCACAATGGAGCAGCTTTCCACACAGACACAAAATACACCTTAAAATACAAGTGCCAAGGAAAGAGTAGAGCAGCAACTATGGAGAAGTATTCTGATTAACGCTTCTAGCTGTACCATTAAAACAGATTTTTTGAAGTGCTGCAGCCTTCTCTGCATTTTGTATTCATCCACCTCATCTACATTACAAATAGACTCTTGATAAGTGAACTGAATCAAATTTTATTGTTCCAGTACCTGATAATTAAAATAAGTAATGCTGATAGAGAATAATACTGTTAAAATAATCCCCTGGGCTGTGATGCAGCATCTTCAAAGAGCCAACCATGAATGAAAATTTCAAAGCTTGGGCAAGGAATATTCAGCAACCATCAGCAATGACCTTTGACAGACAGTTGCCATTCAAATCCTTTTGTTCACTTGCTTTTCCACAAGTTTTTTTCAATCTTCCAAATGAAGCATCTACATTACTCCTGACCAGACTATTTCTTAAGTCTTACATTTCACATTGGAATAGTTTGTGAGGTTTGTTGATTTGGGGTGTTGGTTTTTTTTTTTGTCAGTCTCTAGCATGAAGAATATAGTTCCACTGGAAGCCCAAAGCAAGTCTTTTGTTCAGGTTACGTGTCATTCAGCATAGTAAAAGGCACCTGAAAAATAGTTATCCTTATTTGCATATGCACATACATCCAAAGCAGTATCTAGCTAATCTGAATATGACTGTTTTTAAGATAATCTAGCTCTCCTGTCAGACAAGTGTAAGTATTACCAATAAACTTCACTGCAATCGAGTTTATCTGGGGAAACAATTCAGTTCATACTCCACTTTTACAAACTGATTTATAGAAGGAATTCAAAATTCAAAGTGAAATGAACTAGCGCAATGACAACTTTCTGTTTTGCTTCTATTAATGCCAAATTAATTACCCTTAAATGCTTAGGTATTCTAACATACAGTTCTTTCAAAAGGGAGAAAGAAAGAGACAGAGAGCGATAGCCAAAGTGAGAAGGATAGAAAGATGGAGAGGGAAGAGAACTAGGTCCTCTTTGAGAAGATTCTGTTTTAGGGAAGGTTTGCAATATGTTGCTTGCCATTTTGAGCTTGTGTGAGGAGAAACACAGAAGTATCAAAAATCCTCCTCCCTGACCACTAATAACTGCATTATTCACGGATATTTCAGCAAGTACATCTCTTTTTCCAAAACTTCAGTCACACTGGCATATACAGACATCCAGAGGCTAACATCTCCTATGAGTATGGATTTCACGGTCCTTTAAGCATGTTTAGGCTTTCTAACAAAGCCCTTTATTATTATAGTCTCAGCTCAGATATAATTGACTGTTTGGAAAACTGAAAGCTCCTCTTGATGAGGTCTTTTGACAAGGCTACCAATCCACTTTAGAGAAGTAACCTCATAAAAACAGCCGCAGGGGTTTTAATTTTCTTGTAGTCTACTGTAGTCACAGTGCAAACAAGAACAGAATTCCTTCCACAGAAAATGGGCCCTTCGTGCATACCTGTGCTGATTACAGCCCACTTGGTAAAAAGCCACTCATTAACAGCAATTTCTGTGCAAGCTCTACTGGCAAAAAATCTAGAGAGGTCACATTCAAAACAGTGTTTTACAGGTGTGAAACATAAGAATAAGAAAAAATAGAATAAATAAACATAAGAATAAATAATAAAATTGCTATTGTCAAGTGTCAAGTCTTCTCATCCTCCACAGGAGAGACAACACTACAGAACTAGGACCTTACAGGCCTGAACTCCCTGAAAAAACTCTGGAGACACAGGCTCTCCACCTGCACCTTTCCTTCTGTAGATGTGAACCTCCAGTGCTCCACATTTGCACAGGCTTTGCACTTGTGCAAACTCCAGAAGCAGCACAGCCCATTTACTTTGGACAGATATAAATGCCTTCCTATAGTGTCGAATTTCCAAATGCTGACAAATGATTCAGCACTTCAGAATGAAGGAATTCTTATAGGTAGCTGATAGATTAAATTTTCACATACAGACACACCTGTGCACACAGGATGAAAATACTTTAGGAGACAAGGCAGTGAATGCTCAGGTAACAAGAAATCAAGCATAGTATTTTCAATTTTCTTTTTTAGAATTGTAGCTGTCTTAGTGTCACAGATTTCTTACTTAATATTTGTTATATAACTGAAGTTTTAAGTCATCTTTATAAATTATATAAGTGATTTTGAAGACTTTATACATTCTCAGCATGTTCTGGACAACAGCAATAGAAGCATACTATAAAAACATGAAAGGTTAACAATATTTTGTGGCAATTCAAACTCCCTGACATGCTGTGTTTAAAAGAGGAAATACCATTATAATTTAATCCCCCTTAGCTATTTCATATTACTACCTGAAACATCAACACCTTTTATAATAAATTAAATGGAAAATACCACTGAGATATCACCTTATTAAATTAATTTTTTGTACGAGGTGTTTTAATTTTGAATAAAATTAAATAATAAATTATAATTATAGAAATAGGATGCCTTGGGACAGAGTCTACTTCAATTACAGAACCACAGGATGGTTGGGGTTGGAAGAAACCTTAAAGATCATCCAATTCAAATTCACCTGCCATGGACAGGGACACCTTTCACTAGACCAGGTCCCTCCACGCCCCATCCAACAGTACTTCATCACCATCACAGTAAAGAACATCTTCCTATTATCTAATCTAAACCTTCCCTCTTTCCATTTGAAGATATTCCCCCTTGTCCTATCATTTAAAAATCCCTCTCCAGCTTCCCTGTAGGGTCCTTTTAGGTACTGGAAGGTGCTACAAAGTCTCCTCAGAGCCTTCTCTTCCCCAAGCTTAACATTTCCAACTCTCTCAGCATGTCTTCATACATCCACCCTTTGGATCATCTTTGTGGCCATCCATGATACTCTCTCCAAGAGGTCCATGTCCTTCTTGAACTATAATTCCACAACAAAGATTGTATTTTGAAAATGTTCTAGTGTGGCGAACTTAAATCAGAAACCTAATCATAGAATCATAGCACGTTAAGGGATTAGAATGGACGTTAAAGATCATCTAGTCCCAACCACTCCTGCCACATGCAGGGACACCTCCCACTAGACTAGGTTGTTCAACCTGGCTTTGAACACTACCACAGCTGGGGCATCCACAACCTCCCTGGGTAAGCTGTTTCAGTGTCTAACCACCCTCACAGTAAAAAGTGTCTTCCTAATACCTAATCTAAATTTCCCTTCTTTCTATTTGTACCCATTCCCCCTTGTCCTATCACTAGAGTTCCTGATGAAGAGTCCCTCTCTGACTTCCTGGTAGGCACACTTCAGATACCAGAAAGTTGCTGTGAGGTCTCCATACGACTCTCCATTCTTTTCTCCAGGCTAAAAATCCCAGCATTCTTGGTCTGTCATCAGGGGTGAGATGCTCCAGCCCTATTATCAACTTCTTGCCCCTCTCTGGATTTGCTCCAGGACAACAGTTTGATGTCCTTCTTACGTTGGGAACACCAGAACTGTACGCAGTACTCCAGGTGGGGTCCCACGAGAGCAGAGTAGAGTGAGAGTGCAGAATCACCTCCTTCAACCTGCTGGCCACACTCCTTTTGATGCAGCCCAGGATTCAGCTGGCTTTCTGGGCTGCGAGCACACATTGCCAAGTCGAGTTTTTCATCAACCATCACTTCCAAGTCTTTCTCCACAGAGCTGCTCTGAATTACTTCTCCACGCAACCCATACATGTGCCTGGGGTTGCATGACCCAGATGCAGTATCTTGCATTCTATCATGTCACTGTTTCACTGAACATTAAGGGGCAAGGTATTAGACTAATTTCACCTTCTCGAAATCTCAGTTAAAAGGTTCTAATCTATGATTATATAACAATGATATTTTCAATATACGTCACATATGTACAGCTTGCATTAACCATTTCATTCCACTGCATTGAATCTTTTGGTGATCAATAGAAACAACTGGATGGCACTTCCAGAAAAATCAACTGCTATCATCTTCTCGGTGGCTTTGACTTGTGTTTGGAGATCAAACTGAATGAAGATAACACAAAGACAGTGTTGGGCAAAGAGACAGACTGTTTTTTTCTCATTAAAGGATAATAACAGGTTTTTGATTAGATCTTGCTGATTGTTAGGAACTCAGATTACACAATGATGCATTCCAAGCAAGTGAAATAAGTACAATTCAAAATCTACGTGAAGTTAAGCTAAGTCAAATTAAAGCACACAAAAGATTTGGCATGTGGCATAGTTTTCTAAATGCTGTCTACTTGTCTACACTGCTTAACCTTTTCCACACCTAAAATCACAGGTGATAGTTAGGCTGTCAGATGAACATGATTGCTAAGGCAAGTCATGGCTACTGCATATGTGTTTGTAGCAAGACAGATTGTGACAGCTTTATGCCTAAACCCTGATTAAATCTCTGAAGGAATCTGAAAAATCATTTGCTATCTGCACTGGGTTGCATAATAGCAATGTGTCTGCCATTCCCTTTCCATGTAAAAGTTCAATTCCTGGAACAATCACACCAGAAGCAGAGAATTCTTAATTTTTAAACTCTTCAGCTCACTTAATGCTTTTTGGAAATGGTTGCCAAAAAATACTCTAAAAAACTCTCAAAACCAATTCCATCTCAAACCTCTTTTCCCAGCTGAACTTCTTTTAAAATACCACTATACTATAAAGTGTTATCCAAACCAGCATGAACAACTTCCTGAATTTTTAGGAAAGTTGCTCAGTACCTGAGTTTCCTTGACTCTTGATGATGTGAAACCTATAGAAAGTTTGTACCTGTATTCATCAGGCACTGGGATTTAGTTCCTTAAATACAGCATATTAAACATACAATTTAAAATATTGTGTAGTACACTAGTTGGCTCCTCACAGGTCCAGAATGGAACATATCTCCAATACCTTTCTTGCCAACACCCCAGGAGTGGCCTGGCATGGGATGTCTGAAATTCTTAGACATCTGCCTTTAAGAAGCCAAACTTCATTGATTTGTGGTCCCTTCTAATCTGTCAGTATCAGATGAGCTGCTGTGCAATCTTTCAGGCCTTCAGGCTGTCCCTAAAGAACTAAAGAAATTTGTTATTCATTGAATTAATATCAAAATCTTCATCAAAAAGCATTTTAAAATGCTGACTGGACTTCTGAGCTTGAGTATGTAGCACTTGTTCAAACAGAAAGAGAAGCAGGTGTAAGGAGCAACCCTGTCTCCTTTCTGTTAATCTATTTTTAATTCAAAATGTTGCTTCTTTATTACTTGAAACTCACCTGAAACAGAGTGGAAAGTAAGGGGATGAAACAACATTAACATCCTTTTGCAAATGGAAATGTTTCAAAAAGGGTTTGGTGGATTTTCTCCGCAGTTGAAATAACATTCTTAAAAAGATTATTTTTTCTATCAGACTTAAAATCAGCAAAATTCCTTTGGGAACTGCTGCTTTTTATCTCTTTAAAAGTAGAACTGCAGGACTTGACATATAGATAGAATTCATTACCATAAGCACAGACACAATACAACGATATAGATACAGATGATAACTAAGAGACAGATGTCTCTGTGCATATGTGTGATAATCCATGAATAAATGCATTTATGACCCATATATACAGACATATAGATATCTCTATTTATGAATTAAAAGAGAATGGAATTCAGAAACTTACATGAAAACATGAATACGCAATACTTAAGCAAATTATATCAAAATAAGAAAATGAAAATAAATTAGACTTTTTATCTTTACCTAGCATTCAATATTTTCCATTTTTCTCTAAAAAACTTCCAAGCAAGATCCCTCCCATGTGGATTTCGAGCGACATGGATTATCACATCAATTGCATCCTGATCCAGGACAACTTCTGAGTTGAGAGACAAATTCAAAAGTCTAGTGGGAGAAACAAGAAAAAAAAATCCTACTTAGTTTTACCAACACACAGTCTAACATCAGCACATCAGAAAACTCTCAGAAAAAACAAAAAGAATTATTGCCAAATGACTAGTTTAAGTCTTCAAGGGAGTTCAGTGGTTTATTCCTCCAGTTCCAAAGACTGGACACGTTTATGAACCAGAAAAATCTTGCTGTAAAAGGGATCCAGTATGAGTGAAATTTTATGTGTGCATTTTTATGAAATTTTTAAGATCAGACTGGTCAAGACACTTAAAGGATATATTAACAAAAATCCAGCAGAAATTATTATAGGATTTCAAACACTTCCAACTAATGTAGGAAAATCTGGGAGTGAAAAGATATGTGTCAATTTTCATATGCATTAATGCAGAAGCATAAGATGGTTTAAACAGACAATTAGCCTGTGCTAGAAAGGCAAAATTATTTTATTTAGACCAAACCTCAAGTGATGATCCATAAATTTTAAAGTGAGTATTGGTAAAAGATTCAGGTACAAAACCTTTTTATACCTGTTAAGCAAGTTTCTGTCATCACTGCAAGTTAAGGCTTCTAATAATATTTTCTTCTCAGACACTGCTGTGGTAGAATGAAATTTCATCCAAATGAACTCCCATACGTCTTCATCCATTAGTGAAACTCCTGTACAGTACACAATGTCTCTCACATTGAGTGGGATTCTACAACAGAAACCAGTAATAGCATTGGGGTAAATAGGCAGCTTCCTGATATTGAAAACTAAGGAAAAACATTTATAAGACTTCAAAATTAACGTGCAACGGTAATCTTTTTTTGAAAATTACATTTGCATCTCTTTACTGCCACCATCTTCCAGGCCATCCTAATGGACTTTCTAACAGGTAATGCATGCTTGCCATCCTTTTCATAATGCTGTCACGTTGTCAGGAGACTACAAAATATGGTCATCTAGTTCATCAACATATAATGTGTCACATAACCTCCAGGTAACATAAGTTCTCCAAACTATTACAGGATCTTATCATTCTCTTGCTGGGCTCTATGATCTTCTTTTCCTTAGTACTGTTTAGAACAGGAGCTGATTGGCCAGAAATCCCTCCTTTCCTGGGCTAAAAAGTGCTCCATCTTCATACAGTAACATATAAATAAGGAAGAATGTTCTGTGACAATGCTACTTACACATGGTATTTTCAGGATGTAAGAAAATACAAAGATCTGTTAGGTTTTTTTCAGCATAATAATAGCAATACAAAACCAGCCATGCCATAGAATGGTTGTGAACTATGATTACTGCTCAATTAATATCAACTTAGACTAAAGTTAAATGACAGCTTCTTGAAGCCAAATTCAGACCTAGTATAGTATGTGCATATGTACCATTTTCTTCTAAAAAGATCTCAGCTTTCAATTTCAACTGTGCTTTCAATTTCCTACCCTGTTTATGTTTCCTATAGAAGCACAGAAGCTGAAACATTTGTGAGCTAAAAGACATTACTACAGGTAAAGCTAGACATTTCTCAAAGGAATATGTTTCCAATTTTCAGGGAAAAAACACCTTCTTTTTGTTGGTAAAAATGACACCAAAATACAGTTCTCTAGTTAATAATGGTGAGGCTGAAACACCTCTGGATCTTCAAATGCAAGACCTCTTTAGAGAATCTAAAAGTACATACAGATGTTGTTAGTGCCCGTGTAGTAATACAGTGGGACAAAAAATGAAATGACTGCTAATGACATCAGAACTTACACAACACAGGAAAAAAAAAGGTTACATCAATACTTTAATTATAAGAGGATTTCACTGAATCTTATATGATAGACTGGGCTAATGCCAGTCAAGAACAAAGAGGTCCTTCTACTCCCATCTATTCATTCTCCGGAAAAAAATTCTTACATTGAAATGGAAAAAGACCATTCTTCCACTCTGTGATGAATGTCTTTGTTAAAAAACTTCAGTTGATCTCTTTGGCCATGTCTGAGTCCCTGGAAAATGAAATCAGTATGGCTTTTTGGCATTTCTAGGTTTTGGTTCCCCTTCAGTACTTCAGAAGGAAGCACACAAGGTAAGGAACCATATATTGATGACTGTGAAGGGTTACAAACTGTTGCTTCCTCTCTAGGTTAACTGGTCCCAACAACTATGATGGATTCTTAAGAAAAACAATAAAAAGAATATGGAGCTAAACTGAGGCAAAACTAGGGGGAAAAAAAGTGCACTCCTACTACTGGCTGAAAAACTTTGGGAAACTAAAGCTTCCTGCTTTTTGTTATGTTTTTTCTGGGCAATAAAAAAGTCTTGAGGTAGAGGCTTTATTCATATTCTCTGACAAGCACTGTGATCAGTTCAGAGGGTGTAACTGCAAGATTAGACACAGACGTTCACATGAATTTTGCTTTTGCTGAGCTGATATGGCTCAGGATAGTGCTGCTTTCATCGAGACTTTTTAGCAGAGTCCTTTGACTACCACTGGGGTATTTTTCATTTGATGGATACAAATCCAGATATTTATTCGGTGTAAACTCTCCCAAGCAAAACTGAAGCATGGACAAGAGAAAAGTAATCAATTTTAAAGCTACTAGAAATATGAAACTTTTAACTATGTGCAGCACACAGCAGCAATATTGCCTTCTAAAGAAAAATCAGAGGTGCAATGTCTCATCTTTGTCATGAACTGCTTCCATCTAGACAGAGTAGTTTGGTACTACAGTGCAGATCCTGGCATGGTTTGATGCCTTCTCCCACCATCAAATCACCGTGTAAGAACATGCCTGTTCCAAGCAATGCCAGGCAATCAGCAATGCTACATAGTTCACACAATATATTGCCACATAGCTCACACAATCCCTACATGTCATATAGACAGAACCTCCAAGAAATGCAGGTTCTACAGTTCCTCCCCCTTGATTCTTCCTATTACCTTCTTAGGAGTTTTTTCTCTCACTGTTCTGATGACCTAAAAAGCTTAGCACTGAAAAAAGTTATGAACTCTCCTCAGATTTACCCAGGATCAGTAGAATTTGACTCATGTGTGGTCTATGCAATTGCTTCCATCGTTCCTATAGAACTACTACGTCAAGACCAAGGAAACAAGAAAATCCTTAAAGCTAAGCAGACCCATTAAAAGAAATAGTGCTTAAACATACGTGGGCAGTAAAGGAAAAAACTTACCACTTTAACCAGCCTTTCCATACTACTGAGTTTTGATTTTCAAAACACTGAGTTAACATTTCTAAAATGTAAGTTCAGTTGATATTTACAGAATTATCAATGTATGCTAAGTGTTGAATTTCCATTTCCCTGTAATGGAACTTGTACTTCTTATTCAAAAGTCTTATCATTAAGCGCTCGGAGCCATATTTCAAACGTTAATGAATACCAACAGTTTATTTTTCCCCCATTTAACCTTTCTTTCAAAAAGTGTATGGAAAGGAAAGTGAATATAACATAAAATTAAAAATACATATTTAAACACAAGAAATCAAGACATACCAAAATTAAAGGCACAGATATTTTGCTGCTGCCTTTGTGTTGACTTATATTAACTCAGAATGAGGCTTAAAATTTTCTAATACCTGTAACTCTCAAAACTTTGGGTCAGCAATTACAGTAACACAAATAAGCAGCCATATATATATACACTGCATAGAAAATGAAATCATATTGTCATTGTATCCTGATTTTCTAATCACTACATTATTTGTTCATAAAACACAACTTCCTTACTAACTTATGTCTCTTATTTTTTTCTTTTTAATAGCGGATTCAGTACACTGACAGCAGCCACAAGAACACATACTATACCAAAAGAACTAAGGGACCAAACAACCCATTACCCTAAATCAGCTTGGTCCTTTAATACCTGAATATGAAGAACAGAACCCAGTCAAGCCTTATTTTGATAAAGGAGGGACTTTATATCTTGACACAAACACTAAATCATCTTTTTAGAAGCACATGTAGTTCTTTCTGAGCTTTGACAGCAGAAATACTATCTTCGGTTTACTGCAGGAGTTGCAATTCAGCCAACAGATACTCTAAGGAACTATAAGGCACATAGAAAAGATAATACTTTTTTGGTTGATTGTCCCATTAATTCAGATGGGAACTGTGGGCCAGAAGGACTGCCATTCTGTTTGGTTAGTACAGTCACAGCAGCAGAGGTACCTAGAAGTGGATGTCTAACCCCAGAAAGGTCAGCATTCCTCACTTGAGAGGTCTACAGTTTTTCAGATCTATGGTAAAACATATCAATTTAATGGGCTTTCCAGCTAGTCCATTTTTTACATTCCAAGGACCATTACCAGCAATTTTAACAGCAGTGTAGTCAGTAAGCACAGGATCATTTGCATCTCTGGAAAGGAAGGAGGACTTCGGACAAGTGATGGCACTGATCCCATGACCATAGCCTACATGTCCTTGTTCCTTGCTAAGAAAACTCTACTGCCACCAAATCAGTAATAGCATACTGGCAGGGCTGCAGCAGATCTACTCAGTATCACCCAATCCATTGATCCAGGGAAGGTTTCAGGTCTCTACCTATTAGCTACGTCATTAGGGTGATGTGAAAAAAATCAGCCCCTACAAACCAAGACATCAAAACAAATACTGATTTTAGAAGGTTTACCTTCAGAAACTACACAATGTACAGCTATGAAACACTAGAAACTACTCTTATGAGAGACTTGTAATCAGGACTGTAGGAGGGAGATTTTTCTTGTGGAAATGAAAAATGTTTATGGAAACAAGAATATCCCCAAAGCAATTTCTCATTGCCCCAACAAAGAGTCCTCCAATTGAATTTTCTCCATTTGTGGAGATTTTTGCTTTCTCTCTTTTCAGTCATTATAGGAGTGTATATTTCATCATTAGCTAAATGTATGAAATCTCCCCAGTCTACAGATTTTTTAGTACTACAGTTTCATGGAAAACGTTATTCTAAAATTGCAGTTCCAAGGCATTACATCAACATGTGAATGTTTGCCCCTTGTATTAACTGAATCAAGTGGATAAAATTACCATTGTTTCACTACTGCTTAGGTAGTAACACTGCAGAACACACCTCCTTGTTATATTAAACCTCATCTGGGCCTTCCAGGCTGCTCTCGTTTTTAAAGAGCTAATATGACTGATGGATACTTCAAAAGAATAAAAATAAATGCCTGAGAGCATCACTTTAAATGGCTTTTATTTGAATACTGATCCAATTTATTTAACTTTATTTTTCTTGCTTAAGAGATATGATGGTGAGAATGAAATATGTAGCTAGCAGAGCTCATTTAAAAATTAAACACTTTGGGAAAAAAGTTAAAAATTAAACAGTTAGAAAAAAATTAATTAAAATCGTGCTGTGCCTTTACAGGCTTTTTTCTTTTCAAGAGTGAATTATAAAGCTCTACAACGAGCTGAGAATAATCTTCTAAGTTATAATTAATTGGTACATACTTGCTCCTATTTAAAGTATGTTCTAACAATTGAAGATACACTTATAAAATTGGACCCTAATTATTTATCTTCTAGGCAAATTGTGTTCTAATTTTTTTAAATGTAAATGCACACAGTTTAGACAGTTCTTTGATTAAGTAACAAATTTCAACACCATTTAGGTTACTGTTTGACAAAGAAAATTAATCAGAAACATTATATTTGCAACAATTTAACATTTAACTTAAGCCTATTTTTCTTGATGCCTATATTTATAGTCTTGGTTAATAGGTTACAAGGCTCAGATAAGAAATAGGAATAAAGTATTAGTACTTTGTTGGCAGATCTTTAAAACAGATTCTATTATAAGGTAGAGAACCACACAAAGTTTATTTTTTAAGACTTCAATCCCAAATCTTACACTCCCGTTCTCTATTACAAAGTCCCGGAGTCATGCTGCTGGTACCACTGTGCAGAGAGGTGGGATGATCCTCTGCCACAGTGTGCACCCAGTATAAAGAGAAAGGGCAGAATTTCCCCTTGAAAATTGAGGCACAGAGCTCTGATGGGCTTGACATTCAGTTGCCTGTCACACACTGAATTCAGGGGACATTAACTGAGGATGAAGCTACTCAAGGTGTCTGGGGTAGAGCTATGCATGGTCCCTGTCCTGTGCTTCAAAGCTTCAGGTATCATATCGGTCTGATGGAGGCAAGCAGAGAAGGCATCATCCCTCAAGCGGTGGTTACTTCTATTGCTCCTTTCTATTCCTATCACAAATACTCTCTAAGTGAAGCTGCAACTAGCACATCCACGCAATTCAACACTGATTTGAATGACTGACTGACTAGTTAAGCACTTCTTTGTGAGACTAATCTCTAAGTAAATATGCCTTGTTTTGTCCATCCTGGACAGTTTTTGCAACAAAAATATATTCCTTTCTGATCAATTGTTTTGCAAGGTTGTGGAGGGATCATTTCTGAATGCGAAAATTGTAGATTAACCTATCTAAATTCTAAGGGTTGCAAATAAACTACTGTTAATTCATAATCACTACATATGGCCTCATTTTATTGTGATGACACACAGAAGTCAAAAGGAGAAGGTAAAAACATTACTTGAACCAGTTGCCCTGTAAAGCCCAGTTTTGCCTTTTATGAGACAAAGTCCTCTCTCTATTTAGACATACTCCCCAAATGGTCTCTCAGAGCACTAAGTCCTTGATTAACTCGTACACTCAACAGTGTTTTCTTCCTCCTTAAACAATTTTATTGACTTGAGTGCAAGATTCTACTCAAATGTTGTAACAACTTATTAATTATTAAATAACTTCAGCAACATTGCCTCACATTAGCTGGCAAAGCTCCAGTAACATTTCAAAATACATGAATAGTTATGTCTGAATTTTTTCAGTAATTAAAACTTCTATGGGTTGAGAATGCAGAAGAAGGGATTCATTTTATTGTTTTACATTTATCAGACATTCATGTGTGAAAAAAAAAGAAAATAACCCTCATTTTTTCATGTTTGCTGCTAATGACTTCCAAAAATAGCTAGTGGGCATCAAGCCCTTGAAAAAACCTAATGCCTCTTCCAAGCAACTGACAAAAACAATTAACCTATTGGCCACTTTCTCACAAATACTTAGGTAGGTGGTAAGACTGTAGCACTACTGTGTCCATGTGAAACACAGCAATAAAATTACCTATGTCAATTAGAGAGAGAAATGAGGGAGGAGGAAAAGCAAAGAAAAAATGCTCATTTGGAAAAACACTTGATTTTCTATCACCTAAGCCAGACTTCACTGAAATTACCTCAATTAATGATTGGTAATTTGTTATCTACTACTCCCTCAGATCTATGGGAAGTTCCATTTATAGACATGTTACAGTCTCCCATATACTCCCGCAATTGTTTTTCTGGTGACATTTCAACTGAGTAGTAAAGATGTCACCAAGTAAGCACAATGCCAGTTTAGGCAGGTGAATGGACATGAATCCACTATGCCTTGTAAAGGAAACAAAAAATCTGCATGGACAAGTACAGAGGTTCAGGACTTGCAAATTAGGCTTGTTGGTTATCACTGTCTTTCAAATTACATGATGAAAGACATCTTACTTCACTACTTACACCTTTCTTAAGACTGATAAAGAATTGACTAGTGTTTCTAACCATCACAGCAATGTGACAACAGTCTTTGAAATGACAAACGGAAGTTACATTAATACACTTTAAAAGATTATATGAGGAAATTGAGTACTAATGTGCAATCATCCGAGACCCTGATTTCATTTCTTAATAACCAGGAGAGGTTCATTTGTAATGCCAAATGGCATGCAGATGTGTTCTGACTTGAAACCCACAGACCAAAATTCATGGCTTATTATCTTTTCAATGAACTTTGGCCCTACCTGAGCACCCCAAGACTTCTCAGAACAATCTTAATGACCAGAACAGACTTTAAATATCTGTATTTGCATTCAGGATTGTCCGTCAGTCTCTGCTCCTCATTCATGAAGACAGACACATGCAAACTTAACCCATGGGCTATAGAATCAATGCTAACTTACGGTCTAACTCAATGCAGCAGCCTGCACTCTACTGCAAACTTCATTAAACCTGATCAGTGTGCTTATGATAGAAGATTAATAGTAGAAATAGTACAAACTGCATTAAAGCTAAAATCACCCCAGAATCATGCGAAGCCAAGATCAACCAAATGCATTTACTCTACGTTTTCAAGAGGAATCAATGTAATTAATTATGGTACTTTGTTTCCATTTAAAACACAGCAATCAATAAACACCAATAGTTAAATTCCTAAAGAAGGAAAAAATAAGAGAAAACTGAAGAGGCTACGACTAGCTGGGGCCTTCCAACAGGCCCAGTAGCATCTTACAGAAACACTGCCACGTGTCTGATGCAATGCTATCATCTCACACTGCCCACTGCTGCATATTAGCAGAAGAATAGCATCACCAGAGTTCTACTAATAGAATCAGAATACAAGTACTACTTTCTCTGCTGAAGGCAAAATCAGCTGTCTCAGTTCAAAGCAGCTCTTTCACATACTCACATGTTTATATCATCCTGTGTAACTGTGCCTCAAGCAAGCATACATGCACAGTTGACTTTGCCAGTAGAAATGTGTACATGGCAACCTGTAGCTGATGGATGCTAACAGTAGCTGGAAGATAGTCGTGCCTGCACCCACAGAGATGTTTGCAAAAACACGCTCATGTCTATGGATAAGTTATGCTTCGAGCCATCATAGTGTGTATTTGCATGCTACCTGTTGTTATGTTATCTTCTGTCGGAAGTTTACAGATCGCAGCCCTCCACACAGCCTTTCTTGAACCTCAGAAATATGCATTTACTCAGCCTACCCAAGGCAGGAAGTCTGAAAATGCTAATCCTCTTAGAAACATGTTTTTCTTTCAGAATAGATGAAGTGAAGGTTAAAGGGGTTAACAAGGCTGATTATTAAGCTCAGGCAGGCATTGAATGGTAATTCTGTTAATTTTTTAGGCTGAACCACAATGCCGTTATATCTAAGAAGTGTGAATAATGTATTTCTTCACACATGAAAGCTTCACAGGGATGAGCTCAGTTAAATGAAGGTAGAAGCAAACATCTTAATTTTCAGCCAACAGTAGCTTCTCTTGTACAGCATTCTATTGTTGACTGAATCCCAAACTACATTCTCAAGCTACAAAGGAAATTTCAACACAGTTATATGTTCTGAACATCAACATGGAAATTTCAAGGGTTTCCATTGCTTCAGTACAGGAACAGCATATATCCCAATTTAAGAGAGTAAAAATCTTTGCCTTAATATTAACTATCAATTCAGAAGTAAATACAGACTTTCAAGCAATATGTGCCAGATCCATTAGACACTTTTAAAAAGTAAAATTACTTCAATTCATTGACTAAATGAATCACTGTAAGACATATCTTGAGGTCTAATCTCAGATTTGCAGTAAAAAGAAATAATCACTTCTTTTTTAACAATTGTAAAGAATAAAATATATCAGTTCCTCAACCAGTAAAACCAGATCTCTCCTTAAAGCCTCTTCTACCTCTGATGCTCTGTTTGGTTTCTTCCTTGTAGCGCCAAATTTCTTTTTCAGTTACATTCCCTGTCTTCACACTGTGTTTTGCTCTGAAAAAAGTGGTAGTGAGCAATACCACCTAAAGCCCTTTACAGAGCAAGCAGTTCTGCTATTTCAGGTGCTGAATCCTCTCTCCGTCAGAAGAATGGTCTCATCTTTAGACTGGAGAGCTGTATTATTTCTCTTGCTAATGAAATATATTCTAGCGGTAGAGCTTCAACAAGAGGAGGAAAGTGTGTTGCAGCATCTTAAAACTGTCCCAAACACCTGACAGACAGATCATCAGGCCTTACCTTCTGCATGTGAATACAGGCTTGAGGTACTGAACCAGAGCACAGTAACCTGCTGGAATCTCAGCACTACCGTTTAAAGCAGGGTTGAAGAGCAGCTTCTCTTCCAGCTGTTTGCAAATAAAAGAAGCAGTCCTTTTCCCACTTTAGTGACACTTTTGAAAGGCATCTTCTGCAAGGCCCCCATTTATGTATTCACTTGATAGAGGTGTCGTTCCACCTGTAGTGCTGGACCCTAAATGCTAAGGGCCCACTTGCGCTTCATGATCTTGTGTTGAGAGGCTCTTCGCTCAGCACAGTGGCTGCCACCAACTTCATTTTTAGAGGTTCCCAAATCCCATTTTAGGAAGCATAACTCCAAGTATCTGATTCTGCCCTATGAGCCAGGTATCTAAAAAATGAAGCACTGTAACACCTAAGTCACTTTAGAAATTCAAGTCTTCAGAGCCTCTCTGAACCTGACTTCCATTTTCAAGCATAAAGGCCAATGCTGAAGATCACATGTAAGTTGTTTTTTTCAGTAATTCCATAAGAAAATCGTGCACTGCTATAGTTGGAAATCTAATGCTTTTTTCAAACAATGCTGGAGAAACAAAGAGGACCTCTGGCTTTGTGCCATGAATTATCATTATTTTGCTTGTAATTACGTGCAGAGTAAAGAACATATTATGAAATACAAACACTATCTGATTATTGCCATTATTTCATTTCCTTATAGTGAAGAGTAGATGGTAATTAATTTCTGGACCTACTAGATTAAATACAATTACTAAAAACCACAGCAGTCATAGACATATGCTGGTAAAAGAGTTAGATGTTACTGTATTTATTACCTGACACTTTCTCCATAATTAAATGCTGTGAGTAGAACAGAAAAACACATTTCAAAAGAACTTTTAAAAAGTCATAGATTAAATATGTGGCTAAAAAAAGTTACAAATTTTTTCATTTCTTCAGTATTATTAATTGCATAATCTCTGCTATACTTATTTGAACTAAATGCAGTAACTGCAGGGAACCAAAAACCTTCTCTACATGATTTACTGCCTGTGCATTTATGTGGTATTTAATGCCATATTTTAATTTAATACTACCCTAACTTTCTATTGATTAAAATCTTGGAACACAAGCCTAATTCCATAGTCTCTACTGCTTTGAAGAATTTGTGTTCCTTCCAACATATACTTCTTGTGAATTAGCGAGCACATTGTATGAAACATCTCATATTCCGGAATAAGGTTTCTGGGAAAGGATGGTGAAAAGGTTGCAGATTAGTCTTTATTTTTATTCTCATAGCCAAACTCAAATTATATCTGTATATAAAAATATCTCTGCGCTCTCCGGAACTCTGTTTTTTGTGCTCTGGCTATGCAAAGCCAGCAAGATGAGGGTTTCTGCAATGCTTCAGTCAATTACTTGATTCTGTTTCAGAAGAGGGAAGGGTAGAAACAAGAACTTAGAGAATCACTGCTGATAAGGAGTGGAACAGGCAAGGTTACATATAGTTTCTGTACTTGTCACCAACTTTTCTCACCAGTTGTCAGAGAAGTTTGTAGAAAGAGCAGCATGAATTTCCCCTTTGTAACAAAACAAGCTCTGAGAGATTCCTACAGGTTCTGAGGTGGTTGTTTGCAGCAAATTCACAAACAGTTTTTTAAGGGCATCAAACTGAGCATAACACTTGATTGATGAGAAAGAATACAAAATGGCACCTGTTGAATGTGTTCTCTGCATGTATCTTCTACTTATCTGTTTGCCCTTCCACTTGAGCTAGTTATTGTCTTCGAAGTGCTAAAAGAGGTAGAAGCATGACTCAAACACCATGCTAATTAAATTCTGATTGTAGAATCATTGGTTTTTTGGTGGAAAAGCAGGGAAAACAGTCCTTGCTTTACTTTCAGTTTCAGTCTAAATGGGTTTAAATTGAACAAATGTGCTATGAGGTACCACTGATTCAGTAGGCATGCGAATATTCCTGAGAGAAAATTGAAATATCCCTACAAATGTTACTGTGAAACAGAAGCTGAATTTATGCCTACTGAATTGCTATTAGTAGTAGTCTTTGTAAAATTTTTCAATGTAAGTAAAGGGAAAAAGAGTCTTGCTCATAGATTAGTTAGATTCAGAATGTGAAAATGCTCGAAGACTAGCAACTGATAAATTCTGGAGTGGGGGACTGAACAAACTCTACAATCTTCAAAAATAGATAAAAGCACATCTCTGTCTTCATTCCAAGTTGTGCCCCTATTTATCAGCTGACTGTCAACCTCTATTCTGCAATTACATTATTTGTTGCAGCTATTTTTCAAAACTGTGCAGTTCCTTCAGAGAAACACATTGCTTTAAATTAGTAGCTATTCTCTTTCTCTGCCCTGCTGTGATGCTTTTATCATAATACTCGTCATATACTGGCAACCACAATGTTCTGCTACCAAGAATGGACCTATTGAAAGGCTAAGATGAATCTTCAGATGGCTCCTAAAATTCAGATGGCTTCTTTCCTCTCTTGCTATTGTTAGTAAAGCCATAAGCTTATGTTTTGTTTGCTTTTTTTCTCTGATGCCTCCTTACTCAATCCGGTTGGAAACCATGAAGACACAGGGTAGGTAACTTTGCAGTGTGACAGCTTTTTAACACTGAATAATCTGCTGCTGTGCATGCTAATAGGTAATGCTAGGTTTGATTAACTAATTTTGCAAATGAATATCGAAGTAAATTACCTTTGTAGACTGTTTCCAATGATTCTTTCCTTTTAATCACCTCTTTGAATAGCTTCATACTGATTGTTGCCGCTGCTAAGAATTCATATAAAACCCTGGGGTATATATTTCTTAGTAAATATATCTGGTATCACCTTACACAAGAAAACCCTTCCCCTCACAAATATCTCACTTAAAGGTACACAGTCGTAGTTTCAAGATCAGTTTTTTCACAGAAGTTTCAGAGGCATACAGGAATGCAATTTCCCTTCATTCTCAGTTCAGAGCTGGTTTTAAAAGACATTCAGATACTTATGTAACTGGGTATGCCTCTAAACGATTTTTAAAGATTACAAAGACAGACAGAGATATTTTAATTGCAAACAAACATCTGATTAGCCCAAGATGTCTTTGAAAAGTCCTGCATGTTTATAAGGCTATAGAGATCTGATCCCTTTCCAAAGCTAATACAAGAGTGGGACTAAAAATGAGAGACTTTTTCTCTTTTTTCTTTCTTTCTTATTTGAAAGTGAAATATTCTACTTTAAATCAAACTATCACACAAGGTGCAAACAGGCATGGTGCAAGGACTTCCACACATACATTCTACATAATCAGAAAATCCACTATTCTTTCTCAAGAAGTTGTGGTCTTAACCTATATAGTGCACTTATCTCATTGTCCATAGATCACTACCTACTTAAATATTTGTATTTTCATCTAATATTTCTTAGATGCTTGCCTTTAAAAGATAAGTTTCATACACTACCGATGGCCCACGTTGCCTTGCCTCAGCAGAATTAACCTGTGTCTGGACTGCCTAACTTACATATTTGCTGTCAAACCACTACAGTGTGCCAATGTTCAAGGCATCAGCTATCATATTATCTCCTCTCTAAAACTTTACGTGAGCTTTTTGTTGTATTCCTGAATCACATTAATTTCTTAAGCCTTCACCCTTAAATACTTCATAACATTTCCCTGAAACATATTGCTGTATCTCTTTCCTTGTCCCTCTAACCTCTCTCATTTCTTTAATAACTTAGCACCTTCTGTTCTCTTGCCCTGACATAGGTTTCATGTTTGTCTGCCAGTGCTCTGTCACTCATCTTTCTCTCTTTAAATCCCTCCTTAAAACCCACCTTCTGACAATAATTTATCAGGAGTGAGCAGAGGCTACATCAGTGTCCCCTCCACCCACTTATACATGCAAAGTCAAATAATTCATTCTGAAACCCCACAGACATTTTTAAATGACCGCCAGCAACCACCTCTGCTTCCTCCCGTACCACTCTGTAAAATAGGGTACTGAAGACAGGGCAGGCAGGAGAGGAAGAGCATGCCATCTGTACTGCCTTTGAGAAGGAGAAATGTGAAATATGAGTTTCAGTTCCACTTACCGGTTCCTATTGCTAGAAATCCAATCCGAGATTAATGTTGCAGCCTGCTGGTGACAGTGCTTGTTACCGAAGCTGCAGGCCAACATGATGACTTCCCGACGCAACTCTCTGGCCAAATTAAAGAAAGCAATAAGGCTGCATTAACAAATGTGTTTGAATGTTTACAAAAAGCTATTTCTTATTACAGTGACAGCAACCAGCAGTCAGGCAACACATCAAAGACAATCTGGCTTTACAAATATTAGTGTCAACTTAATGCCTACAGCTGCTGCAACAACTAAAGAAAGATCATGGACCAGAACCAGCCCCCATTTACACTTATGCACTCTTCCTAACTTTCATGGTCTCTTCAATCCAAGTTCTTAAATATTCAGTGAAATCAGGTAATAAGTTAGGGCTTAGGAAATCGTGTTCTCCCAACTTAGGAGAGAAGAGTTCATCTCATAGCATCTTTCTGCTCTCCCTCTACCCCAGAAAGGAAAACCAGAAGGTCAATAGAGCTAGGGAATTATGACATGCTGAACATGACACTACATTTTAGGAGGGCGCATTATTTTTAGATATACTCCAAAAACAATCAATCAAAAAAGAAATATAACAGTACTCATGTTGATAGGATGCTTGAACAAGTGACTTGTTTAAATTGTTTGTTGGCCATCCAAGCTTCAGATACATTGATGCAACTTGTCTTAAAATATACTCCTGAGGGGGAAAAGAAATATATATTTAATGTAAACCATCATGGGTTTTTTACTTGAAGTTGAAATACTACTAACTATTGACATTCCATCTCTTTTTACCCTCAAATAATGTCCAACTCCAAAGATTTTCATTTGCATTTAGCAAAGCAACTTGTCCACTTACAATCCTCCTTCACAGCTATAGTAAGAAGCAATCTGTAGAACATCTATTTAATTAGATGACTAGTATAAGACAATTTATTGTCATGAAATTCATCAATTTAAAAAGTTTATTACATGCTATTTTGAACTCATAATACACAGCTGAAAAACTGCAACAGTGTCATTAGCTAAATTTCTACTCTATGGCCAATCTTGACTACATCATGAACGTTCATTTTTAAAAGAACATTGTTTAAAAGACATGTTCAAAAATTTAGCCATGACAAAAATGTTATCTCGGTACAGTCAATGGCCTTTAGAATACATAACAATGTGGCTGCAAATAAGCTTTGTACACTTAATGACACTATGGTTCAGGTTTAGGTTCCTGGTGTGCTTAAAGAGTAAAACAAGCCCAAGATCTATTTTAGTGAATTCTACTTTTTACACAAGACACTTCTTTACATATTCTGACTAGTTTTGAAGAAAACCACTGTCATTGTATTCAGCATAATCTTTTGCCAGTGGAATTCACCAGTTTGAAAAAGAGAACTGAGATATACAGAACCGCATACAAGAGCACCTATTTTATTATTGCAATGTATAGGCAAAAGAAGATTCACAGTGCAGCTTTCTCTAGCAGATACATTATTCTGTGACTAAAAAAGATTTTTTATTTCCTCTGCTATCACCTCTGCTTTCAAAGCTCTCATCAGTAGTGATAAAACAAAACCCAGCTGTGAATTCTACTGGGTTTTTTTTATTAAAACTGTGTTTTCTTTACATAACCATGTTTAAAAATGAAACAGCAATGGCAGACTCTTAAGAATTTTTCTAAAAACAGACTAAATATTTCAACATCATTTTACATTAGGCTCTGGTTTGCATGTAGGCCTACACTGTAGGTTCATAAAAATTTCAATCTGTCTTTATTAATCTGTAGTATATGTTCTATAAAAATAATTTTCCATGTCAGGAGGTAACTCTGTGTATATGTGCGTGTGTGCACACACACGCGTGTTGTGTGTGTGTGTGTACTCCATAATCCTTCCAACTCAGCATACTCTATGATTGTGTGGTATGTATGTAAGTACTTCTACATATATCCATAAATCCAGCCACTTCCAACTTCCTGCTCTCTGAGCACGGTGTCTATGGTCACACACACATGCACAAACAAATATATATTTAACAAGAAAAAAAGCATCCTTAAGCATTTCAGGCTTTAAAAAGCTCCTTCATTTAAAGGCTTTACAACATTCCATAAAGTTACCGTATGTTGGTCATTGAAAATATGTAGACTATATAAAATTCATAGTAAATAAAAAAACCAAGAGTTTGTAATTGTTACTGGCTGCAGTCAAATCCTGTGTACTTCATAAACCATGCTTCAGTGTAGCTATAATTTTTTTACTATTTCAGGTAACATGCTAAAATATTTGTCATGTCTAGCTTAATTATCTACTGTGAGCTGTTACTGTTGTCCCTTTGGATGCAATTATGAATGGGTTTTTGACTCAATGGTGATCTAATTCCTGTTAATTAAGGTAACTGCATTGAATTCACCATGGATTTTTGGATGAAATAATGACTACAAATCTTTGCTTCAGTTGCATGTGTTCTGTTTAGTTGTGCCTGCATTTGGTGTGGCTGAGCTTGGGCATCAACATAAATATCACTGTGTGCCTCCTCAAAAGAGAAAATCTGGAAATAGAATACTTTGGCTCTTTTAAGTGAAACACTTTATTTGTCACAACATTTTACAGAAGGGATAATTACCTTTCCCTCTACTAATCATATATATGCCTCAAACAACAGTTATCACCGTTCAAATGCAAATGCACCAAAGCCTGATAATTGCTGTGTTTAAATAAAGAATAATTAGGAAGAAAGTTAATATCCCTAGGTCATTTACAATATCTGACTGGGGAACAGTTCAAGTCTCGGCAAAGAAAGGAGAAAGCGAGAGGAGAAAGGAAGAAAAGAAAGGAAGGAAGGGAGGAAGGAGAACAAAGAGGAAGAATTAGAGGAAGAAAAAAAGAAAGAAAGACTGTATCTCTTACATTGAAGATGTTGTAGTTTTCTGTGCGGTCCAGCAATTTATCTAGAGGATAAAGAGCTCGGCTGGCAGCGTGCCAAGGCAGAAAATCTTTTTCCTCTGAAAGGTATCTGATAACTTCCAAAGGAATATTCTGAGGCAAATAACCAGCTCTGCACAATAAAAGAAGTTAGTATCAAATTGGTTTTCAGAAGATACACAAGGAGGCGAAAATCACTTATTTTTTTCCCAAATGAAATTAAAATGCATAAAAACATGATAAACTCATCACACTTTAATGACATAAAAGTCAACCTTATAAAAATCAGCAACTTGCAGTGTCTCCCAACACATGCAAGTGTATTGACTTGATAAAGGAAGGCATGAACATGCATGAAAGAGAAATAGACAAGCCATCCCGACTTTTTATGGGTTCCTGCGGCTATAAAAGACACCAACAAAAAAGTATATGACTTTAAGGAAAAACACAAAACAAAAGGAAGGTGCTGCTTTTCTGATTTGTAAGATAGAAAGCTGTCTGCATAAAATTGACACCCAAGGCCTTTTGCTTCAGAGAACACTTTTACTGGCCATGGGCAATTGGAAAGGACTAGTGGTGGAGAAGCAGCTTTAGTTTTAGTTATTGTCCTGACTCATTTTCCTCTCCTTTTGGAGCTGCCTTGTCTTCTACCACCTCAAATAATTTTGGAATTAATTATCCAGTGACATCACTTTCCACAATTTGCCGAAAAAATTATGTTTCTTTCAGGTGTTTATAAATCAACCAGCTAGAATTCTGTCCCATTCATTTACAATCATAAAAGACCTCTCCCTGCAAGGGGAAGAGTTTATCAGGGAGTCAGGAAGGCTTTTTGAATTTATGGCATTGCAAGTAAAAAGCAATACAGACACAAGGATTTGAAAGCTACTTTTAAAAACTGAGTACAGAAAACATCAAGCTTTAGGTTTTGCTCTCATTTTCTTTTTCAGAACAGCATTTTTTCTTAACTATCCAGACTGCAGAACCAAACTGCAATCCTGTGGGTATGAACTTTCCAGAAACACATGGTCTACTCTTCTCCTAATGCATGTCTTTAAATCATCTATCTGCCTAGAAAGGAGATAATGACTCTGTTTTCATTAAACACTTAAAATCAGCAAGGCAGATTCCACTAACTTCAGTGTGACATAGGCTACAGTATGATATAGAATAGTTTTTCTCCTTGGTTGCAAATGTTCGTTTAATTTCCATCAATGTCTGGGGAAGAAATGCATGCATTATAGTAAAGAAGTATTATTAGATAAATTGAACAATACATACATGGTAATACAATTTTTTATCTCAGTTGCAATTGTATATAAAAACTATCTTGCTGAAATACTTGAAATAGGTTGTTTCCTTGCAATGTGCACCGCATCTTGCAGCCCTTTGTTTTTCACACTCTCTGCTGGAAGAATTACACTCCGTTCCCTTCATGTTCTCAGCAAAGGAGTCCATGTAACAGATTTTAAAAGTATCTATCCCATTACGATGACCCACCCTCCAGTTTGTTTCGTGTCATCTTTGTCCACATTTTGTCAGCTGTCTTCAACTCCAGTTACAGCACACACTCAAGCACAGAAAACAAGATCACTTGGGGAGCTCGCTGTGACAACTGAGGAGCTGAGAGGATATGAAATGACAGTGGTGGAGCTTTTAGAGTAGTTAGTGGGAAAAGTTCAATGTATCTGAAGACAGGTTACTCCATTTTATAGGTCTTTCTTATTTCTGAAGCAATAGAATACCATTAAGATCAGTTCTAGATCGTAAAACTTTGTAAATATTAGTAAACTTAATTAATGGAGCCAGAAGCATGCTGGATGGACTGCAGTTAAAAATCTTGGAGATAATGTTAGAAAAAAATGCAAAGTAGCTTGAAGTTGCATATATATAACCAGTTCCGAATGGGATTTGTGATTATTTTTACTGATAATTTGATTGACATGAGAAAGTGTGGAGTAAGAAACAAGAGTAATAGCTCTAGGAAACGTGCTGCCCAAGGAATAAACAGATGAATGTTTATTATAGCTGCACTAATGGGCATTTAGGTTCATGTTCTGAAATTAAATCTATCTATACTAAACTCAAAAGGAAAATCACCACTGCAAAACAAACAGATAATTTCTTTCTAAGCTTAACTTCTCCATAAGGACACATAAGAAGTGAACTCAGAGAGATCGACCTCTTATTTCTGAGCCCTTCAGAGCTTCCTAATGAGTTTCAGAATCATGATTCTTGGTTGATGGTACTTACCCTGTTCACAACAGAAGCTGTTACTCTCATCACTCACTGCTACTACCTTCCAAATTTATCAGCCCCTTCAATCCTGCCTTTCTCACCCCCCTGATCCCCACTTTTCCTAGTGTTTCCCTAAGAGTATAGTGCAGTTTACAAAAACAGATGGGGGCAAAGTCTGAGTTTCCTCCTGACTCTCCTTCTCTTTCTGGCTATGACCCTTGAAAAGCTTATGCACAGTATTATCAAATTCACTGCCCCACACACTCAATAAAAAATTAGTCCCAAGAGAAGGGATGGGGATGAGGGGAGGTTCTTGAGGATGACATTATTATATAAATGACAACAAATTCATCACTTCAGATCATGATTTTGAGGAAAAGTGGTTATGGCTGCTACAATCAATGTTAAACTCTGTCAGCACAGGCTGGGCAGTACAGATGCTAGGCTGGACCTCTGAGGGAACCTGAGCAGAGGCATATCTAAAATCCTCTTACAGTGGCAGTTAACAGAGAAGCACCTCCCTGGAGAAAACAAAAGTGCTTCAGGAACTTCAGGAACTTTACCTTGGCAAAATGTTCTCTATTGTATGGATGCCTACAGAAAACCATGATAGCCTTTTTTCTTTTACCCTCAGTCACTAAGCCACATTTATGAACTTATTCAAAAATACACTGCACTATCAGGCTACTTGGCAATAAATAGCTTCTATCAAGAGGTAATGATGAGCACATTCATTGTTTCACCTTTTTGTGCAAAAAGTGGCATATATTATAAATTATTAACTGTATAGTAGAATAGTAGAGTTTTAAGAGTTTGAGGAGTACTTTTTATCAAAGAAAAAAAAAAAAGGAAAGCGTTTAGTAAGGGGCAACGCCAAATACTAAGGTTGCTAATTTTTGGCACTCATACTTGAGAAAATAGAATATAAGGAGAAACTATCACACCGAACCATAAATGAGATAAAGCATGAAATGTATAAAAAGTAAAAAAATCCAAATCACAGCTTTAGGATTTGTGTGAAGTATCCCAGGTGGTAGCATGACTACCATGACAACCAGGTCAGCAGAAGACAGAACCTAGACCAAGCAGCGTCACTGTGTGGTGAGCTATGCTCAAGTATTCTGCACCTTCACAGAGTGCAGCAGCTGGTTCCTTTAGATGTATATTTTAGTACCATCATATTCTTTTACTTTACACTAAAAGCGTGTCCACTGCTAGGAGTGACTTCAAGACTCCTCTTTCCCAGGGAATAAATCATTCAACTAGAAGCAATGGCTCACAATGGCCGACCATCCAAGGGATGCTGGCATGTTTCTAGTATTCTTCTTCACTGGCCTGGAAGAACTCCAACAACTTCAAGGATGGTTACACAGGATCTGGTCAGCAAAAGCATTTATAAAGCAGGACACTAACCAAAATGAGGGAAGGCAGCAGAACAGAGAATGAATCTCTGTGAACTCTGTTGGAACAACACAGACCTGTAGAAATGTTAACCAGAAGCGTTTAACACTTATCAAAAAAATAATAAGAAAAGTAACAGTAGCAAACTTCCCATCAAAGGGAAAAAAGAAAAATAATTTCCCTGTAAAATAATTGCCTGGAAATATCCACTCAAAGGTACTACAGAGTATAACATAAGTTTAGTGCATACTCTACACGTGCAGCTTGATTTATTACTCAC
The DNA here is from genome assembly GCA_013396655.1 of Campylorhamphus procurvoides. Taxonomy (NCBI): domain Eukaryota; kingdom Metazoa; phylum Chordata; class Aves; order Passeriformes; family Dendrocolaptidae; genus Campylorhamphus; species Campylorhamphus procurvoides. The sequence goes on along the minus strand of WBMV01000702.1, from coordinate 138,382 downwards.
TCTTTCAACAAAGTCACTGGAAGGTCAGTGACAGGAGTCCTTATTTTTCTTGTGTCATTTCAGCCATCAATCATATTGCTATTCTTAAGTCCAGCAAAATTACTATCAGATATTGCCTGTCAAAGTCCAAATACATGAGAGTCAGGACTAAAAGAGAAGGTTCTTTTCTAGCTTAGCCATCTTGGAGGAAAATTGAAATACTGTCTGTCAGTTGGGGAATAGCTGATTATGGGTTATACTGGAACCGGGTAACAAACACCACAGAAATAACTGTGATGTCCAATCTTATGTCTGGTCTGAAACAGTCACACTATTTCTCTAGGTACGTCTCCAGTAGCCACCTGCGAATCTTAGCAAGCATGTGTCTACAACCAAGAAAAATCCTGCAGAGGAATCTGGGATAGTTTTAGCAAGTACCTTAACAGATCATAAAGTCAAATCAAACAGTATTGATGCATAAACAGTGGCTGAATGCATACTAATGTTCAGGTAAACATTTCTCAAGGGCAAGGCTAAAAAGTTATAGTGTCTGAAATTAAAAAAACCTTAGGAATTCATCTATTCTATCTTTCACCAAAGTAGATTCATACCACTGCCATTCCTGACAGAAATTGGTGTTACTTTGTTTATATAGGCCTCTAGCAATGGATATCCTAGGAACATTATAATTTCAGTACTCCTCTGCCAAGAGAAATGATGAAGAATACCATAGCTCCCGTCTTTTGCCCTGTAAATATTCAGAGAAGAGTACCAACAGATCCATTTCATGCTCTAAAATAAACAGTTGTTCACGTAGATTCAGCATAATCTACAAAAAGCAGACATCCCTCTTTATTGTATTTTAGATAAGAGCATTTTGATTAACATCATAGGTCATACAGAAACCAGACTAGACTTAAAACAGTCTCTACAAGCCCTCAGCAAGCCAGCTTTGTCCATACTGAGTCATTTAAAACACATGACTACAAGAGCAAAATTTAACCAGAAAGATCACATTTGAGACACATTGCTTTATCTGCTTTTATATAATTGTCCTTACCCATAAGTCTATTGGCATGTCAATCATTCTGTAGTCACTGCTACACGAGAGCATGTGTTAGAAACTTAGCACCACATGAGGTTTTTCTTATTATCTGTGTTCCTGATTTCACAGTTCCCTGCTGAAGTAAAGAGGAGAACAGGAGAAAAGGAACATGGACTGGCAAAAAGATCTGGTTTAGTTATTAGAAACATTAGCTCTAGAAAAACATCCTGGTTCAGCAGGTTTTTCATGCCTAAGGAAGCTGCTGATGAAGTGCAGTGAAAAGGTGGTATCTCACTTTTATGACAGGGACAGAGATGGAAAAAGACCTTTCAAAAGTTATATATATATATATTAAGTGGCTTATGATATCATATAATATCATAAGCACTCACCCCTAGCAAGGTACTATCCTGCTTACACTGAAGAAGTTGCTGGGGTGACCATTGCTACAGAGAAAAGAGGTAATGGCCAAAAAAATAAAGTATTGAACATGGTACGGAAATATCCCTCACAAAGAATTCCAGTTAAAAATCTCATAACAATAAAAAATAATCTTTAAATTACATGAGCTTTTAATGAGTCAGATAAAAGCAGAAGATCTAGATTATATTATGAAACATCAGTTTGTATTCAACTACATTCTGACCTTGATTTGTTCTTTACACTGAGCTGCTGAACTTATGGACAGATCCCAACACATTCATTTTCCCCTTAGGGACAAAGTACCAAATGGTAGTGTAATTGCCAGGGGAAAATTATTACTCTGTTCTGAATTATTTCTATCATAAATCCAGCACCAGTCAAACAGACTCTGTCACAAAAACGACAGGGTTGCTGTACAGTGATGAGAGCCCCATATACAAGGGCACCATAAATCCTTTAGTCCCACCACCCAACAAAGTCATTTTAAGTCATGTGTTTAAATCAAAATTAGAAAATCCAAGCTGGCAGTAAACTGGTCTGCATTATTGAAACAATGGAAAAGAGGTTATTTACTTGCTGCTGGTTTAAAACTCACCCCACCTCATCTGTTTCTTATGAAATATGTAAAACATGACTAGCTTCTTTTTCTGGGTAATTTTGAAGGGGTAAAATGCAGCTCTTCAGAACACAGATGTGCAACTCAGATTAACATCAGTTCTGTTTCTGTGCATGTGCAGTATATGAATAATTAGACTTCATTCATTAACTCATAAAGGGACAGTTTAAAGTAAGTTAGGATTCTTATTAATTGGTTATTTTATCTTAACAGTCAGGTGTGTGGATTAGAATAACTTCCAGAGAAAGCTGGCGCTAATGAACATTTGCATTTAACTATACATGACTTTCTCATTTTTTCAGGACCTATCAAGGACTGGTGTCTCTATCGATGTATTCAGGATAATCTTTCCCACAGTGCTTTAACAGCAGTTCCTTGACAGCTGAGTGAAAACAGGTATGTTGAACCCTGACTTGTAAAAAAAGCTTTGAGCAAGGTGACCCGTATAACAGGGTAACTAACTCTTGCAGTCACAGATTTCACCTTCAACTCCTACAAGACTGGGAAGTCAAAGATGAAAAACTTACAATGACTGGCGCTGATGTTGAACCACAGAAGCTGGAGAAAGAATGCTTTCTCATAGAAAACTAATGGTTAATCTGTAAAAAAGGCCTTGTGATCTCCAGCATCAAAGAATCATCTACCTCATCCTCCCCTCCCACGGCTGGGCTAACTTAGGACCATGGAAGGACTCTGCTTTTCTAAGACATGCAAAGTGACTTAATGGAGGCATTATGATCTGTATCAGCTATGGACTTTCACACAAACAGGACAGAAGTGCACATCAGCACTTATAAATACAACAGCAACATTTGGCTTACAAGCTCATTTTAAGAACTAAACTTAATTAGCATTCAATCTCTCCAACATTAAAGGATTCGGAGAATATGACGGTTTTAAGTGAAGCTTGCTTGTTATGTTTTCTTACATGCAAAATATTTGAGGACTCTTCAAGTGACATTCAACTCCACACAAGAGCTTTTGAAGCATCCTACAAAGAATAGTTCAAAATCAAGGTAATTATCAGAGCACTATGTGGCTTAAATTATCTTGCATAATTTAAGAGTTGCCACATATGCGTGTTAATTTGAATGACTCATCTTTCTTGAAAACAGGAAAAAAAAAAATGTAAAGCCCCCTATTTTGTAAAAATGCAACAAAAATTCCTTCAAACTCTAGTTCAGAGTCTCTTCTTTTCTTCCCCAAACAAAACAACAACAAAACATTGAAAAAGAGTAGCGCAAGATGAAAAGGAATGATCTTATTGCTAAAAATTAAGGCTATGCAGTAAGGTATGTCATGTTTTTCATCATCATGAAACCATGATTTCTGAGAAGTATACAATTCACACAGTTAAATTAACTAAAGAAATTTGAATGTATTTCAGGGGTTAATAGACATCAATTTTAGATGATTCAATTATTGTAAGTATTATTTATTTTCTTCCCTGATGATTTTGTTGGAAAGGGTAGAATGAAACAGCTTTTCTATTCATTAAGTTGTCAACGGGTGATGGTATCTATAAGAGCATGTTTGAGCAAAATCAAAATTGAGTTAGTTTATTATTATGCACAATGCTTTTTCATCACTCTCTTTTTTCCTGGTCTAATGCTTATAATTTGCATATCAGCCAGGCAACTGAAATATTTGTTTAAAAGCTAGAAACTTCAAATGGAAAGCACAGAAGCCTGATCTTGAAAATACACATACAATCCAAATTTTCTTTGCCAGAATATCTACAGAATTGGATATTCTTTCTCTAAAGGCAATTCCCATTAAAAATATTTATCACAAAGGGTTCTTCAAAGTTCTCATAAACCCTCACCTATTCTCTCATCTCCATTTTGTGAGAGAAAGCAGACACAAAAAATTTAAGTGATTTTACCAGGATCACCAACGAAGGCTACAGCAGAAACACCATCCTTGGTTTTTCTAGTCCCTGTGCAGTGCCTTATTGATAACACAGTCCTTCCTGTCATTTACTGCTTGATCTCTGCATAGAGGCAAGCACACTTCTACCCAAGGAGGAAGGAGCTAATCTATTAAAACTTTCAAGCAGATAGAGCATACACAGATGAAGACCAGACCTCCTCTAGACAACAATTCTGGCCAATAGCAGGTACATAAGCACAAAAAGTAGGATCATTGCTGAGAAGTAATGGTGCAGTCAGGTCAAAATAGCAGGCGAAACAATTGAGTGACCTATGGTGGCTGGCTATTTTGTTTATGCTGATGAGGCACCAATATTGTCTTTTCTATTTAGAAAAGGTAGTTCATGCCTTTTATACATACTTCCTTTGCTGATGCCAGGAAAGGATAGAGTGTTTAGAGCAGCACCTCCAACTTCTCAGAGCAGCTCATTTTTGCTACCCTGACCAAGGTAGCAGGAGGACATTTTTGTTGTCCATATTGTCAGACCCTCAGAAAGAAAAGTAATAGGGTTATGGGATAAGGGTAAGGAGTCAAAAAAGCTGCTTATTTTGGGAGGACAGGTGAGGAGGTAAAGAAAGGGCTGACCAGGAAGCTGTGGGGAAGAGAAAGGGTCTGTAGATGAGACAAAGGCACAAAGAATGGTTGTATGCTAGGTATGAGAGGACAGGGCCCCCACAGAACAGCACAAGTTGTGAGGCTGTACAGACTTCCCCCTGTCCCACCAACACAGAGATCCCTGAAGTTATATTTGCACTTCTTAGCTCCATTTCCAATACTTAAAGTTGGTAAGAAGCCTTCAGCAAGCTCCATTCATGACACCCCTCATTTAACCTCAAACTCAAGTTAAGTGCTCTCCTGAAGCATAATTCAGACCTGGTTTAATTAACGTTCCCAAAACAAATCTCACAGACTGTTCCCCATCTCTGTCATTACACAGCAGTCCCTGGCACTGCAACATGGGTAGATCCATACCAAGCTGACTTCAGAGACCAGCTTGAACTCTAACAATGGGTTAACAATAATTATAGCTAAAAATAATTCTTTCACTCCCTTAAAACCAGAGTCAAGTTTTCCTGACAGTTTATTCTGGGTTCAGCCAAGAATAGAGTTAATGTAGTTTACAGAATAAAATTATTACTGCTATAATAACTCAGAAGTACCAGAAGTAATTGAAACACAGGCAAATTTTGCAGGGGTGTGACTAGAACAAGACCTAACCCTGCACTAAACACTCTGCAGTCAGATCTACAGGGCTGGTTTTTAGTATGTGCTGAAGAGTTGTCTCCACTTCCTCCCTGGCTCTCAGCAAGTATTTCTATTTTCCAGGATGCTCTCACAGCACTAGCACTTCTCTGGAATGTGCTGTACAATTTGCTTTACTCCTTTTAGCTATGCAAGAGGATCAGATGAAGAAATGATACATACTACAAAAGCAGAATTGACTTTCAGCGTGCTTAGTCTCAGGAATTGCTTTGATTCTTTGTGTATGAACACATGCAAGTTCATTGAAATGTGTACCTCCCCATAAATCAGATATCAAGGCTGTGATATGTCACAGAACATATGGGCTGACACATAGCATATGGAATGATTGCTGCCTTAAAATAATTGTAACTTCCTGTTTTCTCTGGAAAAAAAAGGCACATCTACTCTGGCTCACCAAGAGCGTATTTATGTGAAAGGAAACCCAACCACTTCTGTAGGAAGCCATACCTAAATCAACTGTTAGTGAACCACCACCAAAGTCTGCCCGACAATGACTGGGGGTTACTATGACATTTGCTAAAATAATTTAGAAGAGGCCTCGTTTATTAAAATAGTAAATCTATACCACTATTAATCAAGCATGATACAAACTATCGATCTAATACTCGGTCCCTTAGCAGGTACTCAGAGGCACTAATTAAGGGACCTGCAAAACACATCTGTTGTTTGCCTCTGTGTTGAACTGCCAGAAAATGCAATCAGGAGTAAAGATGAAGGCTGGAGTTAAACTGCAGTTTACTCATTTAAATGGACCCTATATGATTGTTTATGAATAACCCAACAAAACAAGGTCAAAAACCCTGAATGTGGCTGTTTAAATATTGAAACATTTTGAAGTATATTAATTGGGCTAGATGAGAACTTCTATCTTTGTCACCCACTTATTATACAGCCCCAGCAATTAAATGCCTTGACTTCTGACATTACACTGAACAGGACTTGAAGTAATACAAACAAGTATAACATGGAACCAATTAGCCCACATGTGTTGGAATACTTCAAGTGCCACAATAAATGAAATCTTAATCTGCCAGGAAGGAAAACAACAATGAAGATCACTTCAGCTCCACAGTATACTTTTGTTATGCACATATTTCCACCAGAAATTTCAAGAAAACATTAATTTAGTAGTAATAATTCTGGATTTTATATGGAAGTGTATGAACTATAGGCTTAGTTACAAGGTAATTCTCAGTTTCCAGAAATAAGATCAGCTAATCATTAAGTGGGGTGGTGCTGCCTCAAGTAGCTGAACGGATAAAATGTTTTTGCCTGCAGGTCAAGATTCCACATCCAGGATTAACTCAAGGAATAGAGAGAGAGTTGGTTTTGATTTGTTGCCTCCTTTTTTCTTTTTTTTAAAGAAACATAAAATAAGGAGTCCTAAAGATGTGATTTTCAAGATCCAAAAGGCTATATTTGATTAATTAAGATTTATTTTTTAAATTAATTTCTCTTTACAAGTTGGTGAGAAACTGATATGGAGTCAGCATTAGCTTACTTCAGTATTTTACTTCTGGAATCAACCTTGGAGTCAAATGCACCAGCTGTTACAGATAAATTTGTGTCAAGGGGAATAATTTGGATTTATATATTGAAAGGTAGGTTAGCACTGCCTTTTCCTTTGCCTTCAGACTTTTGTTTTGTAGAGTCAGCAGAACTCATAGCTTGGAAAGAAGCAAGGCAAAAAGAATTGATTAACAGCAGAAAAACAATCATCATAACTCACCATATATCTATTTGCACCACGATCCTTGTTTTGGACTGGTATACGAAATTCTCATAGAGAGGAGAACTTATGAAGGCCATCTACAACATGGAAGTCACTTAGTTCACAGATAATTTTGAAGGTGTATTTTTGCTGTTGTTCATTTCTGACACAGCAACTTATATTTGTGAAGCCTACAGGGACAAGCTTCATCTGAACAGACATAGTTCACTCTCCCCCAATCTATGCAAGGAAACTGACAGCACTCCAACACAGTCATCCATCCTTAGAGTGTAGGAACAACTCTTTAACAACACTGCTTCATGCTTTCTCATTCAGTTCTTCAAGAACTGGAAACAACAATAACTATTTTAGGTGACAGTAAAATAGATATTCAGAGTCACACCTAGTCCAACACTGATTAACATTAAATACAAACCAGACCTATTTTTTTCACATAATATTGGATTAAGTCAACTAGTTTAATGAGGGAAATCTTTTATGAAGATTTAGAGCCCATCAAGGAAGAACCAGGGGCGACACAACACTCCTGACATTAAGTGAGTGATTTATCTTACCCTGTGTTGTTAAGTGATTCTGAGAGGTCAGGTACATGTTTCCTTCCATTAACTGTCAGTGCACTACAAGGTGAGAATGTCAGATTTACAGGTCTACCTTTGAGATGCCTGAAGTAAAGTGGGAGGCATCCCACCTCACATACTCACTAACTGACCACTTATACTAAGGAAAGGGAAAGACAGGAGCGGTCGACAGCATTACTCACATGCTTACGAAACAGTGGCATCTTTGTTATTTTTTGTGACACTACTTATCGTAGTTATCTGAATTCCACTCTGCTTTGTTTAAACTTAGAAGAGAACCACGGTTCTGTTTGTCTTCTCTCAGCTTCTCAGCTTTCTCAGTCAACATTTACTAAGATGAACATATTTTCAAATTGTACTGAAACTTCATACAAACGAAAAAATAAAGGATCTTCAAGAAGAAGGGACGTGCCAGGATGCTACTCTTGCTCAAGAATGTGGGGCATAAATTTCCATGAGCTACGTTACTGTCAAGGATACAGCTTTCCAGATCTTAAGAGTGTGTATGTATATTGCAGGTGACAACAGAATTATGGTTAAAAATCTGGAAAACAAACAAGTCGTAACTTTCTTTTATGGTTATTATTCCACTCAACTCTCCTTGATGCATGTTACGTTAACCAAATTACACCAAGAAGGAAGATGAAGGAGTGTATTTCCATATAAAATGGGCAAAAATTTATGCAATTAAAGCTATAGAGCTTAAAATATTTCTCAGCAGTAACAATTAATTTATGTTTTTTATTTCAGAGAAATTATTATGCTGGACAGTAAAAGGATAACAAACATTTTAGAGGAATGAAATCAAAAACACCTTTAAAAAATAAAATCTGGTGCTCAAAAATAATTTATATGAATTATTTTTTCATATTTCTCCAGATCTAAATATTATTAAATTTTACTAAAGAGAAGACCAGTACTTGTTCCACAAACAAAATAAATTAGCAATAAAACTACACAGAAATAATCATATTAGGACCTACTATATTGGGACAGTGGAAAAATTGAGTCAAGCCTTTCTGGTATTTTCTGTATCGAGTTCAACAACACATCAGAGAGCACTTCAGAAGTTTCTAAGACACGTCGCCTCTTCAGTACAACAGAAAGAACTGTTTTTATGAGAAATTATTTTTAAAAGGATCAGCATGAATTTAAGAATTTATGGAATTATGTTATCATTGAAAATAATAGCTAGGGATTAAAATTAAAGTATGTACTCCACAGTTCTCTCTCTCAAAATATGTATGTTTATAGTTGTAGACAAGAAGATAATACATGATTGCAACTAAGGACCAAAACTGAGGGATGAATTATCATGAAAAACGGCCAGTCTCCTCAGAAGTCAGGTCTGAACTACCAATTACTACCTCTGTGCCTGGTCAGAAAGATTACTCACCTTTTCTCATGTTCACAGTCAGAGACAAGTGTATGCATTTAATCTCCCCATCACATAATGTCATATGGGCAGGGAGAAATGCATGTTGTACAATGTAGACAAGACTGAATCAGCGCTGCATCCACGAGGTATGCAACATCCAAACCATGGTACTGTTCCAAAAGGCAGTGAGGCAACTTTCTGCACTGTGCTTTGCAGCCAAGAGAGGGAAAGTTAAGCTGCTTATAGGCTGACAGTGGCCTTCTGAACACCGATTTTTTGAGGAAACTGAAAGTCTGTGTGATTCTGATAGCCCTCAGAGCTTGTTTTAGAAACACTGCTGTGTCACATCGGGGTATCAGACACTGCAGAGGCAGCTGCACCACACTGCAGCATCAGGGTGCAATTCCCCATTGCTTATGCCAGCAGGAGTTTTTTCATCTGTTTTCTTACTCCAAGAAGTTCAGATGTTTTGCCATCAAGGCCTGCCCCCAACATACTGCTAACAGTCTCTTAATGCCTCCCTAGTGCTACTCATTATAAAGGAAGAGAGCAAGGATTAGGCCTATTTCTGGTCTTTCTTTTTCGGGGAGAAGGGGAAAAAAAAAAAACTACCAAGCTCTTCTTAAAAAGTTACCATATTGTCAATTGACCAGTTAGACTAACTTCAGCATCGCTATAACTGCTTGAGGTTTTTTTAAGTGAGAAAGATGAAAGGGCAGTAAAAAAAACAAAGATCAACAAAAAGTATACCCTAGATGGCAAGTTTAGCGATGTCCACAGATCTTATTGCTGCTGTTGAAATACAGAGCATAAATCCTCTGTTCGCAAACACAGATCTTTCCTCCACCCAGACTGGCTTGTAAGGCACATGCTGAAGGTAACACTACTGACAGGACTGTCAGTAAATAAGGATCAAGCTACATATCCCTACTGGAAGAATATTTCCTCGTAAGTGATATCCATGTATACACAAGTGTGTACATGTAAATTTATAGTTACACTACTTTTTTGCTATGGTGTATGAGTAGCAAAACCAGCAGTAGTCTGCAACAGCTCATCGTTAACAAAAGAGTTCAAATTGTAAATTATGCAATTAAAAAACATTATTGATGCAATGTTCCCAAATGTGTGAAGAATCAAAAAGTCATAAATGTTTCACTACTTTCCTCTTATTTTACACTTTCACTACTAACATAGTGGGTGTCCTGACTTCAAAATGGGGACAATTCCATTGTCTCCATTTGTAAAGAAGGCACTAGCTAACAAGCAGTATATACCCTGATCACAGTAAAACACAAAATACTGTATAAATTTCAGAAATGTTCAATGGAACTGCTTTTCCATTCTGTGTGAAGAGCATAACACACAAAAAAAGTCTGTTCCAGCAGATTACAAGAAACAAAAGATACTGAGAAAATGATGTAGCAGTACAAGTCAGGACAAAAAAAAAATTACTCAAGCTTGAAGGTGCCTTCCATCACGAATAAAATACACTATAAGGGTCAGTTTTAAAAAAAGGAAAGGTGGGGCATTAGGGAGAAACAGAAGAAAAAACTCTTATTATTAGAGGAAGAGGAAAGAGGTTATTTATCTTCAAAGTGTTACATTGAACTTACTGCAAAATTGATCAGATATCTTCAGACTCGGAAATACCCTATGGCAATTATTGATCAAGAGTAGTGAATGTGCCATAGACCAGATTTATGTGCCACACAAAAAAAAGGGGAGTGGGGCAAAAGAACTACAGTGTGTTTAAAACATATTTAACTTTGAAGCACACTCAACTGCTGAGTTAATGGCTGCATGAGTTATTGCTGCAATGTGTATGAGGATAGATGATCTTCAGGAAAACATACCTGGCTAGATTGAATGCATCATCGATCAAGCCTGCTCGATTACTGACAGAGATAACCTGTGAGGGGCAAACACAAAAATTGAACCATTTAGGGTGATGGAACAGTGAAGGTTCACCTACGAAAGTAGATTTTAGCATAGCAATGAGAAGAGGAGCTTACCTCATGGTTCCTTGTTAGCTGATTAATTAGCAGCCTCCAATTCCTAATATCATAATTAACTCTAAAGTAGCCAGTCTGGTTGATGTTCCCTAGCAACCAACTTGCCTCTTCGAATGTAGGAACTCTGTGGTGTTCTGGAAACAGAGAACAAGAAGAGAAGGGGTCTGGTTTTAAATTTAAAAATTCTTAAGACATACCTGTTAAATTTTCTCCTTTAAATACACATGAAGGCAGTAAAATTCATTGAAAGACTAACAAAAACATTGTGTTTGATTAATAATAATCTCCTTTATCTGTTCTGATGTAGAGAGATGCCAGCTAACATTCCCATGGGGACCTTTTACCCACAGAGAATTTCAAGGATGCTTTTATTTTTCCTGGCAAATACTATTTACATGAGAAGTATCCGTTTTAAGTATGGCACCCTGATTCTGGCAATGCTAAAACAGCTTTCTACCACTGTAACTCAAATAATTCAATGGATGTGCTACAGAGAAAACACTAAGCCTGTGATTAAAAAAATAAATTCTTAAGTGTTTCTGCATGTATTTGATGAAGCTTTCACACTGGATTTTAAAGTATTTCCAGTTGTACAGCTTCTAGCTACAAACCACTGAGAGGCCACTCTTTAGAGCCTGACCAATCAACCTTCTATCAACTAACCTGTTCTTTATCTTTCCCCTCATTTTAAGTAATCACTTTAGGGCTGAAAGTCTAAGTTTATTACAGTATTTGTACAGCCAGGCACTCCACCACTATTTGCAGGACTAAGTATTTCAACAAGAAAGATACACTGAACTCACAACATGCACTTCTGTTTCTCTATGCAAAGAATCACCATAGGATGAAGCCTCAGACTTCAATGTCTCTTGAAGAAGTCTTCAATACAGTAAATTATTCTGACAAAACTAATCATGAACTAGAACTCACTAAAAATTCTGAAACATTTTTTTTTACTATAATAAAATTAGTTTGGATACTATTGAAGGAAGAGTCTTCTCATGCATTTTTAAAAATAATAAAAAAAACCCCACCCACATAAAATTTGTTATAAATTAATTCCATCACAGAATTCTTTGGTGTTCTTGAATTCCCTGAAAGTAATGAACAGTAAAAAGTTAACAATATGGTCTTTACCATTCTTGCATACTATCTAGTACATAAATTTACTAAAGAAATTGATTTGTTTCAATCTTTCTTATAAAAAACAATTTCTGAGGAAATAATAGATGACTAGGACTACAAATAAAAGTTATGCTTCTCCCTTGACTAATAGGAAACCCACAAATAACTATTATTTTAAAGTGTAATAAATACAAAGATCAGCAAGACCCCAATTTTAAAAACACATAATTATATGTTGAAACTCATGAAGCTTCATTATGTACATGAATTTAGACAAAAAGCTGCAGGATTAGAAAAGAAAGTCCTTGCCTCTCCTAGGTAGTTCTGAAATCATTAAAATTTCATAAAAGTGCATTTCTTAGAAATATTAAACCTAGAATAACTCACTTGTTGCCTATTCAAGTCAATTGTTATTGTTCCTTTACAGTTTGCCTAACTGACTTGCACCAGCCAATTTAATTATTCTATTGAAAAAAAAAGGAACAAATTAGGAGAAAAAATACAGATTCCTGCTTTTAGATAAAATAATCTGCGATAAAACACCAAGTGAACACATTCTTTAGGAGCCAACACATCCTGCAGAAATCACACTGAGAAAATCAGAATGAAGTCCTACAACTCTGCAGACTTTCCAAGCATTCATACTGTCAAAGCACCTAAGCTGCTTTAGCCACACAATCTGATTTGGATCGAGGTTATAATATCGTATGTTCCTCTTCCCCAAGGGTCTGCTAATCACTGGGCTGTACAGCTCAGTCCTAAGCAAACTCTCTTAGACTGTGATACAGAAGTTGCTCCTCTGTTTAAAGAGCAACCCAAGGACCCAAGGTTAGAACTACCCAATTGCACCATCCTACTCAGAGAAAACTTGACTCCTGGTTCCTGTATAGCCTTATAAAAACATTAGTGTAGAAATACTGCAAAAGACTGTAACAATTTACACCATAATGATAAAAGCATTTACTCAAAACAGATTTGGATCATATATCTGGTGTGAAAAAAAAGGAGAGAAGATATTTGAATCTGGATCTACCTCATCCTATTTATGTTTCCCAGTGTGGTGCTTTGAATACAGACTGTCACCCCTAAATCTCATCTATATTCCTTATCAACCTACTAGGTTTCATAATCGAAGCAGAACGGATATACAATTCTGTATCTAGGAGACACTGGAGGGAAAGGAAGACTTTCGGAGTTTCTCTGGGTCTTTGCGGGCATATTGTCCTGGTGGGGGCAGGAGCAGGCTGCTCACCCTTGGCAGAAAATCTTACCACCTCAATGCAGTACAGCTTTCTGCCCATGCTGTTCAGCTGCAAACTAAACTCTAAATGCCACCATACCTCAAAGCAGATACTTGCAAGTGGTTAATCCCTGCACCTGTACAGTACTACCTAAAAGCATATCAAATGGTCTGTGATCCCACATTAAGCATTATCTGGGTAAATAAATACATTAAATGGAAATTTTCAAAATCAGATGTAACAAAAAAATACATATTTTCTTGTTTGAGTATTTGTATTCAATTTTCACCTCTGAAGTGAGGAAATTACTTATGCTTTAGTAGAGTATTGAATAATACTTGCCAGTCAAATATGACAAGTTCAAAATAACCTATTTCACAAGAAACAGCTGTGCAACATCCTCAACACACACTGAATTAAAGAAGAATAATATCTTTCCAAAGGTCAATGGCATTATTGCTGCTTTGGTCAGTTGAAATAGAACATAACCCCTTGCTATTGTATTTTGATACAGCTGCTCGTATGTTGACCTTCCCCTGAAATACAAGACAGGAGTCTTTCACACCTTCCCAGCGCATACAAAGAGGTGGTTATTTCAAGGGCCTGACTGATGAATGTGCTTCACATAGGTCTATATAATTTAGTAGAATTTGATATTTGTGTCTGTCAATTCTCATGCTTTCCTATAGAAGAAATTCTTTTTTTGGTGATTACAGCACTGAAAATTTCTATACACCTGGGTAATGTCTCCACTTACCAAAACCACATTTATTAGTTTCCTGTCAAAAGTGCTATAGTTAGGGAAAAGGTAGCAGTTCAGTGTGAAACCCTGTATCAAAATACTCCTGACTTTCAAAACAACACAGATTTAATTTGGAATGAAATCTATCCTTGAAGGTTTCAGTTCGGCTCTTAAAATTCAATCCAAAATATACATGCAGTTTTATTTGAGATTAAAGTGATTTTTTTTAACCTTTTTCCCTCAGAAAGTGGTTTTCCATGGCCATGTTTTCTCTGGGTGGCTCAGAAAACAACACTGCTCTGAAACTTCCAGTTTTGCCATATATATATAGGCAACATTGAAGAGGCAGTGGTTAAATTTTATGGCATTTGTTTTGAAGTAAGAAAATCAGTTAGGGTCTTATTTCCAGTTTCTCTGCTCTCAAAGTGTGAGACAGTCCTCCAGCTGGTGCTACCTACATGTGGCTTGAAGTTCTGAGCTCTCCCAACTCTCAAGCAACTTCAACTCCACCAAAACCATCAAATTAGGGAAGCCTGCCTCCCTACATGGCCTGGGAGAAGGGCACACTCTGCAAGGCTACTTCAATGATGCCACAAGCATGGGCTAAACACAGTTCCACTACCATTTCAAATGTTCAGACTCACAGTTGTTACTTTAACTCTTCATTTTATACAATCTTAGCATACTAAGAAATTGGTTTATGCTGATAGAATGCCTCCTGAGAGAACTGACTCAATTTTTCTGCAAAAATAACTTCACAATTGTACCACAATTCCATGTCAACAACAGCAAGTGAAATTTTTCTGGCAAGAAAAGAAAAGTTCCATGAGGAATTTCATCATAATCACAGTATTTTGTGAAAAGATACTGGTTTTAACTAAATACTGCAAATCTTCTCACAAGAACTTTTCATATGGGGAGATGGCAAACCAGAAAAAAAGTTTTATCTCACTTGCCACACAGCAATAGCTTCAAGTTGAAAGAAAATATTTTGGTCTAGGAAAAAACACAATAAATGAAGAATATCAGGAAATATCATCAAGTTCTATCCCATATAATCTTTCTTTCCTCAGACTACTCTTCCATCCATTATGATGGAACTGCAAATGTCTAAGGTGATACACAGTGTAAGTTGCAGTCTTCTGTTAGCTCTTTGTTCAGCTCTTGGGATAAGGGAAGTGATTCTGATTCACTCTGTCAAAATTATACCAGGATAGCAGGTTTTGTATTCCTGGTCCTCAGGGTAGCTGGCTAAAAGTCAAAGCAGGACCTATGTATTTATTTTACTTCACGGTGCTTCTCTTCCTCCTGCTTTTGAAAGATGAAAGGGTGGAGTCTGGAAGCAAGACAGGTAAAGCTCAGCAGCTGAGTCTCAGAAATGAAAAAAAGGGTATTTTTCTAAAGCTACAAGCAATGCTCTGTTCCCCAGTAGGCATCCAGCAAATCCCAGCTCAGAAGCATCTGTCTTCTACAAAATGCTTATGGAGGAGAATCTGACTGATGAGTGGCTTACACTTAAAGATTTATCTAGTAGGAGGTGGAATACTAAATTGGGACTTGCTGTTGGAACTCATTTTCCCTGCTGAACTTCCTTTCCCCCATTTCATGACAATCCTGAGGAGGTACTAAAAGCAGGCTGAGTGGCAGTCATTTTACCTGAGGCAGGGAGGTCTATCAGAGGAGCATTTCCCTGGAACATAACAAATCAGTCAATGAACAGGAGGTGGGGATGGAAAGGCAGATGGTAAAGCTGTGTCAGTCAGGTCAGCAACACTTGTTGAGTTGCATGGAGATGTTTCCTACTTGGAGACTGAGAACCAGAACAATGAAGCCCAGGAACAACAAGTACGCCTTTATCAAAAGCCCTGCTCGCCTGTTGGAAATGGATGCTAGCTAAACCTCCTCACCTGAGGTCATGGTCAGTTCTTCTGTATTTGCAGAAATATGACAAGTGAACCTGTGCTTCCACACCTAGTATGCCTCTAGAAGCAACTGCCAACACCTTCCCACAAATCCCACTAAGCAGTCGTCTTA
Source organism: Campylorhamphus procurvoides (assembly GCA_013396655.1). Taxonomy (NCBI): domain Eukaryota; kingdom Metazoa; phylum Chordata; class Aves; order Passeriformes; family Dendrocolaptidae; genus Campylorhamphus; species Campylorhamphus procurvoides. The sequence goes on along the minus strand of WBMV01000702.1, from coordinate 122,276 downwards.
AGGGGAGGGAATGGGTTCAAAGCTGGTTCTTGACCTTTTACCCACTTCTAATTTTGGGCTGGTTCCAAAATGCTATTGATACATGTTCATAGATCATTAAAACAATCACCAAAGAGGCAACTTATCTAGAAGAAACATAAACAAGCCCTGCAAATACAACAAAGCAGAATTTTGTAACACCAATGATTTCCACAGTGGCAGTGAAATTTATCGTTCAGCAGACCTGGAAGACTGAGGCACAAAGAGCATTGCAGTCACCTTAGTGTGATGTCTCTGATCTCAGCAGGGATAGGAAGGTTAGTCACGAGATGTGTCCTTTGTGACTCGTTTATACTCACTTGAAGCAGAACAGCCTTATTCACAGCTATGGGGAGTGAACAGGGAAAAGGTGGTGGTGACCTATTTGTGGAGTACTCTGAGAGCAAATAGGACAGCTCTGTTTCACACACCAGACAAACTGAGCCAGTAAAAGGGTCATCCTCTGGTGGCTGGTATATGAGCTGATGTGTACAAATATGATCATACAAATGCTATGGCTCACTGGGTAAGAAGAAGAGAGATTGGCAGAAGCACTTGCAAAATGAAAAGCTTCCAAAACTATAACTACGTACCTTCCACAAATGAGTGGCAAGAGATACACAGAATTTGAAACATCTTGGAGATTACGTACTTTGTCAGACAAGTTACCAAGGCGTGGAATTGTCCCTACAGGATTTGCTGCAAAGGACAATTAATTACATCTCAAAAAAGACACTGCATAGCTGCAATTTCCAATGCATCCCTTCACTTTGGTGCTGTGAAGAATTTACACTGTTGCCAGCAGCCGGAATGATTTGCAGTTATCTGAACTAATCCTGCTCGCCATATTGAACAATCAGTGATCTGCACACTCACTATCGCTGGTATACAGCCAGACATGGACAAGATGAGCGGAGAGCAGCAGCTCAATCATCCTACAGTCATGTGGCTCTCACAAAACTGGATAGCAGCCTCTGATCCCTTGTTCATGAAAATGCCAGCTGGCATTCTACAATACCTTGTTGGGGTCACAGACATAAAAAGGATGCAAAAATCAGCAATTCTCTCTCTTGCCACAGACAAGGTTAATTTTATTGAAAAACTCAAGTGATATGCCAAGATATCTTAATGGTAGTCATTAACTTGAACCTTCTCACTGCTGGTAGTTGAAATGAGGTCTGTGATCACTAACACATGACAAACAACAGAGTGTTGTTCATTACCTCCTATCCACTCATCAGGTTACACTGGAAGCTTCTTCAGCATGACTGTTTAGTCGACAAGAAGGATTTACCTACTCTTTCCTAAAAAGGTCACTGAAACGATCCTCATGAACAGCATTTACTCCAAACTTGATTTGAGTATCTGCATTCAGCTACTCACTTGAAGAACAATGTGACCACTCCCAGTCTTCCAAATACCCTTTGGAGCAGTTTGTTTCACCTCCAGCTTGCAGGGCTGTTCCCAGACTACTCACTGGGACAACACTGAAACTGTGCTCTCTGTACAGCAAACTCTTCAGGATTCTTTCAGTCCACAAGAATCAATCCTGGCAACTGTCCTTTGGAGTCTGAGAATCCCTCCCACATCCCCACGAAACAAACATACCAGCTGCAGAAAAACTCCAGGAGTAACACAAAATCATCTATACCAGCCTCAATACATAACAGCATGTACCATGAATCATACATTGAGTGCATTCAGGGATGTCTTTACTGACATTTTTATGTTGAGGAATTCTCCAGCTGCACTAGACAACAATAAGAAGCAAGAGGACATCCTTGCTTTAGTTATAAGTTTACAGTCTCATTTTCAATGAGGCACAGCAAGCGAATGAGTGAGTGAAAGTAATGAGGAAGAACAAAGATAATGACAATAGATCACAATGCCATTGATTTGCTACACAGGAGACTGATGACTCGGAAAGGTTCCTCTTTAATTTCTGTATAGTAGCCACCCCAAAATAATTGCTCTCACTGGCCATCATTAATTTGTTGATTTCTTGAAGGCATTCCGATAGGGAGAGTAGATCTTAAAAAAGTGGGTAGCAGTTTTATGGACTTGTTCCTCCACAGCACTCTGCAAGTAAAACGCAATGAGAAACTATCTGTGTAGATAACAGTGATATAATGAACTCTGAAGGCAGGAATGAAGGGAAAGAGGCATGCATATGCAACCCAATGAGATGAGATGAGGTGATCAGCTCTCTCTGAAGTCAGTGGGAACCTTTCTAATAACTTCAATGAAGAGTTCAATCAAGCCCTAAAGGACAAAAGTAGAGCAGGTCATTAAGGCAGACTGTGAAAGTGCAAACAGGTTTTGAAGTATTTCAGAGGTGTTCATATTAAAAAGTATGGCCAATGCAGTAAGTTTCTGAGAAGTAAGGCAGCATCTGTATGCTCTGACTAGATTATGTTTCCCAGGTATGAAAAGTGCCCTGGTCACAGGCACATTTCTAGATCAGTGTATCATGGGACCAGCATAAAACATGTTGCTTTCTCATAAGCTACAAATGATCAAGGTAATGAAACACATACCTCACACCACTAGAAAGTTGGGGTACTCAGATTTGTACTGACCATGCACTATTCATTTCCAGTTCTTCTGGTTGTTAAGCTCTATGTAAGTAATATATTATAGTAACTTAAAAAGGAGAGAAAAAGAAGTCTCACACAGGTTTGACTCTCCTCTCTCCTATTAAATTTCTATCAGAGGGAAATCTCTATACCCTTCTAATTTTACAAGATGGGATCAGTTCTCCCTGAAAAGCCCATGTGTCAAGGGGACGCATGCATCTTTCTTTTCCCTTCCATATAATCATTCTATTCAAGTCCCCATATGTCTTCTCTCACTCTCTTCAATTCCAGTCCAAAACTGTCAGATGATGTAGTATGAAGTGCTAAGGAAATAGGTAAATATTTCATGACTTTTCTATGGAGTGATTCTTTTTTTAAGATGATAAAAACCCACTAGTATATAGCATTCACTGTCCTAAGGACAATAACTAATACCTTAATGATCATGTAGGAACTGAGAAGGAAGAAAATAAGTAATAAGCAGAATAATTCACTTTTGAGGCCCAGCACATGGTTACCTAATAGAGAGAACAAATACTTTTGATAGATCAATAAGGATAATTTTAATAACAGCAAACATTTCTTACACCTGGTTCAGACTACGGATTGGACTTAAAAATGCTAGAATTCTAAATTTACTAAATTATACTCATTGGATGCTTTGCTATAAAATATTACATTTAACTTTCACCAATCAATAAAGTAAATTGCATTCATCAATAATTTGGTATGTGTTGCCAAATATAAAATACTTAGTACTTAGGTACGTATTTCTACATAAACGCTTTACATCATACTGTCTAAATTCTGCAATAATTATAAATCTAGTTTGTTGCTCATCTTTCATTCCTCCTCCCTCCCTTCCCAGCTCTCTTTTTTTTGTAATTCATTTTAGGTAGTTAAAACTGGGTGCAGAGCAACTAAACAATTATCTAGGATCAATTCCAAAGAAACAGTTGAGGAAAACACAAGTATGCTTCATGAGATTCCACTGGGAGGAAAGTTTATTTTTACCTGATTTGTTAGACACCCATATAATTGCCTCTGATGAGATGTGGCTCGTATTTCCTACTGCAATTGTTAATGGAATCTGCCACAAGTAGCTGCAAGACAAAGGAGGGGGAATCTAAGAACAAAAATACTGAACTGATTCTTCTCACAGCAATCAGGGATCATGTCAAAGAAATCAAAACACAGTTTCAGTATCAGTGTAAAGATCTATGGATTCTAAAAGGTTACTTTGATTTTGAAATGCATTTGCTATTAGCAGTAAAACAATTAAAAAGCCATTCATTTAAAATATAAAACCTAAATTATATTTTACATTTTTCACACACTATCATCATATAAGGAATTTCTTGCAAGGCTTTTCCTAATTTAACAAAATTATTTGCAAAAGAGGAAATAATGATTTCTCATATAAAGAAGAACACTTTTTCACATTTACTTAGGAAAAAAAGTACCAGTTCAAAAATAACATACTCTTCTAGCAACTTCTTAAAAAGCTACAATGGGCTTCCATTGCTGCTAGTTTATAAAAACAAAATGAATGGGGTGGATCTCCACTTCTTTGCATCATGTATCATCACCTGTGTATACGCAAACTGGACATAACTTGCTACATGTGGGTTTGGTGACACACTGGTGTAATCAGATCCCAACTTCCTTACAGGGCATTTTTTTTTCTCATTTGGAGTAAATGTTATAATTCACGTAAAACTTTTCTGTAGCATCTTTATCTTAATAAGCAGAAATTGACTGTATGACGTCAATTGTTTTGGGGAGAAATGGAAAGGATGAATTCCTGTATATCTTCATCATCACCTCTATTCCTGAACTCTCAAAAGTACCATTCCAGCAGCCAGTGAAAGAGCAGTTATTTCTTTCACAGGCCTGCCATGTCATTTTCTAAACCAGTCATAGGGAAGCACTCAGTAATGGTACAGGTGGTACCTTTGCAGGTCCAGAGGGAGTAAGAGTGCAGTTAAGTAAGGCAGCATGGCAAGAGAATGGCCTCAACTCAGATATCACCATACACTACCACTTTGATATCAAGTAAGTATCTTATTTTAGATTGATTGCATTAAAATGGTGCAAGGATGAGTGTGGGCCAGTTCTTGATGTCTACATCATACTCTCTCCTGCTAGTACACAGCACTGCAAAACTAGCCTGTGGTGCTAAAAAAAAAATTGGTTTTGCTCCTTTCCACTTACCCAGAAGCCTGCTTCACTGAATTACAAACACCACCCTAATGTTTCACAACCGCAGTCAGAATGGGTTGGCTTGCAAAGGTTGCCTTGCTGGTCTGACTTGGAGGTTGGGGGAGAGAGAGATCCCTGCCCTGCCACCACTCTTGGGTCCCGGCTCCCCACCCATCTGCAAAGAGCCCCCAGCATGTACAGGGATTTGTACTGCTTGGAACAGAATCATGATTGCAGGGAAACACTTTTGCATGCAGCGGTGATTCAGCAGAGGGAAAATATCTGGACAGCCATACAGCTGAACAAGCTACGAGTGACACTAGAAAGGAAACGTCATTTATTGCCATGTGGGAGAAGAAAAAAGGTTCCAGGTGATTTTAGGTTCTCTGAATGTTGGTATCATGAGACAGTGGGAAAACAGATTTACTCCTGCACTGAAGATAAGCTCCACATGAATACATACATCTGGCATACATTTTTTGGATAATTAAATTGTGGCATTTGAAGGTGCTGTTGGCTTTATCAGTCTGTCCACTCCTTATGCTGGACATTACCACTCCATTGCACAGTCAGCAGAAAAGAATGTCCACTGCTGCATTAGCTTCTCCAGATCTCTATCTAGGGTCTTCACACAAAGTTACCCTCCTTGTTGGCTTAACTAGTATTCTGGTCTGTGAGTTAGAGCAATGAGATGAAAGCGTGTATTGTGTCCTGCCGCTTCTGCTACAGCACCGGTAACTTCTGGGTTCAATAGGTGAGGACAGTCAGGGGATGCTGCGAGGTGATGCACCAGATTATATTCATTACTCTCTTAAATACTTTATACCTGAATAGACATCCACTGGTGTTTAGAATCTGTCCCAAAAAACTCCTCGAAGAGATACCACCTTTAAAAACATACCCAGTTCTAAATACTTGGTCCTCCAGAATGAAAAAGATGCTGGAAAACTGTGATTGAGAAAAATTAGGCATAAAGCTTGTACATTATTTGAAAGAACAGTAACACTGGTATATGAAAAAAAATTAAAAACTGCACTTTCATGGAATTTTTATGACCCTTCAACTTCTTCTGAAATACCTAAAGAGCAAAATAAAAGATACTAAGAGTTGCCTATGTGTTGGAGGCAGGCTTATGGAGCATGCAGACGATCCAATATGGATTAACTACAAAGCTCACTTTATTAATGGAGTTTCTACAATTATAGTATTCTCTAAGTGTACGTGCATTAACACTATTGGTGCTCAGACACATAAACAATCACTCATTGGCTACAACTACAAGCTACTGTCTCTGTACTTGTCTTCTGAGTTCCCACAGCTTTTGCAGGTGCTTATCTTTACAAGCACACAGAATCTAGCCAAGGCCAAACTCCCTTTGCTCTCTCAAGAGACCCACAGAGCCAGCAGGTTCCCACACCTATGTAGCTCATTTAAGTACATATATACACATTCACAAATATTCCTGTATGATCATATATATGCATGGACATTTGTTATTTTGAAAAGGAACTTCATAGAATGGTATTTTGTACATTGCAATATCTATATGGAGAATGATTTTATATTACTTTACATTATTTTCCCTCCAATTACGGCAAATCCTAGTGAAATAAGGACAGATCCTTCTCTGAAAGGTGATCTAACTGCAGAACAGGTGTCAAAAAAGGTAGCGCTCCCTCAGAAAACACATCAGTTTAGTTAGGGAGATTAATTTAACTTTTTTTGGCAAATTTAACTTTTATATTCCCAAGATGATACACCTCCTGGTGATGACCCTGGTGCTTTCCAGAACCTCCAAATCTCACTTGCTTGACTATTGGTTTCCCAGGTGAACCACAGGTTACCTTTTAATAGACATCTCTGGAAACACATTTTTTCTACTCTGCTGCTGCCCTTCTCTCTGTTTATCTGGTTTCTCCCTCCATTTTCTTCATCTCTAGAGAAGGTTCTGCTGCTGTTGCAGAAGATGTAGTTAACTTTTTCGGTGTATGTGAACATGTATCTGGCTCACTTTTCAAGACAGATTCCACATACTGTCTCTGAATGATCCATACAGACTTAGTTCTCCAGGTGTGACTAGGAAGAGGTAAACTTTGCTTGCACTTTTCTATCATTGTCTTCTACTTTACAGAGAAAAGAGGAAAAAGAGGGCCCACTAACCTGTTTTCCTCGTGCTTTGACTTGTGAGAAGTGCAGACCTTTCATTTATTCTTTAGATCTTGGGAGTACCACCAGTGTGCTCTCAGTATGTATTTGTCATTAAAAAAGAAAAGGCAAGGTTCCTGGCATTTCAGATTTTGCACATCTCTTCAACTACTTTTTCCTATTAATGAATATTTTTGCTGAGAGGTAAACTCCTGCATTTTCAAGATTCATCTTCCCAGAAACCAAAATGTACCAAGCTTCACACTCTCATCAGCTGGCACTAGTGAAATCCCAACCATCACTTTTTTGTGACGCAGTTTCTCTGGGATTAATTCAGTTGTACAATGTGGTATCAACTGAGCTGTTGTAGTGTACTTGAGACATCTGCCATGGGCTGTAAGATATGGCAGAGGACCTAAGGATGCTCCCACCTACGTAGTGACAGCAGAAGGCAACGTAAGATATGCGAGGGCACCCTGAATGGCACAAGTCACCAGTGCAAGCAAATAAATGGGCTTCTCCATCCACTCAATGTTGACAATGAGACCTTCCATAATTAAACCTGAGTTTCTCAATGAAGCTTTTCAAAACCAAGCTGCTTGTAAGAAAAAGAAGGCAGGGAGAAGTTAAAATGACTGGAACTGAAATGCAAGGTAGTGAAATTATTGAATTGAAATGAATGTTCTAAACCGATTTTCCCCCAATTCTTGCTTTGATTTTTATTCTGATTAAGTACAGGGAAATGTTTTGATATGTTGAAAATTTCTGTGGGATGAGAATCCATTTCATCAGTAACAATTACTAATCTTTCTTAAGTATTTTGAGAACATAACAACCTAAGACCTCATATCACTGAGAGATATGATTAAAGCTATTTAACACAGAGATAAATCGACGCCTAAAAATAGTTCAAGAGTAAAAAGCATAAAAAGAGAAGCCAAGAGTAAAACTGACTGGTTAAGACACCTACATCCTTTCTTTAACCACCAGAATTCAACAGCAAAAATGCCAAGTCTGTCTCTTCAGTTAAAGATAATGGTCTGGTACATTCAGAGTGGCTGACGATGACAAACAGGGAGCAAGGACTCCTTGGCACTAATTTTCTGTTCTCAGGTTTCTCCAGCTGCAAATGCTGAAGTCTCATGTACACCAACACATATGCTTAGGTGAGCAGCACTGCGTCTGCGGAGGTGATGCTTTCCCAGTGTGGCCCTTGCAAACACTGGCGATTCCCTAAATAGGTTAGGATGCTGACCGGCATTTCTTACCAAGGGAGTATCTTGCTATAAGCCATCTGCATGAACTCACATTGTTCAGATTTCAGAGAGAAAAGAATGCAAAAGCAAAGTAATGAGAAAATATGACCTTTTGGGAAGCAAGTAAATCTTACAGAACAAAAACTGAGATTTAAAAATCTGTATTTTTACTTTGGTTGGATATCTGCTGAACTACAGAGACATATACAAATAATGGCCAGTAAAAAAAGCATTTAGCTGCACGACTGCCAAAGTTTCTAGCTCATAGTTTACTGTTTATTATAAATTAAAAGGCACACAAAGTTGATAATATGAACTCAGTAAAGGATAGAGTCATGTTTGGACATTAAATAAGTATAGAAGGAAGAGAGTAAAGATCTCATATTTCTTCTTGCCAAGACACGTGCAATTTGTGTTAGCAAGGTTTGCAAAGCCTGGGCTACTACTTCATAGCAGCTGGTATGGGCCTATTTTTTGGACTTGTGCTGAAAACAGTGTTGCTAACACAGGGATGTTCTAGCTATTGCTGAGCAGTGCTTACACAGCCTTTTCTGCCTCTCATCCCATCCTACCAGCAAGGAGTCTTGGAACGCACAAGTACCTGGGAGGGAGCACAGCTGGGACAACTGACCCAAGGAATATTGCATACCATAAGACATCATGCTCAGTATATATAACTGGCGGAAGAAGAGGAAGTGGGGACGTTTGGAGTGACAGTGCTTGTCTTCCTCAGTAACTGTTATGCATGATGGAGTCTGGATTTCCTGTGGGTGGCTGAATGCCTGCCTACCCATGGAAAGTGGTGATTAAATTCCTTGTTTTGCTTTGCTTGTGCACACAGATTTTATTTTCTGTATTAAGCTGTCATTATCTCAAGCCATGAGTTTTCTCAGTTTTACTCTTCCAGTTCTCTCCTCTATCCCCATGGGGAAAGGGAGCAGTGGCTGCATGGGGCTTAGTTGCCGGCTGGGGTTGAACTACAACATAAGCCAAAAGAAAGCCTTTGTTTTTAGTGAATTTTGAATGTTAAGATAGTGAAGATCCAAAGATAAATTGTCAACCTGAAAACCTGAAAGTGCACTCAATCTACAAAATTATGAGTTCTGTTGAAGTGATATCTGGAAGTGTTTATTCCAAGGCTGACATAAGGTGGTCATGGGAATCAAGTGAAAGTTGTTGAACAGCAGAACAGCTTTAGAGCTTCCTATTATATATGAAGCAGAACTCAGCAGGATACAGTTTTGGATGCCACTGTTTCTAGAGAGATTGTGTTGGGAAAGATAATTTAAAAGCACCATAGAGATTTTCCCATGTTATTATATAGCATAGTATCTCATTCAGTAAAGAGTAATTCAGGTTCCAGGGGAAGCTCATGTGAATATCACAGGAGATCACCTACTTTTATTAAGTGCGATTCTACAGACTGTTAGTTCTGTTTAATGGATAAGGAGCTGACAATATATTCATGTTGTGAATATCATTCTCACAAGACTGAAGAACATAGAGATTTCATTAGATTTAATACGTGCCAGTAAAGTGATTGTAGGCTGTGCCCAGAGGCATAACACAACAGAAGATGATGTTATGCCCTTTCTCACATGCATTACACCTCCTACACTGAGACATGGTGTCAAGGGATTCCTTGTACTCTGTCAGCATGGAAGACGGCAGATAGGAAGGGGAGATTTCACTAACTTTGTAGCAAAGACAAATACAAGATGAAAAATGGATCAGGAAGAACAACTTCAAGTAACTGAGATCCACTGAACGCCACTTGAGGTATTCCCTGGTCATCTGCATATGCCCAGTGTGATCTTAATTCCTGTGTTCAGAATGAGAACAAGAAGTTTAGTACAAACAATGAGAAACAGGTGAATAACACTGATAAGGTAACTGATTAAATTGGATTCCCTACAAGGGGGGTGAAAAAGCAGACAACAGCAGACCTTTCATCAAGTTACAAACCACAGTTAGCCAATTTGAACTCAGAAAGAACAGTACGTCTTAAATGGAGAGGGCCTGCTGGTGTCTGAATCAGACAGAGCTTTCACAAGTTCTGCAGACAGACAATTTCTGACTACAGCACTGTATGCAGTGTGGACACAAAACAGTGGGGCACAGTAAGTGTGACACACCACATTAGCTATAGGATGCATATCAAGGGTTTGCTGGACTCAAGCAAAATGAGGAAAGGAAATGGTGCTAACATTGGGATCCTGAGGCTGCAGGGGAACTGCCCTAACCCAAGACTAACAGACTAGCCAACAATAAAAAGATAAGCTAAGGCAAAAAAAAAGGGACAGCGAAATTAGTAACACTGACTACATGACCAACTAGAAAAAGATTGGAAGAAAAAGTTTGTGGAAGTGCTTACTCTAAGATCGTTCTGCACTGTGCTGGGCTGAGGAGTTTGCTGACCATTTATAAAACTTTGTCAGACTTCTATGGGCTCTTTGAATTAAAGACAGTGTTCCAGCATAATATTTAAGGAGCTCTAATACAGGCTGTAATATAGACCATATTTTTTTTCATCCAGGGGTCCAGACATAATCAAGTTATCATGCACTGTAACACACACACAGTATTGTGTAAGCAGATAACAAAATTCCAAGTGAGGCATGTTACTTAATATTCTTTGTGTTACCTTCTATACCAAATACTGTCAAAAGCTAACTGAGCTTTTCATATCAGTTCTTCTTTCTCACTAATCCTTCACCCATGGAGGAATTCAATTTTTTAGTCAGACCCACCTACCAACCGAAACAACCCAATGGGGTCAGGTGTTGCCAGGCAGAGAATGGCTTCACCACCTGGTAGATCTGAATGGGCTCCCCACCTGAGCTGTCAGTTTTTGAAGAGTATTTCAAGTTTTTAATAGGAGTGAACTTAACAGATGTCTCATGGAGGAACAGAAATCAATTTGCAGAGCAGTCTTGCCTCTTTACTACTTTGAGGTTTTCAAAGGCTCTGACTGGATATGCAGTTGAATACAGCTAATATACATTTCAGAGGGAAGCAAAACTCTGGGTTTTGGAAAATATTTGGAACTGTGAGCCTATTATAATCTTGAATACAAATTACACTTAGCTGCACACATGGAGGAAACAATGGATAATCTTTATATTTTGGAGAAATATTTAAAAGTGTGTTAAGAGTGACTAGGAAACATATGTTAGTCTTGAGAGATGCCAGAACATCTGAGATGACTTTCTTCTGATGATAAGCCTTCTTATTTGCAGTTCTGCCTCAACACAGATGCTAATTTTATATATTTCTCTATTACTTATGCTTTTTAAAAACATTTAAAACCCCATATTAAAAAAGGCGATCATACTGGTATACTTGAAATGAAGGGTTGATAAGTTGCTTCTAAGAGCAACAATGTCTAAGGTGGGTCATGGATCACTTAGGTTTTTCTCTGCATAAGGAACTAAATACAAGGATACAGAGGGAAAAGTATTTTCAGTGTCAACACAGTGAAATGTATTTTAGAGGCACGTATTTTAATACAATCATTGACATTATAATTCATCTGTAGTCGTAACAGTGATTAACATGTTTAGCAGCAATGTATTAAAAATGCAGATTTTGTGGCTTTCTTTTGCTCTGCCATAGTCCCAATTCCTTCTTTACAACAATCTTTGGAATAATTTTTGGCAATAAGTAAGTCCTAGAGCTAAAATAATGAAAAAGGGGGAAAATTACATTCTCTAGGAGTCCTATGCCAAATATAATGCTTTTGCCAATGTAATGACAAAACAAATCCCTAGACACATGAAAAGGATTCCATGCTGTAACAGCAACCCTGGAATGAAACAGCTCATGTGCGGCTCTGCACTGTAGTCTGCCTTAAGATGACAGCCTGCACATGCTGTTAGAAAATAGCTGTGTCTTCCACCATCCTATCTAAACTTCACTCTCCTTTGGTCTGACTACCTTTTTAAGGGTAGACACAAGGTAATTTAAATGAGTAAATTTGAATTAAGTAACCCAATTTGAAAAGAAAAAAATGCATTGACTGATTATAATATAATATGATTATAATTATCAGATTACTAAACCTTCTATAAAGTTCTGTGCAATAATAGTTTAATACTTCATCCAAAAAATAAATTATAAATCAGGTGGTTATAAATATTAAGATGCTCTCTAAAACTGACTCATTTCAGTGCCAGTGCTAGCAGCGTACCCTACTAAATTTAGAAAAAATGTTGTGAGCAAAGAACAAATACTACAAATTCTTTGTCAGCACATGCTGTCTTCTTCCTGCCTAACACTACCTTTTTTTACAGTAAAACACAAAGGGCTTAATTTTCGAAACTGACAAGCAGCTTTGGGTGCTGAATCAAAGATGGGTATAAAGAAGCTGGGTTTAAGCACTGTTAAGTGTCTATCCGAACAGCTGCCTCTTTACCCTGCAGTAACAGCTCTTAATCTCTCCAGCATCCTCTGTTCAGTCTTGCACCAGTGCAAAACATCCTTGCAGAATTGCACACGTGGCGCCGATCATACAAACCCCACCTCTGTGTTGTCCTTCACCCATGAGCACAGCCCTCTGAGTAGAGTGCAGATCTGAGATTTCTCTGAACGAAGAGGAAGGATGTTATGGGCTGAGAAGGGACTGCCCTAGCAGAAATAAGAGTAACATTTTAGCTGTTTACAATCCTCCCTCTCAGAGGGTTAGTACTAAGCATTCTTCAGTGTATTCCAAAGTTCAGTTCTGATTTTTCCGCTGAATACTGTGATTTTAAGCAAGATTAAAATGCAATTCCTATGATTGTTTCTTTTTCCTCAGTAAACTTCCCTAAGAGACCCCCACCAAAGTATCTCCTCCATAAAATCTAAGATTCTACTACTGACTGTGAAGGCTCACACAAAGACATAAGGAAAAGGAACACATTATAAGCAACTTTAAAAAGCAGAAGGAAGAAGACATAAAACATAGAGCATTGCAGAAGCTTTAACCTCTGCTCTATAATAGGGACCTCGCATCTCTGAGGTTTACAAAGCCATTTATCCACCCTTATCCCCCCATAAAGCTTGTCTCTGCCAAATGCTGTCTGGGCTTTCCTCAGTCTGCTGTTTATCTCACTAAAGCCCCCCCCTCAAACACTTTTCTGTTTCCCTGGTACTTCATATTTGCCTATTCCACCTATACAACTTTAATGCTCCAAACTCCAGTTCATGTCTGCACTCTGCCACGCAGCATTCCCTCTCCTGCCCCCTGCACATTAAGCAGCTCCCCACCAGCATTGCTGTCCTTATTCTCCTCTTCATCTCCTCACTTCACTCCACATTATAACATAGTTCTGGCCTCAAGTACATGCTTCTTCCCTCAGCACGGAGTGGATTTAATTAATTTGAGTTAATTAACTAGTTTGGGTATCGAGCAATTCCTGAGAGTTAGTATTAACAAATAAGATGAGAAAAATTACACATTCGGCAGTGATAATAAAATACAGCAGCAATTTTTCCCTGTCACGCTAACTTCTGTCAGGATACAAGTGCTGCCATTGCACAGGAAGCAATGACACAATACACCAATTTCATCTACTTTAGTATTTGCAAATTCTAACACTAAAAGCTGCCCATATACTGCACACCAGAGCATCCTGGAAGTTTCCCAGTGAGAAGAGTTCTCACAAATAGAAGCTGTGATATGGTTTTGGAAATAAAGTACTGAATTAGAATTGTCATTTCTGAGATCTTTGCTAGCAGTGAAATCTTGCTGGACACACCAACACAGATAGGTACAGGAACAGATTTTAAGAGCATTTCCTCTTACGATTTTAAAAGATATGCAACAGTTAGAAAGCCTCTAAAAAATGCAAAGGCAAGACAAAAGACAGTACTTTCTAATTGCTTTTACAGGTGGAAAAAAATCCTATTGCAACAAGCAGTTGCAGCACAAGGGCTCAGCTGGCAAACACCAGCACCCAACAGCAAAGGCACTCTTCCAGCACATGCCAAGGCAGGCAGCCTTCCTCCAGTTCACTCACAGAGGCAGTCCTTCTGCCCACTCCTTGGGAGGAGAAGCACTTTGAATAGCACTTCTCTCTCAGGCTGCTGGGACTGTCCCAGTATACATCTCTTAGTGTTATAGAGCTGGCCTCTACTCCAGTGTACATGGAAAGAGAAGGCGTACCCCACACTTTCGCAGTCTTCTGAAAGAAAAAGTGTTTTCAAGACTGACCAGCTAAAAAAAATGGTTAAATCAATACCTGGTGTTAACAAACAGTTCTGTGATCTGACTAAGGACTCCTAATTTTTTCATCTCATTCCTGTTAATTCCATTTCCTCTGTGCCTCATACACCAGTACCTTCCTCTCCTGGAGCCTGTTCCCCTCATCATTATTATAGCTGATATAGAGGCACTGAGGTCAGTCCAGATGAACTAGGGTACCACATATGCTCCCTAGGTAGCAACGCAAAAGCTGTTTCTGGTACAAATGCTGACATAAATGCAATGTTTCAGGTATAGTAAAGATGAAAGGCATAGGAAAACACTCAAAGGATATGAGAAAATGAAATATTAGAGGATATTTCCCAGAGACAGGGAGGAAAATGAGTACTTCTTTTTCTATTGAGATTTTGTTAGCACTCTTTCCTCAGTTTATGGAACAATATTTGTCCATCTTATGGTCCTTTTTTATTACATAATTAATATAACATATGCTACATTAATCCACAATTGCTCTAAGAACATCTCATAGATACTAATCAGCATTCCCATTGTGCTCCTAACATTTTGTTTTGTGTTTAACCAGCTCCTTAGCTGATAAGTGGACAGAGTAAGTTCCCCATCACTGCTCAAGTGATAATGCCATACAACTAAATAAGAATATATATGGCAATATCCAAACACAGCTATGCTTTTACTGTGTAAATAATTATCAGTAAAGGGGACAAGCACAGCCTTTTTTCTGCAAAGCCTGAATAAATAAATGAGCTTTGTGTAGAAAATTCAGAAGAGAATCGAATGGAAATAAATTCCACAGTTAATCATTCATCCTGAATGGGAGTGACTGCTGAGCAGCTCTGCCACCAATTGTAAAGCCTTTCAGCTATCGCAATTACTACACAGTGTTAGACCCATGAGCTGTACAGCTCTAGTTTTGCTAGTCATGTTTCTGGCTTGTACTATTTGACTGACTTTTCCCTAGTTCCAGTACATGGAGAAAGGCACAGAAGATTACTACATTACAGCACCTATATCCCAATTTGTACATTTTCCTTTTTTCTCTTTCCTCGCAGTTAGCTGTGTTCAACACCCAGCAAGACATTTCCCTTTAGGATATTATCATGAACAAGCAAAGATTAGCTATGGAAACTGAATGCATGATAAGAACACTGTATAAATGAATATTAACCCCAGCAACATTAACTTAATTATTTTGATAACATTGGAAAGGTTATTTCTGAACTTTTGAAGATACAAGCTCTGTACATCTTTAAAAGGCAAAACATACCCACAAACAGAAAGCTTTGGTCTGCTCTTCAATTGAGTATATAAAAGGTTTATGGATTTCATCAAAACTGGTTAGTTTATTGTCTAGACCACAGATTATTTTTCATAAAATTTCCTGTCATATCTGTTAGCCATTCTTGTAATGATGGATGAGACTAGTGCCTTAAAATCATCATTTTCAGTCAGCAGGGAAACCCAGTGAACCCTGTCAGATGTAATATCACCTTCTCCCCTGTAGCCTTACAGGGCATTTTGTGTTCTCACAGGGGTATACAGGAGTCCAGGACCAAATCTACACTTAACTAAAGAATTGTTATATGGAGGTAGAATATGAATGATACCGTTATTACAGGAGTTTTAAAGTTTTGCTTCGATAAGCTGAAATTTCTACTGAAGCATTGTACCAACCACACGCTTTGACATTCAAATCAAAGCTGGTGATTTTGGCCCTTCTAAGGAACAATGTTTCTAGAAACAGAGTCTGTCATTGCTAGTTTTATTTTCTCAGAAAATGAGAACTATGGATCATATGAAGGCATAAGTGTCAAGAAAAATCTCTGTTCAGTTTGCAAAGAAGTGAAATTGCACACCTTCTATAATTTCGGACCAAATGTTAGATCTTAGTATGCCCTACAGTTGATTCGATGCACAGAAATAAATCACAAATAAATTTTTCTGCAGATATGAAGACAAGGAGCCCAAATATACATGAGATTGAAAAATCAACTATACATAATCATTTGCTTCTGTAGAAGAATTAAAGATACTACAGTAATGGGCTAGGCATCAAACACTGTCAAAGGTACCAAAAATTTTCACTTTTACCATTTATCACTTAGAAAAATCTGCTTGCTGCTTCTGGGTTCCTCTATATGCTTTCAGACAGAAAAATCAAGTATGCAGCTTCACTTTCATTTTTAATAGCTAATTGCTGCATAAATACACAGCATAAGAAAAAGCACAGACATTTTATAAAACTAGAGTGGTTCTGAAATATTCAGCTGCCTCTGTATTTACACTTCTTATGAAGTAGATACATCTGAAAGATCTACCCTGAAGTGACTCTTTCTACAGTAAGGTAAAGTTAAATCTGCCTAGAGAGCACCTAAACCAGAAATTTAAACTCCTCATCATTTTGAAGGCAATAGAATTGACATTTATTGCTGTGCCATACCAAACTACAGCCCCACCTCTGGATAACTAAAGGCCATATGGCAGATGGATGCTTTAAGAGCCTTCCCTGGAGCCTTCCGGTGCATACCATATTGTCTGTTTAGATGATAGACTCCTGGAAAGGCCTGGACCTGTACATTTTTCTGTGTTTTGTACAGCTCTACTCTTTATGGTGTTTAAAATGATCATCACAATTAATCCATTGATAAACTACCCTAAGGAAGCCAATGCTGCCTGCCCTGCAAGACCATGGCCTCAAATGCGACATAAATAACATTTGCTTCCCGTTATTTACAGTGCCTATTATGGTTCCCCAGGGAGCCACGAGTCCAGTTCCTAAATTCATGGGTCATGCAGGGGAGATAAGCACCAACTTTATTGGATTGTGAATTAGGCCATTGATATGTAACACCTCCAAAGCCTGCATGGTGATCATATATAAATACATAAATATATATATATCAGCAGCAGACATCAGCAAACCCAAGAGTGCTTAATGTCCCTCAATGTGCTGTTTCCATTCCAGCTATCACCCCTCTTGGTATACCTGTAGAAAAACTGTATCATGTCATGCAAAGTTCAGCTCTTTCAATATTAAAAACCAAGGTAGAGAAATGCATCATGAATTATCAAATGACCGCACAGTAATGTGATTTTCCACGTCTACTGCTTTCACAGTAACTGAAGCAATTACAATTTCTCAAGAGGGGGAAAAATAGAAAGAATATCACACCAAAAAAACCTGAAAAGTATCTAGGTCATTGCCAGCTAAAAGATTAAATTTATTTTCAGTATGCCAGTCTTGCTTTTTACTTAACATGATGATATGAAAGGACATTAATGACACAGAATCATTGTGCATGTTCCTATGGGCAGTGCACAAGCAAATTGCATGATCAGTATTATAACACCCTAGACACCAATTTATAACTAAGCCATAGGACTTTAATGCAAGTTGATGGATGATTTTTGAAAGGTGAATGGCATAGGTAAGTTTCACCTCTTGCTAAATGTATACGGCTCCTGTTCTTTGGTATTTATACTTATATAACATGACTTTCAAATAACCTCCACTAGGAAGTGGCAAATTAGTTTTGTCTTCTAACTGGCTGGAGCAAACAATCCATATGTAAAGCTTTTCTTGGGCAAGGGCCTTCCCATTTGTGGTTAAAAGGACACAGAAGAAGAGAAAAACAAATCCAAAGGGGAAAGAGAAGGACAAAGAGACTTGCCAAAGGAGATACACATATGTACTGTACTGTCTGTTAGGACACTAAATTCCTCATGCTGATATCTTTCTTTGTGCTCTCTGTAGCACTAAATTTTATTTCCAGTGTTTAGAAATAATAATTGTGATAAAATCTGTGGACAAAATCTCCTAAAAACCCCAGCAAAACTTTCCCCTCTAGTGTAGAATACTACTGTTCCACATATCACAAGATACAGTTTGAATTATGACTTAATGTCCTGTATGAAAATAAAACTAAGTCTAATTCTCACCTGTACTGGGTTTGCATGGCAAAGTTTTGGTAGCAGGGGTGTTACAGGGGTGGCTTCTGTGAGAAGCTGCCAGAAGCCCCCATGTCCAACAGAGTCAATGCCAGCCAGCTCCAAGACTGACCCAGTTCTGGCCAAGGCCAAGCACATCAGTGACAGTGGTAGTGCTTCTGGGGTAATGTGCTGGGAAAGAGCAGTTGGAGAAAGGAGAGTATGCGAAAGGAACAGCCCTGCAGACATTGAGGTCAGTGGAGAAGGAGTGGGAGGAGGTGCTCCCGGTGCCAGAGGAGAGATTCCCCTCCAGCCCATGGTGCAGCCTGTCATGAGACAGCTGTGCCCCTACAGCTCATGCAGGTCCACAATGGAGCAGAGATACACCTGCAGCCTGTGGAGGACCCCTCACTGAAGCAGGTGGGTGCCCAAAGGAGGTTGTCACCTCATAGGAAGCTCAGGCTAGAGTAGGCTCCTGGCAGGACCTGTGGTCCCTCTGGAGAGAGGAGCCCACACTGGATCAGGTTTGCTGGTAGGACCTGTGAGCCCACACGGGACACATGCTAGAGCAGTGTGATCCTGAAGGACAGCATCCTGTGAGAGGGATATATGCTGGAGCAGTTTGTGAAGAACTGCAGTTCATGCAGCCTCATGTTGGAGCAGTTCATGGAGGACTGTCTCCTGTGGGAAGAACACCACACGGAAGCAGGAGAAGAGTGTCACAAGCCCTCCACCTGAGGAGGAAGGAGCAGCAGAGACATGTGATGTACTGACTGCAGGCCCCACTTCCATTCCCCTGCACTGCTGGAAGTAAGGAGGTAGACAAAATCAGGAGTGAAGTTAAGCGTGGAAAGAGGGAGGGTTGGGAGGAAGGTATTTTAAGATTTCATTTTATTTATGCAGTACCCTTCTCTGATTTGATCAGCAATATTTATTCCCCCCCCCCTCCCCAAGTTAAGTCTGTTTTGCTTGTGACAGTAACTGGTGAATAATCTCTCCCTGTGCTTATCTTGATCCATGAGTCTCTCAGCTTAGCTGAGAAGGGGAGTGATAGAGCAGCTTTTGTGGGCACTTGGGATTCAGCAAGGTCAACTCACCACATCACTCCTGATATCATTTACACACCCACTACTCTATACACATGAAATACAGATTATTTTAATCAATATTGAATACCCAGAAAATCTATTTTTAAAAGTCTCTACAATACTTAAAAGGTTTAACTTATCTATTTTAGTCAATCAAAAAACTAATATTCTCTGTTCTGAGTAGTAAAATCCACTCACATTACATTACATATATACACTTGTACAAAAGAAATTTTCACATGAATAAGGGAGAATCTCTCTTCAGCTGCATGGAACTGTGAGTCATGAACACTTCCAACAGTCCACATTCGGTTGTTTTATCTCTGTTTTACAAAGGAACTAATTTTAGCCCAGAACTTAAACAGATGTTTAATACCCAGTTAGGTTGTTCCAATACAGCCAGAAAAATTTTGTGTCATGTTTGAGTTCCATAATATTCACATTCAAAAATAGGATAATGAACTTCTAAACATCTGAACATTCCAAACATTTCTAAACATTTTCCAATAAATGTAACTATAATTTTAGGCCTCAACAGGAATATTCTACAAGCTCCAGACACATCAACCAAAATTTTATATTAAATTCTACCTTTTAATAATTTAAATCTACTGGGCAAACACAGAGTATTCCAGGTTGACAGTGTGCTCTCTTTCCCACTAAGCATGAACAGGTCAATACAGAAACATCAAAAGCTACAACATTCTAGTATCAGCTCTATATTCTTGGTTTAAAAATTATTGCATTGGCATTAAAAAATTATGCCAAAACTGCTTTAAAGAGTGAGGATTCTCCAGGATCAGCCAGGAATGTCAGCTTGTCTCTGGGATGAAGGAAGTGTGCAGAGTCAGCTGGGAGCAGGAACAAAACAATATAAGTGAAAAAAGGGTAGAAGCAGAGATGCTGATTTCAGCCAGTGTAACAGTTCCAATAGGACCAGTTCAGCAGGCTTCAAAAATGAAAGAGCTGGAACCTCCTGCCTTGTACAGAGGTTCAGTCCTGCTCTTGACTTCTTCCCAAGTCAAGCAAAGTATGTATCTGACAGGTATTTACATATGCCTACTTGATGTACTAGCATGGAGAGGTCCACTCCAAACAATTTCTTGAAAAGAATTATCAGACCTTCCAACCACATTCCAAAATTACTTCATGGAGCGTGACAAAATCAAAAGAAAAGTCAAGAAAACCTGTGTGATGTAAGATGCTGTCACAGAGAACTGTCAGGATGCAAATGGGTAATTTTTTTCAATTCTTTTATCTAGCCTCAACTTTACTACAGTTCAAATGGAAGGATCACCTCATGCTACTGATACCAAGCAAAGTTCAGATTTCTAAGGAGCCATCTTCATAAATATACACACATAAAGCACTTCCTTAAATTACTACAGCTTCTTGAAAGATATTAATTGAGAAATATAAGTACCTGTTTTCTCCACGGGAAGGATCCTTGGGTTTAACATCACTATCATAAACAAAACGCTCTTGGGAGATGACTATGATGTTGTCTGTAGTTTCATTTCCCAAGATAGTGATAACAGGATAACCCATCTGTAGTGTCCATTGATCCATTACTTCTTGGATATTTACAGATTTTCCAACTCTTTTTAAAGCCTTGAAGAAAAAAGGAAAGTTTCATTGCACTGAAGCAGTATCATTATTCAACACATTAAACTATTTTTTTTTGTCCTGGAGATCATAATTAGTTTTGGATGTTTAAATAACCATCACATGTGTGTGCAGAAACACACACGCACATTACACCCAGTACACACACTATATAACTGAACCAAAAGCCTCTGTATATCTTAAATGTTGAGTAATCTTAACAGAGAGGAGAGTGACAGTCAGAAAATCGTGCTTCCCACTTCTCTCAGGCACTTTTGGTGTAACAGAAGAAATAACCTGCTTTACAGGATTTTAACAAGTACCAAAGAAATACTGAGTGGCTGTCTCCAAAATATATTCTTTACCAGCTAAGGTTAAAAAAGTGTTTGTCGGTCTAGGGCACCTTCAATAAGGCATATTTGAAGGGCCTTAATTTCTAAAAGCACAGAGATCCGCTGTTCAAAAATCAAATGACATGTTATTTGAAAATATTGTCCCTTATGTCCAAAGTGAGTCTATGTATACCAAGATATCCCCTGCTGCTTCATAAACTGCAGTTGTCATAACACATGGAGAATTAATGTGTTCATATTTGATTCCATATATCAAAAAAAATGCTGTTTTACAAGTGGATTTTCATCTGAAACACAAAGAGATGGCATCATGGGAGCTGAGACTTGGTATGAGGAGAATGACAGGCATCATTTGTTCTTCAGTGATGGAAATGTTCCTAGCTGTCAAACAGTCCAAGATCACAGACTGAGCAACCTCTGATGAATACAAGCAGAAGATGTCTTCAGAATTGAAGCTGCAGTTGGAATGTATTAGGAACAAAGTGGCTGCCAACAAACATGTTTGCAGCTGAGGAAAACGAAATTATTAGCAGTAACAACAGATATGTGTATACAGTATAGCCATAGTGGATATGAACTAAAATACCATTTCATTTTGTTCTACTTTACTAGCTGAGGACTCTGCTGTTCTTTCAAAACTACATGCATCTCTCTGACCTTCCATCACCCATAACTGTCCCAAGGGCTTTAACAGTGGAAAGCATCAGGGCAGAGGCAAAAAAAACTTTGGCAGTGGCATTCAGCTTCAGATTAAGACAGATTTAAAAGTCTGTTTGTATGTTATGCATCTCAACTCTCATTAGCAGTCATTACAGACAAAGGACTTGGTTCAGTTGCCCACATAGAGGTGGCTAATGTCAAGAAACTTTTACTTGCCCTTCCAGAAGAGCACAGATTTCTCCATATATCTTATGTTAAATTGATTAGACGCACCTGAAAGTTTTGAACATTCTACTGCACCTAATCTGGCCCTAGATGTCTATATTTGAACAACTGTTTCAAGTCCCTAGTCAACAGTCAGTGGTTGAGGTTCATTATAAAATAATCATTCAGTGGCAAGTCAACTGAATTGCTCTGTATGCTCTGTTGACTACATTGACAAGATTTCTGGGACTCCAGTTGTTCCTATTCACCAAGTGTCAAATGACACATCCTAAAATATTCAACATATTCTTTCAAAAGTGGTGTACCCACAATGGACATGCTTATCTCATGTGGCAGCTGGAAGTCAGGCAGGATAAACTAAGGTAAATGCTGTTAGGAGTCTACCCATGGGCAACTGAAGATTCATTGAGAACAACCAGAGCTTGGACACCCAGATTACATGTATATACATACCTGCTTGTCCAGATGAATGCAGATGTCTTGACCTCCAGCACAGTCCTATATTTGGTGTCAATAGTTGGAACTAGATTGTCATGTTTTGTATGGCTTGAGCTGGTCCTTGTGCCAAAACTCCCTGACTGTACTCTCCACACAGCCTTTCACTCTGTCTTTATTTCTGGAGAAGACCCAGACCAGCTCAGACTAGCCCCACAGGGGAAAAATTCAGCCATGCTTGGCTCCCTTTATGAAACATACTCTGTCCTTAGAGATCCCTGGACCAGGCTCCAGAAACTCAAGCCAAGCCCTTTCCAGCTTATGGGCATCGGCGTGCTGCCACTGAAGTCAACAATAACAGACTCCATGAAGTATCTTTCACTGCACATCAGCGATGTAGCACATGCAAAGAAATATACTCCAACATAACAAAGAATAGAAATGCTGCAAAAAACATATTTTAATGTTACCACTAGGTTAACTCAAATGGAATTTCTTGGCATCAATTTTTATATTTGCTCTGGGCTCTGAAGATCTCAGTATGCACTATTCACTCCTAACCTCACCCAGAAAAATACCACAGTAAATTCCTGCTTCTCCCTCAGTGTAATAGATTAAAGTATTTTACCTTTGACAATGTGTTCCAGAGATCATTTCTGGCTGCATTGCCATACTTGTGAATGGTTAAATAGTCCTACGGAAATAAAATAAAAATACAAATCAGCATTACTATACATAGCCAAACAACTAGAGCTGTGAATCACTGTTATTAGAAGTTAAATCACATCAGTGTTTGCATTTGTTAGAAACCTAGAAATATACAATATGTTCATCCTCAGGGAATAAATAAACAGTTTCTTAAGAAGTTTGCAATGCAAAAATTGTTGCTAAAAATTTCATTTACAACATTCAATGCTCTTCCTTTTCTGTGTAGGTCAATCTATAAGCTAAATATTTCAAAGATATCTTTAAAATAGATGTCTAACCTTAGAAGAGATTCCTAGGTAATTCTCAGCAATGAGAGGAGAAGCTGCTGAAACACAGTTCCAATTGTTATTTTAGGAGGTCATTCTGCATCTGGTGTCAAAAACTTGCTCCCTCGGATGACAGTGAGATTCATTACAAGAGATTTAACTGAACAATAGCCTGTCTGAACTACAAACTCTTATTTAGGGAGATCTTGGCCCTTCAATGTCAAAATACACCATACCGGCAACTAGGTCTGTACCAGGTTTTCCCAAAGATTCTCCACAACAGGGAGCAGTGGAGGAGGGGTGGAAGGAACACAACCCTGTGCTTGTGCACAGGTACCTATGCGTGTGTTTTCATGCCATATGTGACTCAGATTCTGAGGAGGTTATAAACCGAATGCTTTCACTTATTTCACCAAAGTTTCGGTAACTGAGGGTCCATTCTTCTCCCATAACAACCAGAAAGGTTAATTCCTGATAAGTTTCAATCATATTAATATAACTTACCAAATTAATAGTTTAAGCATATGACCAGCTTAGGTCTAGGTCTTTCCAGCATAAAACACTTCCTATTTTAAATGCCTTCTCAAGAAACAACACTGTTGTTGCCCAGTATCCCATGTCCCTAGACAACAGCTTATTCAATTATAGAAGTAAAATTCAGAAGTGATTATCTGAATAGCATCAATTTCAAGCACTTTGATTGGAAGAATTAAGTGAAAAAAGGCATCGGAGGTTGCAAATCAATCCGTTCTTCTGCATTTGAATTTCTACCTTCTCCATTTTACGTAATGCTAGAAGACAAACCCTAATTTACAGCACAATGATAAAACTGGGACAGATTTGCTGACTGTGTTATCTGTGCTTTGTGTGAAGTAAGATACTTTGGGAATAATTAGTATTTGGAAAACAAATTTTCTGATACACAAATTGTAGCACCTGTGACAGATTTAGCTTTTGTCAGCCAACTCACAGTAAAACAAGCAGCAACTCCCATTTAATCACAGACTAGGAAGGCTAAATGAGAACACTGGCTCTGTAAATGCAGTGCCAAGTCTAAACAATGCCATGAGACTAACTCAAAAAGAAGACTGTATTATATAGGCTGCACCTATGGAGCACTGTGCTTCCATTTTGTTTAAAAATACGGAATCATTTAAGGTACAGTGAAATATTTAATAACTTCCAAAGCTAAAGAAGTTGAATTGCAAATTAGAAAGCTAAAACAGGAATAAACAAAAGTAGGACGAGGTAAATAAATAAGAAAAATATACAATTCACATTCTAAGCAGTACAAGAAAATGTTGCATATATTGGTCCTTCTGAGAGATGCTTTCAGAATCATTACAGAGTAAAACAAAATAGGTCGAACACTTGAGGACTCCATACAGGCAATAATCCTGTTTACCAATCTACTATTAGACATTTCATTTGACTTTTACATTTTGTTTTCGGGAAGACTGCAAAGAGATTAAGTACCTCTGCCCTTTTCTTTTGGGGTCTGTTTCATTTGGTTTTTTTCCTCCCAACACACAGATTGAGAAGTTTAAATGTGGCTTGTCACTCAGTTAAAAATTTATTATTGTCCAACCTAGCATGCTTATCTCACACAGGAAAACAAAAGGAATCCTAACCTTTACAATGAAATAAGAAAATGCAACGAAAAACATAACATTCAAGTACAGTCCTGGTACCATACAACTTAATCATCGTTTTTTTCATTATTTTATGAAAATTGCATCAAGACCTTAAACATAGCATCAAACTGGGAGTATTATTAAATGCATACTACACAAAAAACAGTCCTAAGTGACAGTGGTCATCAAAATAGGCTTCCAGCAGTAAATCTACAATGCAATCCCAAATCTGAGTGTGCTTTCTACAGGCACAAGAGCAAAAGGCTTCTGATACAGGTCCCATCAAATATCCTCATATATCCTGTTTTCAACAATAACCAGTAGCAGATACCTGGAAAGGGTATACAACTGGAAAGTGGTACTTCCTCAGAATGCTATTCCATCATCCAGCACTTCATGGCACAAGAAAACCTGAGCAGATTATTAGTCTTGTATTTAATAGTTATCTTCTGTAAATTGGTTGCTTGCTTTCTGAACGTATATAAATGTTTAGCATTTGCAACACCTATGAAAAACCATTTCCCACTTCAGTGATCTGTTGGGTGAAGGTTCCCACTTCAAAGACGTGCCCATCTGCTGGTTTCATCTGCTGGTTTCATCTGCTGCTTCCTAGTTCCAGCACTAGAAGACACAATGCATTACAGTTTCCTACTTCACTCTCCCCAAGCCATCCATGCTTGTACACGTGTATCAGAGATGTCCCCACCCCAGAGCTTGGTTTAATACTGAACACTGCCAGACCCAACCAGACCCCCAGCTCTGCTGCAAAGTTACGCTGTATTACCACCACTCCTGATGCTGACTCCAAAGACAGATAGATAAGGGTCTCTGTGATGCAGCTTGAACTTTCATTACCACATTATCAAACTCCCTTGAAATATCTTCCACGGACAGCACTCAACTTAAAAAGGAAGACAAAAGGCTTATACATGTCAGCATCCAATATTTAGCAACAAGGAGTGAAATAGGAGCCAAACATCCATACATACCCTGCTTGTCTGTTCTAAGGATGGGAACAAGCAGGAATATAATTCATTCTTCCTCCTGGGGACTGATATCTAAGTCTTAAGTAGCTTGCAAAGGAGCAGAATACATGCTCTCATTCACAGCAATTCTCAAGGGCAAGAGTATTAGCCATTACTTTGCCTGTACATTCAATAGAAAAACCAAAGCAAACAGAAAAGGAGGATGACGCTGAAAACACAGCTGCCTGAAACTAAGCTGCACTCAGCACAGATCCAGAGGAGGCAAAGTGACTTAAAGCAACTTATTCATAAACACATATGCCCAAAACCATCTGGCTGCAAGGCTGCTTCCCATCATAAACTTGCAAGTCTATCACCTACGAAAGCTGTTCCATCAACTGGAGTATGCTGGAGCATGAAGATACACATTAGCCACCTTCCTTTCAGCTATAACCCTACAATATGTGTAAGCACAAAAGATTGCATGAAAATCTCTTTAACAACTCAAGATTCAAGAGTGCTCTTCTACAACTCTTCCTTTCTCTGTCACTGTAATGCCGCCTCTATTTTTTATTTTGTTTGTCATGGGGAAAGCAAAAAGAGAGCTCACAGACCCTAGTGCAATGTCAGTAAATACCCTCTCGTAGTATTCTTCCTAAAGTCTTGGCATCAAAATATGAAGCCACTCTTTGCCAAAAAGAATAATGGAATATGATCCATTCACCTCTATTAATAAAAAAAATTAATTAGACAATGCAGTTTACTGATATGTTTTAGCAGTTCCTAACATCAAATAAATAAATATCCTGTATCTGTCACACCATGAAAACAAAGTCCATTTACTGCACAACCAAAACATAAGATCTTTTAAAAAATCACAACAGATTCAGACTGCAGTATTTGTTGTCAAACAGTAATCTTAATACCCCCACAAAAAAATTAAAAGGCTCAATGCTTTTGAAAGTATTACCTGAAAACTGAAGCAGAAAAGAAAAAAGTCTTTAATCTGTTTGCAATATTAATTTGCAATATTAGCTATGAGCCGAGCCTCTTCGGTTCAAAAAAATTAACTACCCCACCATCCAAATATAATTATGCTCATAAGTAATAAAAGGTAGTGACTGATTAATGCCAAGAGGTTAAACAAGTGTAAAGGGGGAATAAGTCTCCAAACATGCATCTTACTTTCAGGGGAGATTTTAGATCTATAACCAGGAACTGAAATATCAATTCTAAGACCAAACTCCTTTCTCAGTTAATCTTATAAAGTTGATTGGTTGGCTGAAGGAACAGCTCCTGTCCTGACTTACATGAGATCTAAAACAGATGGATGTTGAAAAACTTCATTTCTCTCCTAAAGGCAACTGGAAAATTCCACTATATGAGTGAGGGAAAAGTAGCAAACTATTTTGGTCTCAAAGTCCTGTGGCTACACTCCTTTCTCAGATCTCAGGAAACAGCAGACTTGACTCTACCTCCCATTTTTGTATTTCATTACTACTCCTCAGTGTGCATCTTTCTCCTTTCAGCCTACAATATGTTCTTGTTGAACGGTTTTATACATGACCTCTGCATATCACCTAAGATTTAAAGCTACAAAAACCATATTTAGTACAGATGGAAATCAGGTTCCAAAGCTCTGGTATCAAATCCAGTATGTTTGTTTTTCTTGAAATTTGTATACTTAATCTTTAGCCACCAGATACCATCTGACAGATGCTGACTCACTGACTGTAAATACTGCATTTTTCCTCCCTTCTTCCACACTACTAACATCAAAGCTGCTATTGTGTATTACCTTGACATCACCTAACTTTCAAAAAAAAACCTTGAGTAAGGGTCAGAGGGAGGAAGGTATTGTATACATTCAGAATGGTGAGTGGCAGATGAGGTAAGCCACACTAAGAAGCTTCTACAACATCTGCTGCTCCTTGGCCCCCTGCTCCTCTTTGCAACGCTACTTTGCAATCCAGACCTCTGAAACAGCCTGTATAGGAAGTAAATCCAACATTCTGCACTAAGGACACCCTTCCTTCCTTTACCAAAGAGGACTACAAACTCATCCACTGGTGTAAATGAAGTGGTGCTGGGTGGCCATGCATGGATGGGAAGGAGCAGCAATGCAGTGTCCTGTCCAATTATGGGCCAAGCATTAGGAAAGAGACTATACAGAAAGATACACAGTGGTGATTTCAGAAGACAGCTAAGAGAAAGATATCAATGTATCACATTTGAGCAAAACAAAAAATGCATTTTGAAGTTAATTTCTCTAAAAGCAGTAATCAAATGTTCTTTTCAAATGCTCAAGTAGGAGTTGATAGTGTCATTTCTCATCAGTAAGCTAATTTACACAGTGGATTAGTTAACCTTCATTGAAACTGTGTGGACACTGTATTCAGAACTAGAGTACACTAAACTCAAAAACCTCAAGTCACAATGAAAACACTATCATGAATCAAAAAGGTGAAATAACATTTAGCTTCAATTTTCAAAGTGTCCACACTAATCCAATTAGAATTCCTACCTTCTTCTGCTTTGAATGAACTTTCATGTAACCCTGTTTAAAATGTCCACTGTCAAGAACTTAACTATCTTCTAGTTCAAACTCACAAATGGGTAAAAAGAAGTCAAAAAAAGCCTGAGAGGTGTGCAACATACTTCAGAGCCATTGCACAAGAATTCACTTTAGCTGTGTTTTGCCTTCTCTTGAGGCTACTATCTCAGTCAACACTTAAAATCTTAGGGAAGAAAATCAGTGGAATCGTCTCACTGTACACCAGGTGAAATTCCAGCCCTTCATTTTCAAAAGGTGTATTTAGAATTTTTTCACACAAAGTGGTGATATACTGCTCACAATTGGCAGTAACTGGAAAATATCCACTGTCAACATGTCATATCTGCAGTTAAATTACAATATCCAAACAGCAAGCTGTAATTACTAATCAGGAAGAGTGAAACTGGAATGATACATGGAAATAAATCTTAATTTTCTCTGGAGCCAGTGATGCTGAATGGGCCATGTAATTATAGTATTTTACTTTGTTATTTTTCCTTTGTAATTCATGGTACTCCAAATTTGCTCTAACAATAATCAGATCAGCAGAACTGACATTTCTGGCATTATATGGGTCAATGGGATTTTTAGCCTTGATTTCAGTGGGAGAAGAAATAGGGCAATGTTGAGAGTATCTCATCAATGTTATTGGAAATATAATATTCCTTTAAAGGACCCAGATAGGACCTGAGCCCTCTTCTATCCAAGCTAGATACAGGAAAAATTAGTAAGAGAAATGAGACAAAAGCCATCATTGAATCAATGAGATTGCTTTCTTTGCTCTACCCAGTTCTTGCTGATAAGAGACCAATACCGTAAATCAGAAGTAAGCCAACTGAATCAACATGGTCCTGTCATTTTCATTCCAACACAAGAAAAGTTCAAATGATTGTAAGTAACTCAATTCTGAAATTAATAATCTTCTGTAGGGCAAATCAGTGAAACCAATGTGAATGGGACATCTAAAACAGATTCAAAATGTGTATGGAAGCAAGTTTTCAGTTGATTTAAAATATATCCTACTTTGCTGAGAATCCTTAAAAATATCTTAAATATGAGAAGTTTATTTCCCTTGTAAAATTCAGCTTCACCTTTTAACTATTAAGATGAAGAGAAAGGAGGTTCCGTTTTGAAACGGAGCAACAGTAGTTGCAGTGTGGTGGCAAAGCAGTTTGCAAGCAAAGTCTAAAGGGAACAGATAGAAGGATTGCAGTTAGTGCATAGGAGAGTCTGATGGTATCTGCCATGCACTGAGACACCTGCTAGGATGTTAAACTTGGCTTTTATAAATAAAAATGCATTTGATGTATTATTTGGTGGCAGTAGAACTAAACAACTGAGCTAAGGACAAATCTTACAGAAATAAAACACTCTCTGATATTGAACTGCATAAATTTGACTGAATTTGTACATCCATTTTAGTTCTGTCTCGTTTAATTGTATAATACATTTCAGGCTAAAACCACACATTGCTCAACAAACATATTCTTAGTGCACACACACAAAAAAATGATGGAATGTTTTCCAGAGATACTTGGATGGCACTTGCTAATCATGATAGGGTGGCTGCTCATTCCTCTGCATTATCTTGAACTATAGCCAGATAGTGCTAACCAGGCAAAAAATCTCTGCTGTACTTTTCTGTAATACTTTTTTCTACAGAAGCCCCAGACTTGGAAAGAAACTAACACTATGAAAGGTCAACATAAATCAATCAAGAAAACTTATTTTAAGTTTGATTTGCATGTCACTGCGTCTAGATCATAATGACCTGCAACATTTGTACAGTAACAGTGAATAACAGATAGGGACGCAGAAACAGTGAAGCTCTGACTTTGCTTAGAAGTTATTCATTGTTTGTATCAAGCAAGTGGATGTTTCACATGGTGCAAAAGTCCCTAGGTACAATACAGTCCCTAGAGCTTCACTTTATTTTTTTTTTTCATTATGCAAAATGAAGACACCTTAAAAATCATTAGCCCTTACATGTGACTTTAGGCTACTGTGTCTACCTAGCTACAGTAACTGAGCTTTAAATGTATATAGAGAAAGGAAAAGGAAGAGGAAGGGGAAAAGGAAAAGGGAGAAGGAGGAGAAGAAAGAGAAAGAAAAGGAGGAAAAAGTTTTCAAAACAGCCTGTTTTGTCCAGCAGGGATTCAGCTTTTTTCTGAATGTCCTCTACTGCATTGAACTGAAGTAGATTTATTTCATTTACAATGTGTGTTGTGTGTGAACTAGGAGTTCAGTCCTGTAATGCTTGTGCTGAAAATATCTCCACTGCCTTCTAATGAACTAATGGAAATTCTGATCGCATAAGAGTGGCAGAACGGCACACAAAAAATGTTACTTCCAGTGCCCTATGAAGTCCACTAAGCTGCCTCATAGTGGCAGAGGCAAGGTTGGCACTGAGTTCCTACCAGGAAAATTCTGCAATTTTATTCTAAAAAAACCATTTTCTTAAATAGCTGACATTATGTCAGCCTGCTGACACTATCTGAGGATTCATACTCTTAATAATTCTTGTAATAAGAATGAAGGAGAAAATAGTCATAACTGAATTTCACATGCAACCAAATAGAAGCTCACTAGAGGTACACCCTGTGAATACCTATGCAGCATCTCTAAAATAACTGATTCTAACATTGCCATGAACAGCAATCCTGTTCTGGGAAAACAAACTTTGGTTATACATAGTGTGTATACTAACTGGTTTTGTAAGAAGCTTTAGCAACAGAGCAATAAAGTAACATTTTATCCTAGTTAGCAAACATCGTGACTTCCTCCTAATGAAGGCAACACCTTCTGTAACCTTGCTCTGAACACGGGCACTGAGGACACCACTGGCTTTGAAGTTCAGCAGCACCTACCACTACCACCTTTTATACCTCTCCGGCTGGAATCTTCAATATGGCCAAAGGTTAAGGATTTGAACTGAAATTCTACCTTCAAAAAAAACATCTCAGATTGAATTCTCCAAAATTTGAATCAACTCTAAAAAGTATTGAAAAATATCACATTTTACCCTTTTTTGTCACTGTTCCCTTTGAAAAGCTATGCTATCCCTGTTCACTAGAGCACAGCTCTAAAGGTCAGATGGAAAGTGATCTTGTTTCATGAACGTGACTTTTCATAGCACTGATCAATTTTAGGTAACTCAGCAGCTACAGACTCCCTCTCTGTGCACTGACAGTTCAAACCTGCTTAAGCTCAGAGGGAGATCCTGGGCCTGCAGCAGAAAGCAAAGAGCCCATGTCTCCCTTCTCTTGGCAATTCCTGACAGCTGGGGAAGAAAACTGCCTGATCTAAATGCTCCAGGAACACAAAGTAGAGCAGAAAGAAAGGAAAGGAGTTAATATAACCAAACAAGAATATTCTGCTAATGTACGTATTTAGAAAAAAGGTTGCCTTTGCATAGCACCTATGTTATATAGGGCAAAAAACACTAGCAATCATGACGAGTGGCTGCTATGGTCATTACATTCAGTCCTGTTGATATTCAGCTTCCAAACAGATAATAGATAAACCACAGAACTGTAGATAAATCAAATACCTCGACTCTGTCTGTGGATTGGCTTCTGGCACACTGGGTGAAAGAACATGTTTCAGGAAAACACTGTGATCTGATTTGTGGCAGAGCTGGACTCTGTGACTGAACCTGATGTGAGGTCTGCTCAGAATATCTGAAATGGTTTATAATGCTAAGTACTTCAACAGAACATTTTCTTGCATTTCAAAATAGATACTCAAATTTCATAGAACCTTTTCATTTTACTCACATTGGTCCAATTTCCTCTCAAATGCACAGGCACTCTACTCTCACTGATTTAAAGCAACATTAATTGAATTATCAACATTTCCTGAATGCCCATCTCAGTGCCTCTGCAGGCTGAGCTGAGACACACTGGGTGCTCACAGCTGATAATGAAGCCAGTGGAAGCTGTGCTTTGAATACATAAACTTTTCTGATCCGTAAGTGCTACGACATGTGGGAGTATTGCATACTCCACACCTGTGTAATTTTTAAGTTAAATATCTGTGTGTCTAGATCTCCATTTACAAAATGAGGCTAGGACCATGCCTTCCCTTCCTCTCAGGTTTATGTTTTGTGTTCATTAACTGTTGGTGATGCACTCTGATACCACACTGGATGTCATTTAAGAAAATTGTATGTAGCATTTAGGGACTGGGGCTACACAGCAAATGAAAAGTACTTACTATGCTATACATCTTTAATACTTTCAAAAGAAAAAATACTGTGACACTGCAACTCATAGAAATTTCTTATCCAAGAAACTGAGCTACTGTCTTTTATGTAAGTCAAGGTGGAAAAAGCTATAGGAATTCAGTCCATAACACTGAATTCCTTTAACAAATGTTAACTGAAATCCAGAGTGATGTAAATTAGAAACATAAGAAATGCTGAGGAGTCAGAAAAGGGATAAGATGTTAACAACCTTGTATGACATGCAGTGTAGAAAACAGTGATGTCAGCTCCTATGAGATTTCCTATGACTTCTTATGTCCTGTTTTTAACATGCTCAAGTTCTCTTGTTTACAAGTGCTCACAAAAGTGAAACTGTTTAAAATAGAAAGGGATCAGTAGCAATTAACTTAAGGACAGTTAATAGCCAGAATGTCCATGGTAATACTCTGATGTTCATCAAGGTCACACACCCTGTGCTCTTCTAAGCCAGAGGAGATAGGTGCTAAAAAGTGCTTTATTCAACACCTAATAAATGCACCAGCTGCAACCAGAGGTACCCCAGCTGTAAAGATACTCCCTGCCTGGTCGCAAAGTTACATCGTCCACTCAAGCAAAGGAAGACTCTGGGTAGTCCCATGTGCACTGTTGATCTGAGAGTAGCATCCCAGCTCATTGCTTCACTGATCCTGATACTAATGTGCCTCATTTTTTGTTTGTTTTTACAGATTTTTTATGTTTTTACAGAAAATTCTTGGAAGACACCTCTAATGATGTCTCAGCACACATCTAACCGTTGTGAATTGGTAATAAAGATATAATAAATAGGTATAATAGAATGGGTGCACTGTATAGACTATGTAAAAATAGTTCATTAAATAATACTGTGGAGATAGATGAATATATTTCATATACTACTATATTCTTGGACAGAGGCAGCATGAAAAATAGCATATTAGAGATTTATTTTACACTTCAGAAGTTTCTGATAGGGTTTCACATAGACTATTCAAATTCACAATTCAAACAGAACACAGACATGCACATTGCAGGTGTCTAAAAAGCAGGAAATGCTAAGCAGTGTGGACAAAAGTCTAAATAGCCAGCAATATGATAATAAAAGGTGACTGAAATCTGAACCTTGCTGTATTTAACAGCCTGCACGTCCCACTTCCTCACAAAGCTCCTGTGAAAGACTGACGAATTTGTTTCAATACAGTGGTCACTCTACAGCAACAAAAAAGACAGCATATATCCAAAGCACTGTATGGAAATTCTTCTTCCAAATGTGAAGGCTAAAGTACAAAAGCAGTTAATTTATCACAGAAGCAGAGACTCCTACAGTAACTAATTCAAACTGCTGATGATGCACTAAATCAGAGTGAGTGATGAACACATACATAGCAGCAAGTGAAGTTCAAAAGGATACAGATCTATGTGATCAATGAGCTGCCACATAGCAAATGAAATGCAGTGTTGACAAACGTAGTAATAGAGATGATGCTTCAAAATAATCAAGCCAAATATAAGAAAATTTGAATAAACCAGTGCAGAAATGTTTCATTACAAAGTTGGAGGTGCCTCTTTAAACACATCTAACTACTACACAAACCAGTAATTACTTGAAGAGGTGCATTTTCTTAAACCAAAAAACCTCCCCAAAAACGTAATACAGTGACATTAGTCATGTAAGCAACCATCTATTTCAAGCACACAGAGTTGGAACAGCAGTATACAGAAGAAAATCTCACACAAACCTAGTATCACATTGCATATTGCCACTCTGAGTAATGACTGAATGATAAGGCCAACTTATGGTTTCTTCCTCCATCAATCTATGCAGTTCAGAAACATAATCAGAGCAAGTGGTGCTGACCAAGCCTCTTCATACTCAAAACCACTGTCTTACCTGACTAATGGCTTTTTGATTGAAAAGCAACACTATTTTGTAAGAAGAGTACGAGCATTCAGTGATGTGCACTTCTTGAATTTTCCCAGAGCATAACAATGCACACCATGAAAGACATCAGAACTTTAAAAAAAAGTTCTTTGTTATTAAATCTTCTCTTTGAAAACATCGTATGATTCAAGACATCATGTCTTTGAAGGGCTTCCCAAAAATCACAACTTTACTAGAGTCTCTTGGCTGCAGCTTTATTGTAGGAATTTCCACTTCATAATCAAATGGCCCTCCACAGTATATTTACCATGAGAGGAACAGGCCAGTTATTCTTGACAGATATGAATCTCTACAAAGACATCTGTGCTGTAAAACTGAGCATCTCTACCACAATTTTACTTTCTTGCAGATTCCTCAACAGAATGGTTTGCTGAACTGTTATGGACCATGTGCACATTCACATATTTGCTTCAGATCACATGTTAAAGAATATTCACCAAAGAGCCCCATTCGCCTTCATCAGCTTTTCTTTTTAACACAGTTGATTGCTTTCTTTGACATATAAGAGATTTTTCACCCCCAAGCCATTTTGGTCTGCTCTTCAATAAGCCCATCTGCCAGGTGACAGCATGTGACTGGATTAAGAATAAAGAGGAAATGAAGAAAAAAGGTAGCAACCCTATTTATTTCTTGCTCTAAACCTTATCTTTTTCTTTCCTTAACCCACAGATTACCATATCTGTTGTAGCTGCTCTTATATAAAAGCTATAAATCTGTAGCTCTTAATAAGATGAATTATACCTTGATTTTGATGAAACCATAAACAATACAAATACAAATGAAGGGCTACTCATTTTTCTTTATGCTAGTTTAATAAAATTACAAGATTACTCTTTTTCATTATCTGTTAAACACTTACAGACATCGCTAATACACTAAAAAGAATTGAAACAATATTAATACTGGAAATATAATACAGTGGAGAGGTAACAGTACAGGAGGTTCCTGGAGTGTGTGGAAGAGAACTTCCTGACACAGCAGTGAGTAAGCTAACTAGAAAAGGTCCCTGCTGGATCTCTTGTTTGTAAACAAACACTGGTGGGTGATGTGATAGCTGGAGACTGCCTTGGGCATAGTGATTATGAAATGAAATCGAGTTTTCAGCTCTTGGAGAAGGAGAGAGGTCAGCAGAACTGCCACCTTGGCCTAGTGATGACACTGGTTGAGAGAGCCCCTTGGCAGGCAGTCCTTAAGAGCAAAAGGATCCAGGAAAGAAAGACATCTTAAAGGTGCCAGAGCAGGCCATCCCCATGTGCTGAAAGCAGGCAAGACCACCAGCCTGGCTGCACAGACAGCTTTGAAGTTTGGATTAAAAAAGAGAGTTTCTGACCTTTGGAAGGAGTGGCAAGCAACTCAGGAGCACTACAAGGATGTCATGGCATCATGCAGGCAGAAAATTAAAAGGGCTAAAGCTCAAGCAGATATTAATCTAGTCTCTTCTGTAACAAGATAAAGATGTTTCTGTAAATATATTAGTAACAAAATGAGGGCCAAGGAGAATCTCCATCCTTTGCTGGATGTGGGGAAAAACATACAGACAAAGAATGAGGAAAAAGTTGAGGTACTTAATGCCTTCTTTGTCTCAGTCTTTCATAGTAAGACCAATTATTCTTTGGGTATCAGCTCCCTGAGCTAGAAGACAGGGACAGAGAGTGGACTGAAGCACCAGACATCTGAGGGAAAACGGTCAGTGATCTGCTACACCACCCAAATACACAAAAGTCTATGGGGGCACATGGGATCCACCCAAAGGTACAAAGAGAGTTGGCAGAAGTGCTCACCAAGCCCCTTTCCATCATTTACCAGTAGTTCTGGCTAACCAGGGAGGTCCCAGACAACTGGAGGTTAGCAAACATGACACCCATCTATAAGAAGGGTTTGAAGGAGGATTTGGGGAATTATAGTCCTGTCAGCCTGACCTCAGTGACAGGGAAGGTTGTGGAGCAAATCATCTTGAGCACCATCACACAGCATGTGCAGGACAACCAGGGGATCAGGCCCAGCCAGCCTGGGTGTATGAAAGGCCAGTCCTCCTTGACCCATCTGAACTCCTTCTGTGACAAGGTAACACACTTTGTGGATGAAGGAGATGCTGTGGATTTTATCTACCTGGACTTCAGTAAAGTCTTTGAAACAATTTCCCACAGCATTCTCTTGGAAAAACTGGATGTGGAGGTCTTTCAGAACTCAGTAACTAAGCCATTAGAATAATACAGGAAGAATGAACCATCAAGTGCACTTTCAGAGTGCTTGTTATTTGAAAAGATTTATAAATAGTAGTAATACGTGATTTTGCAGCTATCCTCAAGAAAGGTCATTTAGCTGAACACCAGAACTCCATGTTAAAACAGGATTCAAAGTAACATAATGCTAGGTCCCAAGTCATGGTACCAGGCTAAAGAGCTAAAATGCCTAAACCAGTGCATGACATAAAGGGTAAATGAGTCCTCCAGTTTCCCTTATCATTCGCAAAGCTGTAGCCTCCCAGCTGTACAGTGCAGGAACACTATTTTGTTACGTTCTCAAAATATAAACAAAAAAATGATTGACAGATATTACCAACTGTACAATTTGTAGCTTGTGAACTTTAGGTTTTATTTTGTTCAATTTGCAGACGTACACATGGAAGATCTCTATCTGGATTTCAAACCATTTTTAGTTAAAATCATCACCTTCCTACTGAACTGATGCCAAGACTTTCACTAGTCAGATTCACTATTTCAGGGCTAGATTTTTCATAGACTTTCATTAGCAAACAGAAGAGTTTCTAATTAGAGCAAAATCATTGAAAATACAAATAACAGAAAACCATTC
Source organism: Campylorhamphus procurvoides (assembly GCA_013396655.1). Lineage (NCBI taxonomy): Eukaryota > Metazoa > Chordata > Aves > Passeriformes > Dendrocolaptidae > Campylorhamphus > Campylorhamphus procurvoides. Next base: position 84,482 of record WBMV01000702.1, on the reverse strand, counting down.
AAATCAAAAAACAAAGCTCCATTACAACTTTAAGGTAATTATGATTAATCTCTGCATAGCTATTCTTTGACCTGAACTTTTCTCTCAGTTTATTTCAGGACAACTTATACGCTTTATTTCTCTGGCAAACATAGAAGAAAACAGAAAAACAGGGTTTGAGATGTATGCACTAAAACTTTTCCTTTCTAAGATCCTGAGTGACATACTTCATAGGAAAAAAATGCTATTGAATTTACCTATGAATGGATCTGTGCAGGCAAAAGTTTCTGGATGGAATATGGAGTTTGCTGGACTAAGGACAGAAGTCTTACTGGCTTAAATGAGATGAAGGTTTTACACTTGACATACACAAGTATCCTTTTATAAAGGATACTTTTGATTTTAAGATTTCTCATTTAGCTGAGAAATTTATCTAACTGATCTGACCTGGTGTTACAACTAAGAAAATGATCCAACTGGATCCTCTGAGTAAGTTATGCTGCAAACCCTGAATGTCCTGTAAACTCCCAAAAAAAGCTGTATTTCCCCAGCAAATTTCTTTTCATTGCCTTTGCATGGAACACAGCACTCTGACATGACCAATGCATTCATTTAATTTCTGTTTCATATTTTATCTTCCAATTTATTTTGGTTAGAGGTAGAATTATTCTGTTAAAAAAATGACCTGATCCTAGACGTAGTTTATTTAAATTTCAAAATGAAAAGCTTACTAAGAACAGATAAGATTGATTGCTCTTTCCAACTTAGCATAATTGTATTTCAGGTGAACATCAATTTACTTTAAAGGACACTTCTAAGTAGCAGGCTGCATCATAAATAATTCATCAATCACAGCTGCCTGTAACATGATTTACTCAATGGAATAGAGGGAGTCCCATTGTTTTTTATGCTTTGGCTTGTTTGTTTTTAAATACTTTATGAAACACTCATTTGTGCAGAATTATTGCTGAAAAGAGTTCATCCTTGGTAATCAGCATGTTGAATTTCTTTCTCTTTGTATAGAAATGTTACCTCTTTAAATTTCTTTTAAAAGGCAGAGTGAGTTTTCAAAACATCGTTAAGGCAGAGAGCACTCCATGCTCATCAAAGGTAAAAATAAAGCTCAAGGATTTCACTATGGAGGAAGGGATGGCAAAAATACTTATCTGAAAAGCTTTAGTTTCAGAGCTAGCTTGATTTTGTTATTATTTGTTAGACCAGCAATCAAATGTAGGTGAAGAGAAGTAATTACTTCCTCAGCTAGTCCTTTACACAGTTGTGACTGGATAGAATGGCTTCTACATGGCAATCTACACAAAACAGACACAAAACCACACGCCAGGTAAAGTGTAATCACTTCATACACTAAGAAGTATAGGTTAAATTGGGGGCACTGCAATGTGTGTTACCCTACTCAGCACCTTCCATCACATTCAGCTTTAGGGACACAGTGGTGCCTCAGATGGTCTTGAAGTAAAGAAATATTTCCACAAACAGATGCAAATACAGCTTCAAAAGAAAGAAGAGAGAAAGAGAAACTCCTAGGAATGCATGTCTACAGAAAGACAGAAATACCTTTACTTACTTGTAAGCCCATTTGAAACACAGAGTGACCCATAAAGTTAGCCAACATTCTAATTAGAGCTGCGCCCTGTAGAAAATAATGAGAAAAAAAGAAGTTACAAGTTTTGAACATCAATATAATACAATAACAGCAATCTGAAGTAGGCATTTCCATCCAATATTATCATCCTGGAAAGCTGTGACTAGCATAATCTTTATTCGTGCTGGAACGAAAAACAGAAAGAGAAGAAAAAAAAGTGAGGAAGCAAACTGATATTGTTAATATCCTGCTCCATATACTGAAGAAGGCAAAGGTCATAAAACACACTCTCCACTGCTGGTGCACGGATGTATCAGCTCCACAGCTGGCTGACCCCAGCCCTTCTGTGCACTTGCAGAATTGCCCAGTTTGAAATGTGAGCAACAAAATAATGTCCATGCCAAAATCTCAGTGGTTATCTGTAACATTTTAATCTCCATTACACTATTGTACATTAGGATTTGGCGATACTACTTTCCTTTGTAAAAGTCTTCAAGATCTGATGACTGGAAGTGAATAATTTCCATAAGAATTTTATAAGATGTGGAGAGATATATATATATATATGATTTATTAATAGTCAGCTTATATTCCAGACTGTCAGGCAAAGAGATAAGTACTTGTATAGCACTCTTTACCTACACCAGTTCTTATCCCTTTTCCCCTTTCAGGCAAATCACAGAGGTGATTCTAACTCACAGTACGTATTGGAGAAACACACGGATACTTGCAAGAGTAGCTTATTTCAAAGCATCCTTTTTGTGTTTTCTCACTCCCTTTCAGAAACACAATTGCTCTGTATTTTCTCCTTGCATAAGTGCTCTATTTTAAGCAGAAATACCTTTGCAGATCTGATTTGACGATTTAGCTATAATATTCCACTTTGCAATCTAATTTCAAGACAACCAGTCTTCCAATCCCATTAATCAAATCTTACTTAGTACTTATCACTGCATGAGAGGGAGGATGCTTGTGATTTCAAGTCAGTGAATCAAAGGCTGTAAGAAAACATGATGCTAGAACTCTACAGCCTCAGCAAGAGATGAAGGTTCAGAAATTAGTTTAACACTTAATTAGGAAATAATTTTTTAAAAAAGAGAAACATTTTACAAATTCAAGAACTTACAAGTTCGAAATTCTAAAGAACTATTACAACAATGTAATCTGACTTCTGCATTAATAGAAGTCAAACAGTAATTTAGTCAAAAACCCTACGGCTTCTCTTTATACAACAGTATATATTTCAAGAAGATTAAAGAACAGGAAAATGTTTCACAGTACTATATAGTATGTCACAACTAATATTTACTCTCACAATGAAAATATGTATCTTTTTACTAATTTGAATTTACCTAGCTTCACTAATTTGAATATATCTAGCTTCAGCCTTCAAAACAAGACATGTCTTTTCCTGATGGACTGAAGTTCAGGTATTTTGGGGATTTAACAGTTGTCCAATTTTCAGATCACTTTACACATTCCACTTATTTTTTATATAGTGATTATTTTTTAAGTACTGAAGGGATCATCTGTAATAAAAAAAAAAACCATTTGAAATAATGACATAAATAAAAAATATTTTTAAATTATTAGTACATTTTAAGAAAACACAGGTTTTTCATACAGGCAGTGACAACAAATATAGTTCGCAAGGGAATGTACGCAAGAAAAATTGAGATGTTTGCAGTTGCGTGTAGGAATTGAATAGTGCATAAACCAAAACATGGTGCCCGCATTATTAACACTAGGCTATGTTATGGTGGTATATAATCTTACGGAAAGACCAATCATGTCTGGAACACACAGCAGAATAGGAAATAATTCTTGTCAAAACAGATTATTACCTCAAGAGACAAGACCATAGGTCAGGAAGCATTATTGCCCTTATTTTACTAGAGGAACAGAACGAGTGAAGTTCTCAGAGACATTTAAGGAGATAAACAGCAGATAAATCTGTTAAAGTAAATAAACAGAAGATTAAAAAAATCTAATAAATAGATAAATCCTATTTATCCTGTAAGTAAGTTGGGCAGGGCAACCCAAAACATCAGTAGCAGAACAAAAAAACCACATAAAACGGATCAGTCAAAATCCTTAACAAGAAGGTATTTTTCCATTCAGCACACACATCCTTTTTCTCCTCACTTGTTAGTAGGATACCCTTGGGTTTTTTTCACAGTTCAAATTCCAAACAGTAGTAAAGGACATATATTTATATAGGCAACTTAACTCTACTGATTTCTGTGAAAAGTAAGCAAGCAAACATCTCCACATAATCTTGCCCACTGAGTCTTTTTTCTATCCAGAGACCAAGAACTATCAGATACATGTAAACAAATTACAGAATTGGTATCACAGGTAACATTAAGATACATGTTAGATGGACTACAGCTGGCCTTTAAAGAGCAATCAAAATAAAACAAGCAAAGACTGAATAGGAGAGTCAATACACACAGGCAGGACTATTCTCTCAAGACAGATCCCTTTTCACAGCTACTTCAGAAGTACTTCCTACCAATTAACTACCTTCAGGAAACCCAAAAACCCTACTTACAGCTTCCAAAACAATATGCTTGCCCCAGTTCTGCCATCTTCCCCTCTCAGGCAAAGCAAATGTTTTCTTGACTTATCTGAGGAAGGGAAGGAATTATAAAGAAAAATGGGAAAACAAAAAAAAAACCCAGAGGACCTCAAGAGAGGAAAAGTGTCTTGAAGAGAAGGGAAGATAAACAGGATCAAATGCAGCCCTTGGTGTAGAGGGAAAAAAATGGGAGGAAACCACTCATTTCACCTTTCTTGCACTTTTTAGAGCAGGCAGAACAGACAACAGTGACACATTCATAAGAAAAGCAGAAGTAATCAATACAGTCACACCTCTGGGAAGGGAAGAATAAGGCAGCAAACACTGGCACTCTGGAGAGAAATAGGTTTGCAGGCAGAAAAATAAAAAAGCAAGAAGTTTACAGAGTAACTGGCATAAAGAAGGGGAGCTTACTGAAAAGGAGGAGCTTGGAAGATGACCCTAACCAGAGGGTTATGGGAGGTAAAGACGGTATGTGCAGGAAGTTCAGTTTTAGGGGTAACAAACAGAATACATAGCTTTGGGGGTCATCTGAATGGCCCACAGTGCTTGCATTTTCGCTTCCTATCTGCCTTGCAAGCAGTGAACTAGATAGAGTCCAGACGACCTATGCTGCTATACCTTCTGATAGCTTCTCTGATCTAGACCTAAACCTACAGAAAAATCACAACAAATCTCTCCTGTTGCAGACGATGCCCTTTGGAACCTGCTAGCATCACTCAGACACCCTAATATGCAAGCAAGTTTGCTCCCCACCTCACTCTCAAAGCCACTTCTGCTCTGCCAATATTTGTCCAACCAAAGAACTACATATGGACTCTTGAGAAATGAACATGCCTCTCCTACTGGGCAGAATGGCTGTTTATTGCTGATTTCAGTGTCTTCCCCCAGGCAGTGGATGACTCAGTACCTTGTCAAGAGGTAAAGCACATTGGTTTAAAAGGTTTAGTGGAACACAATTCTTTCCTATTCAAAAAAATATACCTCTGTTTCTGCCAGTGTAAAATCTGACACCTTAAGCCATTGTACCCTATCTTAATATGTCTACTCAGACAAATAGACTAGTTATTCATCCAGTGATTAATGGCACTACCTGCCTTTGGTGAAGCACTGCTTATTAGCAGACCTCAGAAGTGCTCCATAAGACCTTGATACCAACATTCTGCAAATTAAAGGCAAACTGTGGCACACCATAATGAAATCACTTGACAAAGATCACCCAGCATGCTCCTCATATAACCTATGACACAGCTGAAGCTTCCCCAGCCTCAGCACTGTGACTCCACTGCTATAGAAAAGGAAGGTAGAACATATTGGCTACTTCATGGAAATTAAATGCATATACAGCCCTTTTTTACAAAGTGCTCTTGGGAAAAGGCATGCTCATGGGCAATGAGCCGACACTGCCTGGAGGGATGAAAGTTTACACTCTTTCTTTCCCTGAAGAAACTTGTACGCTCACACCATGGTAAAGACAATCCATAACCAAAATTAGGAGTAAAATTCTTTTATATGTTAGCTGAACATGTCTTCAAAATCTACAAAATGCACTCACAGTTAAGGTATTCCATCTAATTGTCTCCAAGCCAATATAAAACAATGTGATTGCAACCTTGATCTCAGATTAGTTTTAACTAATTTTTAAAGACCCACTCTTCCTCTGGCATCACTCCAGATCACAATTACTCTAAGACAATTTAATTATATGACTTATTAAATGTCTCGGTGATAACTGAATTTCTTAAATTGTTTCACTTGCAACTTGCATCTTGTAATTATTTATTACACAAAAAAAACGACCAAACAGAATTTTAACAGGAAAAAAAAGTACATCTTGCGTATGAACTCACACACACATGGCTACTGCATAGAAAACAGCACTGTTACAGAGACACACAGGAGGTGATACACCTGATTCAGTGCAGGTATCTGTAGCACCTGTGACTACAATTACTTCAGTTGTTCAGACTTCCCTTACAGTCAATGGGCTGTATCAGTCACTTCTGGGTGCACTTTATCTAATCTTAAAGCAGACCTCAGGTCGGAAGAATTGTACTCTAAAAGTACCCATTCCTTGTAATTCACACCAAAAGTAGCCTTGAGTGACTAGCTCATATGTACACATCTGCACCACAGACATCTAAAATGCAGTGAGAGAAATTCAACTGCACTGTCCAAAAGGCCATACAGATACTGGTTCCCCATTCTGTGCAGGGAAGAGAATGTCTGAATTGTGAAGAGACAAAACTGGCATGACAACATCTTTTTGTATACACACAGTCAAATAATATATATAATATTTCAGTTTCTTCTACGTTGCCATAGTTTTATATAAGAAAACCAGCAAAGGTAGGTATTCAACTGAAAGCCCTGAAGAGAGGGCAGAGTGCTTGCTAGCCAAAAGAGGATGCTCTACACCAAACAGACAGCAAAGAAAAGCACTTGAAATAAAGAACTGACAAAGCAGTTGCAATGAACAATATAAAAATCAGCAAACCAGCACAGAGAGTCGTGCAGAAGCTATTCTGTAGTGATGCCAGAGGAGGAGTGGATCTTTAAAAATTAGTTAAAACTAATCTGAGGTCAAGGTTGCAATCATATTATTTTACACTGGCATGGAGAGAATTAGATGAAATAACTGTGACTGCATTTTGTAGCTTTCAAAGACAAGGGGCCGTGTGCAAAGAGATACAAATAAGTTGGAGCCTCATTAAGCACTATTTGAAGAACCTAAAATTATGTCACTATTCTAAAAAGTTCTCATGAGACAAAAATATCAGCAACACAAAACAGGAACCATGAACTACAACTGACTCTTGTATGGGCAAAATAATCAATCACGCTGTAAATGCATTGGAGTGGAGGAATGAAAAGAGATCATAGAAGGGTGATCCAGAAAAGGCATAGCTCTTCCATCCTCTTTCCCACCAAAATTTGACCTTTTTTCCTGTAACATCTTTTTCTTTTTGGTTGTGCTTTTGTGTTTTGTTGAGTTTTTTTTAACCATAGGATTGAGATTCATTTGAGTGTAAATGCCTACTTTGTAGATAACTGACACCTACTCAGTGGTACACAGTTGAACCAGCTGTCTTGACTCCCTTTAAAGGCAACAGAGAGAGGAACAAGCACTTCAGTTCATCCTGATTCATCTCATCCAAAGACATGCATCTAAAATAGGATTGATGAATTTCAGCCTAAAGGTGCCTATTTGGCACATCATTGATGATAAAGGGAGGTGAGAGGACTACTCAGTTAGAGAAGTCTACACAGTGAACATCTCAAGTGAGATGATATGAATCCCTCTGAGATATTTTATCCTGTAACTTACGAAGCAACATTAGAAAATATGGAAGAGTAAGTAGTAGAAAAACACCTCCCTGAGTTTGCCAGGTCTGAGACAGCATCTTGCAGGCTTACCTATCAATTTATCTCACATAACAGAAAATATCACACTAAATACACAGACCTCAATTTATCTCTTCACTGAATGTCCACCTTGCCATCCTTTAGGAATCAAAGCTGTTTTGATTTAGTTCAGAACGACCCTTTCTGTGACACAAAAACTAAAATCAGGAAGTATCTTGGTATGAAAAACACCACTGTGGTATCCAGGGTGTAAGCAGGGAGTGAGAGGCAGATGAGAGGAGCACTGGACTACCAACAAAAATTAAATAACTGAAATTCTAAAAAAGAAATTTGTGAATTTTCCACAAAACTTTCACCCATCCATTCTGCTTCTTCTTCTCTGATTAAAAAAATAAAAACAAAAACAACACTGAATACAGGCCATTTATTAGCTTTCTTCTATTGTGCAGTAGTCAATTCAAAATCAAATTTGTCAGTTCAAAATTGATTAATATGTAAGAGCACCACTTGTTTTTCAAATACAGTGGGACACAAAGAGAAGGCTTAAAGTTATTTCTCTGTGTGCTGATATGCCTGCAATTCCAGTTTACTTTCTAACTAGCTAAGGGAAATGTGAATTACTCTATCCTCTGCTTCAATTACACTAAGTTTTATTCGGATTATTGTTTGAGCTATTCTTATTAACAATAAGTTCTTATATTCACCTTCATCTTCATTGATTAAAACAAGACTCTGACCACATACAGGGACTCATAAAGGCATCATTCTTTCATAAAAAACTCCTGATTTAAGATGAGAATCACTATACAAAGTTTCATCGCTACTACAGTATATACCTGATATACACTAGTATTGGGGTTTTTAAATGAATCAGTCAGACATATTAAATAGTTCTCTCGTTAAAATATTTATCCTGAGTGAGGTGAGGTGAGGTGAGGTGAGTCAAAGACTTTTTTTAAAATCCAGTGTCTACTGACTCCCCACTCAAGAACTCCACTTGGTTAGTAAGACAGAATCTCCCTATGAAGCAGTGGTGTCCAGGCAAGATCAACATATTAATCCATGTGCTCAGTTATCTTACCCTTTATATTCTGTAGAGTTCCCATCTCACTGGAGAAGGAAGACCAACTCATCCTCTGGAGCCCTTTCTGTACATTACTCCTGCAACTCTCCGGCACAGTGACCACTTGCTAGGATGGTGTACATCCCGTTGCCAGAAGTTCTGCAGCTCCATATCTGGTTACCCTCAGAAGGTGCAGGTGGACGCCACTCAAGATCTGCAGACTGTCTAGCAACTAATTGAGTTTTCAGCTGGTGTTTCCCACATACCTACTTCAAATTTACAGTTCCTGCAACCTATCTGTTACAAAGAATAAACTGAGCATGGGAATAAACACATTCTTCAAGAGGAAAGTCCAATACAAGCAATTTATTGCACTTCCCTGGTATATTCTCAAAAACCTGAGTCCCCGTTTTACACTTTGAGCAAAATGTGGTCCCTCAACATACGTGACAGAGCTGTACCTTCTGCAAACATTCAAGTGAGACACAAATTACCTCAGCAGAATCCCCCAAGATCACACAAAAACTTTCAATTTTTGGCTAAAGTGTTTTAAATACTGTTTGAAAAGCATTTCTTCTTCAAGAAACCTACCAAAGAAAGATTTTCTTAGAACTGCAAATGTAATAAAGGCAGCATACAGGTCCTTTTTTTTTCTTTAAAATGCTAAACATATTTTTATAGTTCTCTGTCAAATAGAAGCCTAAGGATATCCACAATGAAAATATTTCATTTCTGTTGAAGTTCCTGAATTCTAACATTATTCTTTATTTCTCAAGATCTTGGATAGTTCTGTGAGTCTAAGTTAATTTCAAATATTTTAAGAGTGTGTAAACAAGCACTCATACAATGAATGCACATCTGCACTTCAATTTTGTAATGTGAACACTAGCCAACAAGTAATATACACGTCACGTTTTTCAAAACATTCATTCTTTGTTGGTACTAAGCAACCACAGTTGGATGCCCTGTGAAATTTAGCTTATTGACAAAAGCACAGCATGTAAAAGAACAATGCACATCAAACATGTAGAAAAAATCTGACACTTAAAAAAGAACTCATACATATAATTAAAAAAACCCCAGAGAAATCTGTTGAATCTTGGAGGTATTTAACAGAAAAAATATGTTTAACTAAGTTGCATCTGCAGAATTTGCTCAGAGACACAGAATAGTGTGTATGTGTGTAAGTGAACTCTTTAAAAACTTGGTGAACTGATCTGCTGTGTTACACTACATGCAGTGCACTGAGTTAACTGAGCTGTTACCCTCACCATGATAAAGAAGAGAATCAAGAAATAGAAGAAATCTGACTGTAATGTCTGTTGAGCAGTTGGTCTGACCTTAAGCAAATCAAAACACATTCCCTAGTCCTCCCGTATGAACAGCTGAAAAGCGGGTGTTGCACTTCAGCTGCATTTCCTTACGCAAGCATATTCACCATATACTTGCTTTCTTCATTGTCCCTCAAAAGGAGAAGTCCAGCCATTCCTCAGATCCCACTCAGAAGGTTATGCTGAAATGTATTTTACCTTCCTACCTGTGTCATCTCTCACAGTACGTGGCCTTACTCTGACTGTTGTGGAAAAAAAGTGTCCTCTTCATGACATCAGTTACAACATGATACTGTGGCAGTCTCCAGAGAGGACCTCTGCTCAAGTACTTCTATGAAGTTGTAAGAGCAGAGATAATTGCAAAGGCTTCTCTGGAATTCTTCAGCTGTCTCTATCAAAAATATCTCATCTCTGAGAACTGCAGAAGTACTCACTGGGAAATTCTTTTCAGGGAATTAATTAGACTGTATCATGAGTCACCAGCGCTAAATTCCTCTTTCATTTTCAGAATCTGAGCACTGTAATACAGCAGCATAGCTATTTTCTGTATTCTCCAAGGGCACCTCCAAATATTACAAGAAAAAAAAAAGAAACTTAATGAATGTGAATTTGATAAGTGTGAATGCTTCTTTATTTGATTAGGATAACGGAACATATTTGTTTAAATGAGTAAACATGTGCCTATGATTTCCTCCCTGTGGCAGAAATGTAAAATGTTTAAATTAATTCCTAGAGGCTTTCCCTTTAGAAAACCCATGTAAAAGCTGCAAGAGGAAGTAAGGAAGGAGAGGTATATGCAGATTATGAAGCACACTAGTACAAAATGTCTCTTGAGGCTATCTTGAGGGTCTTAGTCCAGGCCATGGTTTAGTGACACACTGAAGGACCTTAAGCACACAAGCAACCAAACTTAAATTCCACAGTCTACACATAAAATTGAAGAAGTAACTATGTACTTGGCTGAATGTGGGTCTGACTGGTTTTCCTGCACTTGGTAATAAATTTTTAAAAAGTAAGGAAACACAGTCATTAAAAGGAGCCCAAGCAAAACTATTCCCTACTTGATTTTAACAATACAGACTAGAAAAAACAGTCATTTAATTCATCTTCTTTACTTTTTAAAGCAATATCATTTCCAACTGATATTTGCTTATAAAGCAGTGTACACTCACAAATTAATGTGCTGCTGATATTCAGCAATAAAAACAGGATATATTTTAATTAAAAAAATAAGCTTACACCATTTTTAGAATTTTGTTAACAGCATGGGTACACCAGTATTTTTAGAATCAGCAAATATACCTACAAACCTGTAATGTACTCTGCTAAATCCTCAAAGATGCATAAAGGGATTTTATGTTGGTTTTATAGAATGAAAGGCCATTTATCTGATGCCAAAACACCACTGAAAAGGCAACATTATATTCAAGGAGAGCTTTTCACTTGGAAATCACAATCATCTTCTATTCTGACGAACACAGCTGTTCTAGGGCTGGATAATACCAAAATGGTCAGATGGTAAGATGGTTTTGGTGAAATGCTTGTCTTAGACATAAATTCTGTTGCAAATTTTAGGAACATAACACGATTCAGAGGTAAATGACCATAACTAATCAAGCTCTTCAGGTGGATATTGTCACATTATTTTCCTTGAATAACAAAATGTTAGCTGTTGCCTAGACAAAATGCTATTGGGACTCAGTTTACAACAGGAGTTTTATTTCCCCCAACACCAAAATCTCTCTTACATAGTCTGATGCCAGTGCCAAGGACAAAAGTACATCATACCTTTTCATTAATTGTTTTTATATGGAAATCTTAAGGGAAAATAGTATTTTTTTTAGTTCACAAAATACCACATAAGAATCTCAGTCCATTTGCCTAAGACTGATTTGCAACTGACTATAACTGAACCTGTAATTGTACTTTCTCTCTTTTAATGCCTCCTTTAAGCTTCATAAATTATCTGATACTTAAACATTTGTTTAAAAACAGCAGCAACAACAACAAAACAATATGCCAGAGGTTGTTCCAGAGAGTTCCCTCCTGAAAGGAAGTCCTGGAGGATCCTACTTTGATCAGAATATTGACCATATTCTTATGTCAATTTTTTTTCCTTTTATTTCATTATCTCCACTTTATTTTCTAATACTTAGAATTTTATTCCAAGTTTCTTTAACACTTGTAGCTGTTACTCTTCTTTTATGGATCTAAACTAGGATGAGTATCAGCAAAATCAGCCCCTACCTTTACATGGCCATTGTTTTTTCGGACTCCTTCAAGGAAAAAACTACGTACTGCCTGTAACTTTCTGCTTTGCCCTTTGCTGAAAATCACAGAATCACAGACTATGCTGAGTTGGAAGGGACCCACAAGGATCATCCAGTCCAACCCTTAGTCCTGCACAGGATCACCCCCAAGAGTCACACCATGTGCCTGAGCATATCATCCAAAAGCTTCTTGAGCTCCAGCAGGCTTGGTGCTGTGATCAATTCCCTGGGGAGCCTCTTCCAGTGCCCAATCACCCTCTGAGTGAAGAATCTCCTTCTAACATCTACCCAAAACCTCTCCTGACACAACTTCAGGCCATTCCCCTGTGTCCTGTCACTGGTCACCACACAGAAGAGATCAGTGCCTGCCCCTCCTCTTCCCCTCACAAGGAAGTTACAGACTTTAATGAGGTCTCCTCTCAGTGCCCTCTGAAAAGTTCTACAGGCTGAACAGATCAAGTGACCTCAGCCACTCTTCACACGGCTTCCCCTCAAGGCCCTTCACCATCTTCATTGCTCTCCTTTGGACACTCTCTAATAGCTTAACATCTTTCTTACATTGTATCTCCAAAACTGCACACACTATTCCAAAAATCTCCAAAAACTGCACTGGGTGAAGCCACCCTAGTAGTGCAGAGGAGGGCGGGACAATCCCCTCCCTCAACCAGCTGGTGATGCTTTGTCTGATGCCCCCAGGACATGGTTGGCCCTTCTGGCTGCCAGGACACTGCTGACTCAGATTCGACTTGTCATCCACCAGGACTTCCAGGTCCCTTTCCCTGGCACTGCTTTCCAGCATCTCATTCCCCAGTCTGTACATAAATCCAGGGTTGCCCCATCCCAGGTGCAGAATCCAGCACTTTACCTTGTTGAGGTTCATATGGTTGGTGATTGCCCAGTCCTCTGATTTGTCCAGGTCTCTTTGCTGGGCCTCCCTGCCTTGGAGTGAGTCAGCAGCTATTCCCAATTTTGTGTGATCTGCAGACTTGCTCAGTATCGCTTCCAGTCCTGCATCAAAGTCATTTACAAGGATGTTGAAGAGCACAGGGCCCAAGATGGAGCCCTGTGAAACCCCACTAGTGATAGGGCACCAGTTCTGCTGTTACCCCAGTCACCATTACCCTCTGTGCTTGACCTGTGAGCCAATTGCTCACTCACCACATGATTAAGATACATCTATTATTTCAAGTCAAATCCATATACAGCTGTTCCTGGTGGAGGGAACATAACACTCCTGAAGTACTGTCTGTGTGTAGCTGCTTATATATCTCACATAGATATATTTCTTCTATTTCTGCTTCAGAAAATAATATCTTTTCATACACTAAGCAGTGTAAAGGGTCAATGACACTTCTTCCTGCTTGAGTCAGGAAGGTGTGTAGATGCCTTAAGAGAGGTATTTTAAGTATCTTGAAGCCCCTGTCTAGCTTTGCATACTGGCACCCACCAGCTGGACTGGGAAAGCCTGTATACTTAAGTCAGGTACTCCTCAGGCTGCTCTGAACTTGAACCTATAGGTTTCACTGACTGAGTTTCAATGACTTTCATATCGGAAGCAGTAACAACATACAGCCTTTTATCTAAACAGAAAGACGTTATTTTCATTACAAGATACCTCCTCTGTTACAATGCATTAGGAACAAATGGCTCCTGAAAGCACCTTCTGCAATCTGGGCACTGACCTGTTGCACTCACAAGTCATGGAAGAGAAACCAGCATCACATAAATGTGCACCCAGGAGTTAATGGCACTCACAGACAACATCATGGCTAAATTAGGGAGAACAAAAAGCCCTCCATTTACACTGTGCTAAGAGAGTGGGTTCTAAAGCCACCTGTGTTGTATTTTAAGACTTTTAACTAACTCAATACTATCTAATATTATTGATTTAATTAAGTCAAAAATTAAAGTAAAACCTATTTACTATTTTTACACATTTATCTAGTATTTCTTTCACTGTTAATGAGCTATGCTCACTTTCCTGTGGTCACTTCAGAGATGCACATCATCACAATTTCATTGCACTCATGAATGGGTTTTCTTATGATGTAATATTCCTGAGTTTACTGGACAGAATACATGTCTCAGAATGGGGGATTTTTTTGTTTTATTTTTTTATTACAGTGCCAATATCCTTCCCAGTGCCTGAGGAACAGAAGTAAAAAGAATAAAGTTTTCAAAGAGACTTTCTAGTGATTGCATTAGTCCTTCTGTTCTTCCACATTTTTGCATAAGGTGCTATTGATACAAATTTTCAGAGAGAATTACACTCAAAAGGGTGAGCAAGCCACTGCTTTCATTTCGTAAATTCTCCTTTGCCAGAACTGTTATTGCAACATACAGGACGCCAAGCATTTTTCTCTGTGTAAACTTTTAGCTGAACAAATTTTCTAATGCAGAATGTTGCTTTTGAGGGAAGGCAGGGAGCATGGTCTTCCTTTATTACTATCAGAAATATATTTTCCCTCCATCTCTTGACAGAGAAAGCAGGAAAAACCATTTTTAAAGAAGTGGTATAAAGTTAAGTAGGAAAAGGAAATTATACGTACAGGGGTTTAGGAAATAATTAATCATTTGCATTATAAAGTCAGGGCCAGTAACTGCTGTCACTGCTGAGGTTCATTTTGCTTACAGGAAACAAAAAAAACGAATGTTCTTCCCTACTCCAGTCATCCTTTCCTTGTTTTGATTATTGTTTGTCACTTGCCAGACATTGCATTTGGGGTACTTTTATAGTTACACTCCATCATACTGGTCTTGCCTGCTCTGATTGCTGCCAGAATCTTCAGCCAGCACACTTCAAAGCATCCAGCAGGCTGATGGAAACAACTTCAGATATCTGGCTCTCTAATGTCCTTTCATCCCTTCTCTTACTTTGCTCTGGCTGCTCATCTAGGGCTATGACTCCTTTAGTTCTGTCTGAAATCTCTCTCCCTCACACTGCTCTGCGTCTGGTTGTTCCCTTCAAGATGCAGCTGCCTCCTTTCTCCATTTTATTACAGCTGGTTGTTCCTTGCTGTTGTTGCTCCTCATGTTTTTCTTGCTGCACTCTCTCCTCTGATGCTGCAGCTCTACAGGGCTATGATTCCCGCTGTCAGTTATTTCTGGTGTGGAAAGGCTGTCATGCTTTTTGCTTTGATTTAACAATCCTCAGATCCACTCTTGTGTTCAACAGGCTATATTTTCTACTGCACTTGGGATACAAACACTTTTCCTGTCATCGTGGGAGGACACTATCTCACTTCCAGCTGCATTAGGAAGACATATCCACTCTCTGATGTAACTTGAGCACCTTGAATCATCTACCAGTACTGTTTATTAATGAACTATCACGACTTCACATTTTTCTCTACATATTTGTGGCCCTAATGGAGGATGACATGCTTCTATCTGAAGAATGAGTAGTATAATGCTTTTAAAAGAGGCAAACATTACCCTCAACAGCTTAAGTGGGAAAACATCATGTGCTGCCAGGCTGTACTCTGCCCGTGGGATTACCTGAATGCCATTCTTCAGGGGTTTATGTCAGGAGATTTCTTAACCTGTGCAATCACAGGACAACAAAGTGGAAATTAAAAATATATTCAGCTCCGAGGCACTTAAATAGCACATTTTCAATGGTCATTTCTTAAGTGTATAGAAAGAAAAAGAGGCATATCTTTAAAATGACAGCTGAGTGTCTAGCAGAGATGGGCAATTTAATGGTGTCTAATTGATTTATGTCATCTTGCTGACAGTAAAGACAATGACATGATAATGACATTCTATGACTGTCATTTCACTGAACAAAAATTTGATGGGAAAAGTTTCATCATTTCAATATCATGTAGAAAATTGAGAAAAGAGATCACATGGACAATCCAAGGTCCCAGGGAGCACACAATGGACATACAAAACAAAAAAAATTAAAAGAGAATGAAATAAACCATTCCAAAATGTAGGAGAAAGATACTGCACAACAGTGCTACACTGTTTAAAAATGTTTTATTTAGGACAGTTACGAAGTTCTCACTGACAGTCCTGATCCAAATTTTACTAGAGTCAACAGAAAAAAATTACCAAGATCTTACTACTTTACAGCCATTTAAAAGATCAGTCAACAAATAACCAAAAGGCCATCCCAGAAACACCAGCAGTACTATCCCTTTCCAGCAGGGCTCATCGTGTAAGGAGGGCTTTGAAGTACCTGAAAATATGTAAGCACACACCTGACCAGGTAAAAGCCTTGAGTATAATTTTACATTTTGGATTTTACTGACATACTCTTCCCCACAGTATTTACATTGGCAGACACCAGAGAACTAGAAGAGCGGGCAAATATTCTAGATACCTAATAAATGAGCTTAATTTCCATAGTTTTAAAGTGTAGGCAACGCACGTGTGCATACAAGGTTACATAGGACTGAAACAATGTAAGATGGAGAATACCTCAAATTTGCTCTAATTTATCCTCAGAAGAAAAGTGTCAAGTGTTTGGAAGAAGGTATAGAAACAATGAAAAAGAGCAGTTACAAAGTCAAGTTAGGAAAGTTTCTTCCTATTATATTTTGCTTGTATCTAAACCAAAAGGAGGAATGGCTACAGTGCATAGCAGACAGACAAATTATCAGAGAGGAAAATAAAGACTGTATAGGTGAAAGAGTGGGTATTTCAACTGCCTCACTGATGCACGTGTGGAAGTAAATTCTTCCATTGCTAGTCCCCAAGGTGGTTTGCTAGATCTGGTAACTGGGTTCAAAATTTACAGGATCATGCTCTTCTATGAATGCATTCAGTGTCACCTAAGGTTCAGGAGAGCTGGTCATCAGAAAAGCTGAGTGGAGACGCTGCTGTATCCACTGGATATGGCCATTGTTATGCTGAAAAAGGAACCTTTAAATGGATAGATACAAGATAGAGATTGTACTGTGACCTGCACAGCAAACAGACTGATCATATTAGCCTGCATGAAATAGCTAACAGTATAGATATCTGGCTTACTGTCATATTTTGTCACTTCAATGTAAATGAAAATTACTTAACATTTGCAAAGTGTTCATAAGATGAAAAGTGTCAAGCAGTACAGTTAACTGCGCAATATTACTATTACCATATTAATTAGAAGAAATAATGAGCTTGAAACATTAAGATGCTGATGTGAGATAAGCCTCTGAAACTATCCAGGTTCAGCCATCACCAGTAAACATACAGAAACACTCAAACAATGAGAATATTTAGGAGGCTAAAAGCTACTGGCTATTATAGCTTAATTGACCAAGAGCAATGTTTTCAAAGCTAGCTAAGGGATTGTTGAAAATGTTACTTGGGCTCTTGAGCAACTCCAGTATTTTAAAATCTTTTCCTATTTTGCATTTGTATATTACATTGTAGACCTATTACATGGTCATGTACACACACACTTTCACTTGCCCATCCTTAAAGGCATAAGATCCTTATCCAGAGGATCAAGGTGAAGTTACTGCTGTCTAGGAGTAACTCATGACTATAAAAGAGAATATACCTCCTTTTTAGCCCAGAATGAGCACTGGATGAACTGGAGTCACCAAGTCAGTGCTACGCTGCTGCTGTCTTGCTACAGTTTGATGTTAGGCAGCTAATGATGCAGAAGAAAAGATTATCAGATGTAAAGGTGACAGTCAAAAGACTCTTGTCACTGAATCATCATTGGAGAGCTCCATACAGGAAGGCTGCAGGCAGTAGCCACTGTGTCACAGAGCAAACACATTTTGTCACCATATTAAGGCTCAGTACTACATATCCTACCCTGTAGCAGAGAATAAGCTTGTAGTATGATGAAAACCATCAGCTTCCAGGCCATATGGTACAAGCAAGCCCAGTCATGTGATGGAGGAGACAACTGTGCAGCCCTTTCACTACCGCACAGAAGCTGTTCAGTCCAAAAACTGGCCAAAAGACTTTCTATTCATTGAAATACAATTTGAAATTGCCTGAATCCCATATGCATTCCTTTGCCAACCCACAAGGTAGTTTCTCCACTCTGACTGTTCAGCAGTGACTTGAGAGTTTTCACCAACTGACAGAAAAATTCTCATGCATAGAAAAACCAGAAAAAAACTAACTTTAGCCCTTGACAAGTTTTCTAGACAGGTTCAATAGGATAAAGACTAAACATCCTTATGCTTTTTAAAACATCTAACACAAAATAAATACTGTCACAAAAAAACCCCCAAAACACACCATCACAAAATAAATAGTAATAAAAAGCCCTAAATCTTCTTGCTGGATTATGACAGCCTCTCAAGTTTACTTATAGCCTTTAATAACATTTGATATGTTGAATGGCTAAAATCACTAAATGTATTCCACATAAATTGGTTTCCCAACTAGTAGCCACTGTAGCATATGTAGTTTTACAGCAGTATTTGTTTTGATGGAACATTATCTTCTGATAGCTGCTGATCTATCAATATTATAAAGAAATAAATAAGTTTAATTAGTCTCACCTTTTTATAGGCAATCCAGTCAAACACCCTGTCAATGTCTGTGGCTTGCTGCACCTCCTGTGATACCGGATGTGAACTGGCCAAGCCGTCCAGCAACATCACTTCATGTAGAACATCTGTCAGAAACCTCTGCTTTTCCTGAAACACAGAATATGCAGTAGTATCACAGACAAGTACAGATTTACAGCAATATCAAAATGATGCACAGCTATCAGAGGCAGTTGACTAAAATCAGACCTTCTGGTCTGAGCATAAAACCACCATGACCTCCTACAATCTAGAATAAGTATATGGAATAGATCCAGGCCTGAGATATTTTGCTGCAATGAAACTTGGCTGAAATTACAGACTAATAAATGAATCAAAGTGGACCTGGACGTGCAGACTGCAATGTTGATTGCGACTTTTCTTTCACAGTTAAAAAGGGTGAGGAGGGAAGCAAAATGGCAAAGTCTTCAATCACAAAAGTAGATAGATGCTACAAGTCATTGAGCTCATTGCATATGCAGGTATGAAAAATGTGGACAGAGATACGTAAATACAATTCCTACTGCTTTATTTAGCAAAGTTTAAGTCACTTGGCTCTTAGTGCCAAGTTCACACGGCAGGTCAACGTGACAGGACAATAAACAGAGCTCATAGCAGTGTCATGGCAGATGCCTGCACTGTCTTTCGTAATTCCTTTCTCCTCAGTAGTTTGAGTCCCCAAAAGCTTTCTAGCTTCCACCTGAAGGAAACCATTATTATCTCTCTTTACAAGTGGAAAAACAGCTGCACGTAGAAGTTAAATGACATACTCAAAGTCACATCAGAGGCACATGCAAACTCAAACAACATCCAATATGAATTTGTTTCTATACCTTCTATAAATACGAATTGCAGATTGTATGTCAAAACTGCTGCCTATTTGGCAGCAACATTAATGAAACATTCTAGGATACTCTATGAACTGTACTGCACTCATTTTTACAGTACAAGTAGATGGGGCTTTTTCAATTGAGAAATGACATGCCTTAAAACTCCTCATATTGCATTCATGTAGATGTCTGTAATCCAAAACACTGTGTCAGGAAGAGCTTCATTTATCTGCTTTTTCAAGTCACAAACAAATGCAAAGAGTGAATTAAAAGTTATGGAAGGTTTAAATGAGATTTTTTTCACCCTGAAATGACGTATCTCAAATTTTATCTAAATTTCAACAGTTCCTGAATTAATGTTAGCCTATTGCCATAATATAAAGAAACTCTATGGAATGTTGCATTTTTTTCGAAAGCCACCTTGATGTCCTCAGATAAAAAACCCACACAATTACATAATAAATTCTATGTTTAATTTCTTATGTGGCAAGGTTTTGGTATCAATGTGTTAATTTAAATTATTTTTGTAAGACAGCCAAAAAGCTTTTCCAGCTGATCCATCTGGAAATAAACCTTTATGTTAAAATTCATTAGAGCACAAGAAATGCATCTTGAGCTGACTGTATATTCAGGCAATTAAAAACATCGGATGCAGGAAAGCCAATTACCTAACACACTCTTAGTGTTCTCAGCTGGCTGCATGAGGTAAGGTTTGTGAAGGGAAAAGTAATGTCTTGTTCGTATTACTGTTAATTTCCAAATTTTCTCAGGCATATGCAGTTAGCAACTGCCCTTTTTTAATGGGTAAATAAAGTGTAGGAAAACAATTATTGTGACAGTCCTACTCAGGGGAAAACTGCTGAGTTGTAAAGGATTGTAGATATTTTGGTTACACTTCACTCACATTCTCTATTAGTCAGTAACAAAACCCCAGCTTCATCAGATGTATGATACCACAGAATCACAGACTATGCTGAGTTGGAAGGGGCCCACAAGGATCATCCAGTCCAACTCACAGCCCTGCACAGGACCATTCCCAAGAGTCACACCATGTGCCTGATAGTATCATCCAAACACTTCTTGAACTCTGTCAGGCTTGGTGTTGCGACCACTGCCCTGGGAAGCCTCTTCCAGTGCCCAACCAAATGGTGAAGAATCTCTAATATCCAATCTAAACCTGCCCTGACACAACTTCAGGCCATTCTCCTGAGCCCTGTCCTTGGTCACCAGACAGAAGAGATCAGTGCCTGCCCCTCCTCTTCCCCTCACAGGGAAGTTGTAACTGCAATGAGGTCTCCTCTCAGTCTGCTCTTCTCCAGCCTGGACACACCAAGTGACCTCAGCCGCTCCTCATATGGCTTGCCCTCAAGGCCCTTCACCATTTTCATTGCCCTCCTTTGGACACTCGAATGGCTTAGTATCTTTCTTATATTGTGGTTCTCAAAGCTGCACTCAATGTCTAAGGCGAGGCTGCCCCAGCGCAGTGCAATCACCTCCATTGACTGGCTGGTGATGCTTCACCTGATGCCCCCCAGGACACAGTTGGCCCTCCTGGCTGCCAGGGCACACTGCCCACCTGTACACCTCTATGTAACCCATATAGGTACAAACAAGCAGAGATATGGATCTGTCTCCAAATGTAAGTTTGGATATCACAACTGACAAACAGTTGTGTCAGTAGATCAGTACTGTTTGGAATTAATTCATTGAAAAGACCCTGGATAATCACAAATTTATACCTTAAATACAGAATCCAGAAAATCAGCATATAGAAAACATAAAGTGAGGATGTAAGAAGAAAAATACCAAACATGCAAAAAGGGCAGACTACGTTTTGGTTTTCTTTTTGTTTCTTTGATTATACCCTGAAGGACTGAAAACAAGCATTTTAGACTCATGATTGTTCATTCAGGTTACAACAGCTGAAAAGTCTTCCTTGAAATTTATGGCAGACCATCACACTGGGATACAAATGGTTAAGTATGCCTCCAAAAATGCAACCCTATAGTTTAGTGAGAATTAAGAAGGCTTTTGACCTTTAAAGTTAAATTTATCAAACTAAAAGGACTTCCAAAACCTTCCCACCTTTTCCCTTTAGTACAAGGCCTCTGAGAAGAGATTTGAAAAGCAGACTCAAATATAATGCCAGGGACACAGAGAGAGGTTGCTGGTTGACAAGAGGACTGCAACCTGAAGAGGCAAGAGGAAGCAGAAATGAACAAAGAAACTAAAATTGCCTTAATTATGTTGAAGAAACTCTATTTCAGCTGCTGAAGTCCTAGCTTCACATTAAGGGGAAAAGGCCAACATATGTGACCAAACTGCTTATACTGATGGAACAGGGGCTTTCTATTCCCTAGTTATTTTACCCTATGTAGTACAGTGGAACTGATTTCTTTTAACTGATACCTACGGAGTAAAGAAACACCAGCACAGAAATTGTACGGGAAATCAATCTTGGAATGGGTTTAATGAGACCATCGAGCTATCGAGATGATAGGTGACATGTCTGCAGCTACACACGAAACAATGACAAAATGTTGTTCAATATGACCGTCCTCTGAGGGATTTCAACTGCAAGAGAAAAGCCAAAGACTGTGATCCACCTGTAAGGAAAAGAGGGCTTCAGATGAGTCTCGCAGCCTTGCTTGGAAACTGTTGGTAGCTACATGTAAGTGCAGTGTTGTGCAATGCTAAGAGAGGGCCAGGTCTCTGAGCAGGATTTGGTATGGAAGTACAGAAGCTGAGTCTAAAATAAGGACAGGGCTGCTTCCACACAAACTTGACCCTTCCTTTAAAGCCAAAGAGGAACCACCGCTGCTCCCTATCTTCCTGCTGTGCACTTGCATATCTCCTCTCCTCAGAGGCTTCCTTAAACTGTGTATAATCAATGTCTGGGACACCAGATTGTTGAGAAGAAAAGACATGACAATTATTTCTGGCTGCTTTCATTCTTACTCTTTAGAATGCTTCCAGGTGCAGACACTGAAGTGCTGTTATCAGGTGAGAATGTCTTTTAAATATTTACATTTTCTGATTATTTCTCAAACATCTGTGGTCACCAGATTCAACTACTTATCTCTTCATAAGAATGACTTCTTTCAGTGTTTGCCAATAAGGCCTTCTCTGCTTTGTACAGGGTTTTCCTGAAAGGCTTATCCTTTCTTTGTGCTCTCTCCTCCTTAGTCAACATTTAAATTCACCTTGTTCTAGAGAGAAAGGTAGTGGTTACTCTTTATGTATTAAGTCTCCAGTAAGGTGCCCACCATTCAACTATTCTACCTCTAAATAGAGAGAAAGCAATGGTGAAATAACGTTTCTGGCAGAGACATTAAAAATTTATTGTGCATAACAAGATAACAATGATGTAATGAGAGGGGTTATTGCTCGTGATTTTACAGTATCATATTGAAGCATAATGTAAGAGTACAAGTTAGCATGATAATAATGCAATACTTAGTCACATAAAAATAATTTCTAAAAATTAATATGAAATATCAGGGAAAAGAACTAAAATGGAAAAAAAAAGAAAACATTCACCAGTGTAATAAAAAGAACAGCATAATGAATGCCAAAACTGATAATTAGCATGCAGAAGAGATCAAAGGCGTCAATATTAAAGGCATCGCCTTTGTTCTGGGACAGCCATTTGAACACTTTATGGACTGAGAAATCTATTTGAATAAAGCTTAACATCACTGCGCAAATCTGCAAATGATTTTCCTGACAGATTTTCTGAAGAGATCTTCTTCGAAATACAGAGCTTTACTAGCCATCAAGAATACAAAGGAGGTAAGTGATCTTTCTTGTCTGAGAAACCAAGCAGTTGCAAGACACAAAACTTGGGTTTTTAGGGAAAGTGCACCCTAGGGAAAAGAAATAGAGGCAAATTTTGAAAGCTATCAAAGAACACCAATATATACACTACTAGCAGTTGAGTTCTAATAAAATATATTTCAGGGTGAAGCTTGACAAACCAGAGGATTATCATCTATGAGGAAATATAGGGTTCAACAAAATACATTAAGGCCAAATAAGACCCACTGAGGACCAAAAGCAAGTTCTTTCTGTCTATATGCTAATAAAACCTAAGTTGTCATAACACAGTCTCCTAAGTGCTTGCAACTGAAAGCAGTGTTTCTTTCTCTTTCTCTCTTTCCAACTGTAATTTTTTGTAAATACCCTGAGCAGCTTACAGACTGCACTTTTTTAAAATTTACATCTCTGCATGTGCGCTTCAATTATGTGTTTAGTTTGTTGAAGGAGGCCTGAAACAGATTCTACATTTATCAGCTGTGAACATGTCACAGTTCCATGTCTACCTTCATAACCCTCTTTTCTGCATTTTCAGTCAAAGACCTTGCAAAACTTCTGTCCCTGTGCTTAAAAGATTTCCACACTGACTGACAATTTTTGTTGTTATAAAACAAGGAAGATGTTCTAGGAGTTCATAGTTAAGGAAGACCAATAGCTTTGAGTATCAGCAAGAAGAACTGGATAGGTATTTTCTTTTCAATGAAGTTTCAAACCAGATATTCATGGCCACCTGCTTACATTGTCAAGCAGAAGGGTAGCTGATTTGGAGTTCTTAAGCAATTTCATCAGCTACTTCAACTTCTGTTTCCTCTCTCCACTTTGTTTATCAGATAGAGCTTTGATTTGTTTGTACACCAGATGCATTACAAAGTATGAAGCTTATCCTCTAATTCAAACTCCACAGAGGAAATCTGTAGAGAGAAATCATCTCAATTCAAGAAACAGGAAATACTTAAATGACAAGTGGCTTTAAGATCTGGTTGGTATACTGAGTCAACTTCCAGCAACAACTGCCAAAGGGCATCAGCAATGAAAGTACTTTTCAGGTATTGCACACCTAGACTCTGTTTCAACCTGCAAGTGATGAGATTCAGTGAGCTAAGTCCTGAAGGAACCAAAAATGTTTTGCAAGCACTCCAAAAATAATTTACCAATTATCAGTTTGTGCTCCAAGTAACGGCACACTGCTATAATTTTAAAATAAACAGTGAAAAATTTTCAGCATTGCTGAAAATTTGAGAAACAGAGTATTTCAGTTAAAAATGCCCTCAAATATACAACTAAACTTTGTCATTGTACTTCCCATATCAACGATGCTTCCAGATGAAGTAGATAGTTTTGTTGCAGAAGGGCAACCCTGCAGCGAGTCCTTGGGGCAAAAGTTGCTGTAAAGTTTCTATCTCATTTTTACTAATTCAAAATTATGTGAAATGCAGCCAAGGGACTGATGATTTTTTCTGAAACTAAACCTTCAACTAAACCCTGAACTCAGATTTGAATACACATGACCCCAAAGTTCTCATCATAATGTCATTTAAACTGCTGCCTCAAGATGAGTGAAAAATGACACAAAGAAAGAAGAGACACTGACATTCTCCAAACCTGTACTTAATCTCTTGCATAAATGTTTCTTCTAAATGTTGATATTGACTTATGTCTGACCTCTAAGTGTTAAGAGTTAACAGCTTAAATTCAAGAATTCCATATTTTAATCTACCTTGCCAGAGCATAAGAAAAACCCACTTGTGTTCAGGAAAACCATGTGGAGATGGAAATTTATTTTATTAGTTGTAAGCAAAATTTAGTATAAGAATTTTTTAACTGGTATACTTAAAAAGGGCTAGTAATTAGTAAACAGAAGATCTCGCACCTTAGCTTTACAATCTCTTTTTTCCTGCCAAAGTCAATTATACATGAGATTCTAGTTAATTTTACATTGAAAGTTTCCCCTATAGTTGAGTTAAAACAGAAAATCATACAAGGACTGATGGCACTGTACAGTTACTGGAGGAAAAACTCTCCATGTGGTATTAATTAAAGGCTTACTTTACACCAGCATGGGGAGCCTTTAACCAAAAAAAAAAAAAAAAGAGATGAAAGTAGTTTTAAAAAATGAGAGGCTGAATCTCCCTCAATGCTGAGCCAGCAGAATATTTATGTTGGGTTAGGAGGATCGAGCAGGCTACAGCTCAGGTCTGAAATGCCAAAATAATAATGAAATAAATCAAAAAGGCCCTTGTCTTAAGTCTTCTTCAAAACCTATAGTATTTTCTGGGTTTTCGATGAGTAAACAATGCCTTAGAAATCTTAACAGATGGAGGCAAACACTTTAGGAGGCAATGCGAGTTAAAGTACATTAAAGATACGTATGTATCTAATGTCTGAATTTGCTTGTATTATTTCAACCAAGTTAATGACAAAGACAGGTAACTAGGATAATTTATCAATTTTTTACTTATTTTGAAACAGAAATGGTGATATGCAACCTCATTATTATTTTCAACTGTCCGCAGTAATGGCAGGATTCTCCATACTGTGGTACCTAATAGCATAAAGAAAACACAGTTCACTTTAAGAAAGAAGAAAGATGCCCTTATAAGTGGACATGAAGTTTTTAATTCAGCACTAAGAAAAGTTCTGGCAAATATGACCATCCTTAATTATAAAAGCAATAAGCAGGCAAGAAAGTGGGAGATCTTATCCAGAGCATCAATGGATCAAGAATACATAGGATTCAAAGTTATTGCTGATGTACTACACCTTAACTCTGCCAATAAAGTTGTCAGCAAAGCTAACTTTTATATAATAAAGAAAAGGGAGAAGGCAGCTGGGCTCTGTGAAATGCTTTCTCAGCATCAAAGCAGGTACTGACTGCTAAAGTATTTGATGCTTGTTTGATGGATGGAAGGGCAAATTACATGCCAGTAATTCCTGCTGTCACAGTCCTCAAAATCCACCCCAATAGCACAGACATTCAAGGACAAACATGATGGTTCCTTCTACCAGAAAATAAGGAGGCAAAAGATCAGTCAATAAATTCTTGTATCTGCAAGCCTCAGCTGAGTTCCTTCCTTTACAAAGCCACATGCAAAGGATCTCAATGAGAGAAATAAGCCAAGAGGAAGATGGAATATACTGGTACAAACAGGCCTCTGAAAAGAGGAAGGTGAGCAGGGCAGATGAGAAAAAGATAGAGCTATGAAGTGGAAATTACCAGAATGTAGTTTTCTGTTGTAATTTTTCTTCTCTCTGATCCTAAAACTAGCAGAGGCCCCTTCCACAAAGGTGAGATTACCTTGTATCCAGATCTTACAGCTCAAGGATTCACATCCAGCTGTGCTTGCCTTTTGATGGCATGGAGAGACAACCGAAAGTTACATGGTAAGCGTCTAATACAGAAATCTCGTCTCTTTCTAAGTCAGGAAATTGCAACAGCCAGGGAATTCACACGCAGATGACTACTCTGAGCACACGTGATCAAGTGAAATTCTCTGATCTCTGGGAGAAACACGTAGCAGAGACAGCTTTCTTTCTAAAATTATCCTGACAACACAGAAACAATTCATTACACTTCCAAGTCCTTTAAGAATGAGACCCAAGAATAAGAATTTAAAGCATTTCAGAATAAGAACTTACAAAAACTTCTAATTCGGGGGACAGAATGCTGAATAACGGTATAGCAGAGACAGACTTCCTGTAGGTTCATCTGGTAAAAAGTAATATGCAGAGACTTATTTTTCAGCTGAGGGAAGGAAATGAGTTCTTGCTCTCATTTGAAATAAATTAATTTGAAAAATTATATTAAGACCAGGGAGGTAACTGGTCTTAGCACAGAAAATTCATCTTTCTCTTCTAAAACCAGCAAAACATTCACTTCATTGGAAGAGTTCTAATGTATCTTACATTAACTGCAATGGATAATAGACACCTCCATCAGAATGCCTCTTCATTCTGTTCAGCACCCAAAATTTTAATAGTAGGTTCCAGTACATAACCATGACAAGCGTTTAATAAGGACTGGATTTCCTTCTTCATTACAATAATGCAAGTCTGATGAAGTATGTAAATGCCTTCTGGACAAAGTAAGAAATTTTAGACCTGCTGGAATCCTCAACAAAGTGTTACAGTTCCATGGCATGTTTAGTTATTGTTATCCATTCATCTTTCCTGCTGCAAATGAATCTATGAAACAACTGAAGAAAAAATTATAAAAAGGAAGAACCTCAGAGGGGGAAGAAATATTTAAGCAAGCTAAAGAACTTAGAGAAGAAGGAAAAGCCAAGAAATGGGTTACAGGCAAAACTCATGGATCTCTGTGTTGTGCAGAACTCGGTGCTGCTGGTTTAAGTTATAATGGTGTGAACATGCCTAAAAGATAACTCTCCTCAAGATTCTCAGGTTCAGCCATACCAAGTCTATGAAAGCCAAGTAAGATGGCATTCAGAGCTCTTTCTAGCTTTGTTAAAAGAGAAGCATCTTCAGCCAGGCAGTAGCAGAACTTCAGGGGCTTATGTACTTATTAAAAATGAAAGTTTATGTGCCTGTAGCCTATAAACATTCAACAACTAGGTAGGAAGCTGCGGATAGTTCCATTTTTTTCAGATGTATCCATATTGGCCAAGTTGCATTTCCAAACTAAAGTCCTTTTTCTGCAACGGACTACCAGTCTTCTGCTTCTACACTTATCCAAAAGAAAATGTGACAAAAAGTCTTTAGTAAGCTGAAAATAAGCTGAATTTGACATTTTAGTCTATGGGATTCTTGAGGAAACTTTCAAGGTTAACATTTCAGAACTACAAGAGAAAGAAGTTAACTATATAACTCTCCCAATTCTTTAGAATTAAAGAGGATTTTGGTATATCAATATTTTCCTGATGCAAAGAGCTGCGGTAGCATACACTGTAATGTTTTGGTTTTTTTTAATTTTTATTTCACAGGTATGAATTAGTGCTGAGAAAACACCACCCAGAATGCTGGAATATTGCACTGTTTAGCCACCATTAAAAAAAAATAAGGATTGCAGTTCTTGTTTTTGAACTGATTCATAAAGCTTGTACTGCATCCTTCACTTTTGAAAAAAACAGTAGGGTTTTGGAACAGGTTTTTTTTTTTCTACATGCTTACTTTAATTTTTTCAAGTTTGCAAATGTCAGTCAGTGTGATCTAAACAGCAAATGCATTTTCTGGCAATAACAAGTATCAGCAAGCCTAATTTCAGTAACTGTAACTTGTGCTTCCTCTTCCTACAATCTCTGTAATAAGGCTAAAACACAGTATTGACTCCTACTCTAGTCTACAAAAGAATGCAGCATGTTTAACAGTTTAACTCATTATGAGAATCATCTCATTTTCTAATTATTTAAATATGTCAATATGGTCATTTTTATACCAAAGGCCAAAGCCACCCAAAGCCTTATGAAGAGTTTATGCCTACCTTTTTTTTAATTTAAGGAAAAGTTTGACAGATTAGTATTTTTTCAGGCAAAACAGTATTTCTGTAGTTAATTTTAATTTATGCAGCCCATTTCTGATTTCCCAGTTTAACTGCCATACCTTGTTCAATCATTCATTTTGTCTGTATTCTGCTACGATGCCAAGATTTCATGTGATAGGCATGTCATAACAGTAAACACTATAGTCATTCCATAGAAATTTCAAGTAAACATATTACATTCCAAATGTTTTCTAAAGCAAAGTTATTCTGAATTTGTTAGACTGATAATACAAAGAACAAATGACTGACTATTTGAAGATAAAATTCGGTGTATAAATGTTGTCATCCATGGCTCTTCGCTACGCTAAAATCATAAAGGCCTGCCAGATTTCACTGCAGTCATAATTAGAATCATTTCATTGTAATTCAGGTTGTCTTCAACATAAAGATGAACAGAATGAGTTTTAATATAGCCAACGCCAGGTAAACCCAACAAGCCTACCTATGCAAGACAGATGTCAGTTCAGATAAAGATTTGTTTTCCTTTTCATAATGCAATTATAAACCAAAATTGACACTTGAAAGAAAAAATTAATACACTACAAAAATTCAAATTTCACAAGAAGCATACCTAAAGCAGGAGTACCTGTATACAACTATTTTTAAAAAAAATAGCTTTAACTCGTAATTACAGTATCTTCATTTCATGGCACAGAAAAGTTAATGGGATAAGAATACTCAATAAATCATAGAGAAATCAGAGGAAAAAAATTCAAGAAGTTATTCTGCAAGAGATTAAACAAAATATCCAAGCTCCAACAAATTTCCATCAATCGGGATTTATAATAAATATTTTGCCATATAATTCAACACACATAAACACAAAAGGTTAGCAAAGAGAAACATGTTTCCAGTGGTCAATAAAATCTCTATATGAATGTTCAACATGGTCTCATACACAATTTCCTTGTACTGAGGCCTTGCATCTCTTATTTTTCTTATAGATATAATAGAGCCAGACTACAGCAAGTCATCTAAACCAGGACTTGACTAGGTACATTACGATGCAACAGGACTTCAAAATAATGTTCCAGCATGGAATTCCCAGTTTCCACTCAGAGGATTCCAGTATTTGCATACCAGTTGACAAAGTATGTCTAACTGCACACAGTTAAAAATCATATTGAAACCTAGATTCTCAACTCCTATACTCCATGTTAATTTATCATCTACTGTTAGATAGCCAAACAATAGCAGGAAGATAAAAAGAATAAACTTAGGGAAAGGAGAACAGAATATTTTAAGAAAAAATAAACTCTGTTTTACAGAAAGTTTTGGCCAAACATTTCTTTCCAATTTATCCTGTGGATAAAATTCAATTATATCAGTGTCTTAAAAAATGGTCCATGTTAAATCATAACTGCTTTAATCCAAAATGTTTCTGAGCAGAGAGATAGTAGCTATTTTAATGCTAGGTTATGACAGACAAGACCATTATTTCTTTTGCAATAAATCGCAGATTACATTTTTGGAATACTGTCAAATTATTTCACACCTAGTGATTTTGTTTCATTCGACATCTGATACTTCCATGCATCATTTGGTATTTTTCAGCAGTCCTTGTCTACAACAGAAGCAGCAGTATAACAGCAGAACAACTTTTCTGTGGAGTCTCCACAAAATAGAATTGACTTACCATGTTCCACCCTGGGTAGAGGTAGTCTGTCCCAACAAATTCAAAATAGTGAGCAAAACCTTCTTTCAACCACACATCCTCCCACCAAACTGGAGTCACAAGGTCACCAAACCACTGCAAAGAAAAGTTCAAATGAACAACCTTCAGGAAACCATGTCTGCATACATTTCACTTACACAGAATACAAGTTTTAATAAAAACAGTAGTATATACCACCCACTGAAACTCATTAACTGATTTTTTATGTACTAATTAATTCAGCCTTTACAGGATGCACAAGTTAATGAAGTAAAACATTAGAAAAGAACAAGCAGGGGAAAAGAAGCACTGAGGTCAATACAGTGTCAAATTTAGTTATCTGTCGTAGATGCTCATTTAGGTTTAAGGGACTAGCATATAGAGTGGACAGACAAAGGTTTCTAACTCAAGTAATCTGATCCATTACCTGGAAACTTCAGTATATATGGTGTGAAAATTGAAAAACTGGGAACATATTCTCCAACCCAGACCTAAGTTTTAGCATTTCTTTCTAAACAATGTCTGCCCACTAAGATTTACAACACTAGTCATGCTCCTCTTGGACAGTTTCCTAAGGAAAGCAGTTCTATACAACAATGCCATCTCTCTGTGGGTAGGACTCAGATGCCTAAAAGCAGGTGGTTGATGTGACTTAGAGAACACAATAGGGTGTCTGAGATACCCATGCAGACTAGGAAACTTCACAGAGGACTTACTGGAGAACCGCAGCCTTCCTAAACAGCAACCAGGAGCAGAGGTATCAGAAACGGCACAGACCACCTACATATATGCAAAGCAACCCTACTTGAGCAGACTGCCTTTCCTATTCCCTCCAGGTCACCCCTCACTGTCTCTGCTGACTTCAATCTAATTTAGCAAGAAGGACAAAAATCTCAAGGATAATTAAACTCCTACAAAAGTACATAACGATCATCAGCTGAAAAGAGGTGAAGGACCTGAACTGAGGGCAAGGCAAGAACACGGCCATTAGATACTCTGCTCAATAAGGCACCAACAGACACAAATCTCACAGTATAGGACATGTGGGTGTCAGAGGGATTTTACACAGAGCTGGGATGATGACTGGAATATGAATGAGGACGAGAATTCAAAGGAAATCAGATGTCATAAAGTCTTCTGCTGATGGATGACCCTATTTAAATGATTGTAATGGCCCTGTGCAACCTGAATCATTTTAACACCAGCAGCAGGAGTAGAAACATACACACTATTATGAAAACATATTTCATATTCTCTGTAGCACCTTTTCTGCCAAATACCAAAACTTTGTTTCAGTGAAATTATGTCAGTTTTCTCTTAATATGAACAAGATTAATTCATTATCAACAGAAATATTTTGAGTTTTCACGTGTTTGCAAGCCCTAAAACTACACAGAAAGGGAGCAGCAATTAAGTGTTCCAGAGGGAGAGACTCAGGTTAGAGCAGAGGAGCTGCTGCTGAACTGTAATGAGAGTGGAGAATGAATGAAAGCAGATTTGGCCGATAAGCAGTTTGCTTTCATGACATCTGGCTTGTTTGAAGGCTTTGTCTGGGACCTGAAGGAAAGATCTCGCTACTGTGCATGTCCTTCTTCATGGAGTGAGAACAGCACCAAGGAAGGATCAATGCTGCAATCAGGATCCATAGCAAAGTGAACACCAGCAGTTCAAAGAACAGACTACCAGAAAGATTACCAGATTGCCACACAAGATTCAGTAAAAAGGATTTGAATGAAAAAATGAAACATGACAATGAATGTCACTGACAACCAGTTTAAGAATTTAGGGAGAAAAGATGAGGTTGATAAAAGTCATATTCCTACACTAAGAGAAGCTAAACTTAATATACACTCAGTGAGCATAATGTACTTGAAGGCTACCAATAAATTAACTCTCTACAGAGCTGCTAAAGACAGATCCTGTTCTTAAGAACATTTAACTGAAAAGACAAAGAAATATTGGAAATATATTCATGTAGCTAAATGCATTTTCAGAATCTGAAATGGTGAAATGAATATAACTTTCATACACTGAGGAGTATGAGAGTTATATTCATACAAGAATAGGTTGATTAAATGAGTTCTAATGACAGATTAAACAAAATAGCATAGAGTTTATTTCTTGAATTGCAAGAGAACTGTTAAACAAATATGAAACCAGTAACAGTGATTTTGTACTATGACTATTCAGAGAGAAATTTAAAAGAATAAATGTTGTAAAGTTCATAATACCTCCTCATGTAACTTGAATTAATAAGTTTATTATATCACAAAGGAGAGTTTTCTGGGTTTATTTGTTACTGATACAATTAATACAACTTGATTATCCACCTAAAGGAAGAAATGTTTTACAGTCACTAAACCAGCATGTGATACCCATATGAAAATGTAGGAAATTTGCTTAACTAGTCTTGAGCAACATCAGAGTATGTCAGAGAACAAGCAGTACCAGAGACTGCAAGCAAGGAAGCCAAATTTTCCAGCAGAAAAGTACTATTATCATCCTAGGTGTTACATGTCTAAAAGGAAAACTGTAAGTAAAGCATTTTATTTATTTATTTATTTATTTAATTTGTATGTTTCACTATAGACATTGACTGAAGATCATTACTTCTTTTATTTTGAAGCATGACGAAGTCAACAGTGAAGAAATTGGACATTAGATTCTTTCTTACACACTTTTCACCCATATTTTGACAACCACAGAATCCGTCTTTTTGCAGTGCTGTCTCATTTTCTATCTGTCCTGAACACTGTGCTCAAGTATTAGTACCCAACAGGTCCAGGAATTCCAATTTTTAAACAGTCAAATCTAAAGGCAGTCATCTCAACTTTTATTATGTATCTGATTTTTTTAATCTTGGAAACAACACTAGCAAAGCACCTGCTGTATTACTTGAAGTAACAGGGGTCTCATACATATCAGTTTACTACATGCTCAGGTATGTTCCATAAGCCTTAAAGTCATGGGTTTAAATGTCAGGGAAATGGAAAATTACACAATTCCTCAAAAAAAAAAAAAAAGAAGTATTTTATTAGGGTTCCACTTTCTCTTATCTGACTTTTTTTTTAAAAAAATCAATAAATAAAAAAGCAAAACTGGAGATGTGGATTCTACTTTTGGCTGCACCAGAAGTTATTTTGGTTAATCTCTGTTATTCTATGCCTACAAATGAGTGAAGGGGAGGAATATTCATGTATCACCACAGGTTAGCAAGTGAGATGCTTCACAGTAAAACACAACTGAAAATGCAGTGAATAATTAACAATTAAACAGCAGAGGCAAGAGATCCTGGACACAGCCAGATCCCAGATCAGTACATTTTTAACCAAGATAGTATTGTTTAGAGTTCCTGCTCTGAAGTTTCCTTTAGGACCTTCTGAGCATTGTAAGATAAAAGCAGAAAAAATGGCTAAATACAGACAATAGTGTGATGGGAATGCTTAACAGTATTTTGCAGCTTGTATTTTTGAGGGTTTCACTCTTTAAACTTTATTTGCGGATGAATAATCCATATTCTGTGTCACTCAATTCTGCATCTCAACAGTAGAAATAATGCTTCTTTCACCTGAATGTTTTCTATCTTGTCCAGTTATCCAGTGAAACAGCTGAGCAAA
The DNA here is from genome assembly GCA_013396655.1 of Campylorhamphus procurvoides. Lineage (NCBI taxonomy): Eukaryota > Metazoa > Chordata > Aves > Passeriformes > Dendrocolaptidae > Campylorhamphus > Campylorhamphus procurvoides. Next base: position 50,387 of record WBMV01000702.1, on the reverse strand, counting down.
GACCTGACATGCAAAGTACTGAATGAGAAACAGCAGCAACAGGAAGAAAGGAAGCTACATTTAATTAAGCAAACAACACTGGAAGTAATATCAACATGGACATCAAGTAAACCTCCTCATTAGCTATTTTAAGGTCACTTAAAAGCACTTTATGACCACATTTCTACCCTAAAATAAATTCAGTTATACTTTTCACCCACTTCATTATCCTCTGACATTCCCAGAAGAATGTAAAAAGGCTTCAGTTTCAGGGAGAATCAAATAAACAAACTTGGCAAGTAACTGATGTGATAATTGCCCACATCTAAAGTACAAATTGCTCTGGAAGCCAAGGAAATTATCAAAGCAGTGCAAAGAATAACTGCAGGTAATGGAATGACTTCACTAAAACCAAGACTTAAAGCTGAACACCTGGAAAAAGTTATCAACCATCAGATTTAATCAAAAGGTTTTAAGGGAAGTCACATAGCCCTGTAATCAGGAGCACTGAACCTGGCATACAAACTCACCACATGGAAGAATCTAATACTAACAGGAGCTGGGATTTGATGACCTAATGTGTGTTTTTCACACCTGATTCCTAAGGCACTGTAATTTTTTTAGCTGAACAGTATGTTACTCTATTGTAATGCACAATAAAGAGCTTATAACAAAATCAGATGATCATATCACGATCAAATCAGCAATAACATTCAATAAAAAATTCATGTTGCAGTTGAGGACTTCATCAACAGATTTAATATGAAAAATGAATACGAATCAAACATTATTATTTCCAGGTTCATCTGCCAGAACTCCATTACAATGTCTCCCTTTTACATGGTACTTCTTATTTGCAGAAAGTGTTAAGAATTTGCATTGCCTTTAAAGAACACTGTGTAAAGTCACAGATGTAACCCATGGTGATTACACAGTAGGATTTCATTCATTTTAACCTGAAGGCTATGATTATGCCTCTTATGAGTGTAAGAAAGCGTTTCCTGCCCCTGTAGCAAATTTCTTCAATAACATTTGCATTCAACTCAATATTACTAGACACTTGTAATGTATTTGGTTTGAGATAAGAAGATGGGAAAAACGTAAAATAAATTGTAATATGGATTTATTTTTTAAGTTTTCTTACTGTCACAACATTTTCTGTACACATAAGGACTCAATTATCCCCCAACAGTGAGCACAGAGAGGGTTAATAACAAATCTAAAAAGAAAAAAAAGAGAGAGAGAAAAGAAAAAGGAAATTAAGGAAATGGAAGTATGTGTATGTATGATGGAAGACGCAGCTAATTACTAAATTGACTTCAGCCAAAAGGGGTTTTTTTACATGAACATGAAATTCAGGATGAATCTGCTATGGTTCTGCAATAAATCACTTTCTACAGCTATTAACTTGTTTATGGTACACACCAGCAACAAACACGGTGACACACAAACATACAGAATATAATCATACAGAGGACAGGGAAGTTGTTTTTTTGTTCACTGCTGCTAATGTTCTATACCCATTTTGAGACTTCACAGTTTTGATATTGTAAGAATATGTCTTACAGACCTCTGTTTTATTTGGATTTCAGTTACAATAGAAGTTACAACTGTCCATACCTACAGTACAAATCCATATTCAGTTTTTAAAAGGAATGCATGATGAAATATGTGAACACCTTAATACCTGATGACATAGCTCATGCACAATGACCATGGTGACATCCAGTAGGTATAATATAGAAGAAATGCTTGGATCTAGCAGTATTCTTTGCTCCACAAAAACACTCAGTCCCCAGTTCTCCATAGCAGCATATGGATGCTTAGGCACCGCTAACAGATCTAGAAATAGAAAAAAATATATGTTAACTCCTTGTGGGAGCTACTATGCTGAAGAGCTCTTGTACGTAAGACTAAAGCATTTAGAATAACACACATGTAAAAAAAAAAAAACACCTACAACCCCCCCAAAAATTTTATTTTCAGCTTTCTAGCAATGTTATTTAGGAAACATTAATAAAATATTCATTTTTTTCAGCTTATGCCACTATCTGCTCACACATGAGTACCACATTATTAAAGTAATACAGTACTTAGTATTTCTAATTGAAGCTTTCTATAGAGAATCCAGCTTATTTACAACACCATGTTGATTTACTACTGGGTTTGATATTGTTTCTCATGTTTATTATACCATATCAACAACACAGACCTTTACCACAAGTATTTTTTGTCTTCTCATTAAAGCTCCTTTATGAAAATCCCACATGTCAAACTATATGTAATGACTGATACTAAGGAGTACACTGAAGAAATACTGTTTCATAACAACAAGAAAAATGGCAAACTGTTCAGAATCATCAGTTCATACAAAACAAGGCATCTTTCAGTGTGCACTATTGCTACCACACATCCTCTGGGTTGCTGACAGTCCCCTCTCAGATCGAGAGGCTGGAAGTGGGACAATACACAACTTCAGGAGCATTACTTCAGTTTTGTATTTAGTAAGTGACAACATATTAGGAAGAAGATGGGAAGGTCCTTCATCAGGGGAAAAAAAAGCTAGAAGGAATCTCAGTGGCATGAGGTTGAACAGTACAATATTACAATACATGTGTTAAAAAATATTACTGCAGAAGACTGAGAAGGAACTAAATTGACTGTTAGTCTGGAAAGAAATCCAAAATTACAGTAAATTTCCCTAGGGAATAAACCAATACGCAATGCCGCTTTATGGCAAAAAACATCTGAAAGAGCCCACAAGCAGCTTGCATGTCTATAAGAAGCCCAGTGCAACACATGTACAAATCAGACAGAATTTTGGAAGCTACAATGTCACATCAGCATGGTGCTCCCTCCAGACAAATTAATTAGCCTGACTTCTTAATTAATTAGCCTGGCCGCCACACTCCTCTCTCATTTGCCTCTATTACTTCTGGTTCCAAAGACAGTTCATTGGCAGTTATCACATGTAGTATACAAGTAGGTGGCACTTCACTGCAGGGGATGAAAGATCTCTGGGCTGACTTCCTAACCTGAACAAGAAAAATTCTGATCTACTTATTTTAAATAATACTCTAAATTATATCACAGCACTGACACATCTGCTAGGTTTGTCTGTTTTGGCATGCTGATACCTGCAGTAGAACTGGCTTGGAGAACAAGCAGACTGCAGGAGCTCTACTATAGGATTCATAGCAAGCTGCCATTGAAATATCGGGAATGAACAACTTGGGTATGTTCTGGCATTCCCAAAAAGGGCCTGCTGCAAGAAGCATAAAAATACCAGCCTCCCAGTGGAAGTAAAGAGGGAGTCTAGCAGCTACTTCCACACACAGACATACTACAAATGCTAAAGAATACATATTTCATAGAAAAGCAGACTCTAGAACAAGAGGCTAATTAAAGAAAATAAAGCAAAAATCCAAAACATGGTGTTCAAGATTAGACATGTAAATTCAAGATTTCATGCTTTCCTTTTCTTCTTCAGTTGAAGCTTGAACGGTACTAAATTTTTAGAGTAACTGCAATTTGTTATAAATGACATGCAAAATGAAAAACTCCTGTCTGCTATGCTAAGAACAGATAAGGGTGAAGAATAAGAAAAAAGGACACAAAAGCTACTGGGTGAAATCACTGAAGTCCACAGCAAATCTTCATTAACATTAAATAGGGATCTCTCCCATTCTCAACTCTGTAAAGAAAGCTGTATCTCCATAACTTCTCCTACAGCAATTAAACCTTCCTCCAAAAGGTGTCTTCAGAAGATGAATGCAGAGAGACTGTTCTTATTTATCCCAATTACGTTTTCAGCAATTCTCCTCAAATTAGCACAGAGACACAGAACCAGAACTAGCACAAAAGTAAAACCAGTTTCCTGCTTTTCACTGATCCTTTTGTTTCTTTTCTCTCCTTCAGATTCATTTGTAGGTTTTGGTATTTCTTGCCAATCACTACATATAGATTTTATCAGTGTCAGTCAGTAATAAACTGGAATACCTCTGTCGAATTGGGAAACAAGGGTGAAGTCTCACACTAAACATCTTTATGGCTAATTATAGACTGTCTTTCACCATTTGTGTCATTGCTATTGGTCTGCTGGCTTAGACTGATACTTTATAGCACTGAGATACCAATAAAAATTTCCAATCTGATGGACAGATAACTGCCTTGCAGGTAGGCAACCACAGAGGGATATTCTAAATCACTTTCATCCAACACAGCCTCATTGCTCTGCAAGCCTGAAAACTCTCCTGCATTAGCTTGTGCGTAAAGGGCTTTTCTGAGCAGAGAAAACAAAACACATTAGAAAACCCCATCATTTTCCAGAATGTTAAGCCCTCCAGGTGACATGAGCATACCAATAATGCTGAACAAATATGAGCACACTACCTTTTCCTAGTGCAGGGATTGATACACTGAACTTAATGCCAAAGAAGACACAATCTCCAGTGACTGACAGAATGGACTATGAATATACTCGTTGTCACAAAATCTTTTGCTTCCGATTGTCCACATCTACACTCTGAATATCCAAATCTTAATTTTTCAGTGGCTGATCTTTGCTCCAAAAATTTCTACTACCTTTAAATAAAATTCCAAACACGTTTGGTTTTGTGGTAAACGACACAATAATCTGTATCTTTCCCTGGGGAGAAATAAACATTTGGTTTCAGAGGAACAATGTTTGATGTTCAAATCTCAAAACCAGGATTTGCATTTCCCTCTGTTTATCACACCATTAGAGCTTTGAGGAAGGTATCCTGTGCTCCTGGAGGTGACATCTGTTAAGATTTCAGTGGCCTTTTTAAGGACTAAGGTACAAAAGGAGGGGTGATGATGCTCATTTTGAAAGAAATATCATTCACACATATTACTGAACAAAAGTGTTCTGCACTAACTGCAAAATGGGAACTACTGAATATATAACAGCTTGTGTACATGCTGCATCCAGTCACTCTGCACACTAATTAAATTCTTTGTAAAGCACTTCTGAATCTTTGATTATGTGGATATTGCTGGAGAAATAGAAATGTGTGTTATTGCTTGCAGAGAATAATATCCTCATGCATCATAAAACTGTTACTTGAGATTTCCTGATACAGCAGTGCAGAGTCCTGTGTAGTGCTGGAATAATAGAGGGTTTCCACCTCCTGGCCTTCACAGAGACTAAATTCATGACTAAGAAGTAAAAACTATATGGCTAAAATAAAAATGCCTGACAAAAATGTGCTGGAACTTCACACTAACATGCTATGCTGGTAAAATTATTCGAATACAAGGACAGCATCTGGATTTTTTAAAAATCTATTTCTGTGTGAATCTCATGAAAAAAAATTAAGTTACAAAAATTGTGCATAGCTCAACAGCTGCTTTTGTTTCCAAACATTTAATTAAGGCATCATAACTATGTGAGCTGACATCAAAATATAATCCTCTGACATTATTAGCAAGTTATTATCACAGTACAAAACAGAAATTAACAATTTAACACCTAAATTGGTCACAAAGTAAATACACATTTGATGGGTTTTTTTAACTTTGAACTTAGTATTTGTGCAATTTGCACAAATTATACTGTTTTTTTCTTTTTCCCCACTCAGTTATGGTATTTTCTAGGCATTGTTAAAAACCATTAAATTCCCCAGACCACGCAAGTGGGAACATCACTCTTGCTTTAAATGAGAACAGGGTTAGAGATTAATAATATTAAACGCAAAATAAGATCCAACTCTCTCATTCAGAGTATCCTGAATTTGGGGGTCCTTTTCCCCTCCTTTATCATCCTACTCTTTTACAAACTTCAAAGCACCTTTTCCACCACTGTAATTCTGCTATATTTAACCACTTCCATTTGAAGTTGGACAAGGATACTGATTTAACAGACACACATCCTCAATATACATATAAATATGAGTGTGTATAAACACATGCAGAGAGATATCCATGTCTGTATTTACTATTATGTACTGCATATTTGGTTTAGCTGCTGGTTTTAATGCAACCAAGCACCAGATACTGCAGAACATATAACAGTATTAAATTTCTAATCTTAAGGTGGAAGTTAAAAAGCATCTGCTACAGGAAAAACATAACTAGATGTGTGAATGATTTTTCACACGTGTGAACATGTGTGCACATTTTCTATTAGGATACATGAGAAGTCTCCCAAATAAATATGAGACCCCTGAAACACTGCAACTTGTAAATGAGAACATATAGCGAGAAACAGGCATTTTCTGTCAAGCGTATATGTTCCTTAACAAACCCAGGAGGCACACAGAGATAAACTGTTCACAACTCCATGTTTTTCCCTCATAATCCCTACTTTTATTATAAAATGACACTACAAAATAATTTGAATTTACCTATGCAGCTCTCACAACATTCTTTTCATTCATTTCTTCAGAGAGGCTTTCTTCAAGATATCAGGTGCAGATATCATGCTCCCAGGAATCCCATTTTCTTGACCAAAATTTAGAAAGATTAAGAGGCAGTATGGACTACAATCAGATTATTTTACTCATACCTTAAGTATAGTTTTTGCTCTTTTCTAATGCTGCATAATGCAATAAATAGCTTTACTAAATCTCTCTAAAGGTTTAGTGCAATTTCGTAAATGAATGCTGCTGGACCAAAAAAAAAAAAAACCACCACCACAACAACTACTAGAAAGGTTTGTATTTCTGCCACTCAGATTCCTTAATCGAAGTAATTTCTTTTACTAAGTACAAGATGCTTTTCTATAGCACAATATCTTTTAATGACTTATGCAGATTTTAAGGATCAAGACAACTACAAAAAGTGACAGCTGTGGTTAAAAAACACAAAATCAACCAGTAGTTATTTTAAGAAATATCCAAATTTTCTACTGATAAAGAACTACTATAAGTATTTGTAAGAAATATCTAAATTGGCTACTAACAAAACCTTTTGTGCACCATTTTATTAGTATATGACAGAGACATTTGTTCTGGAAAACCAAGTTATTCTATATTCTTTCATCCCCTTAAAAAGATATTGGGAGGCAGGGGCAGGGAGCAGGAAACAACACAACAGGATGACACACCAAAAAGCCCAAACATCCCAGGGCTGGTGAAAGCTCTCTGAAGCCAACGTTCACCTTGAGAGAGATGATTTTCAGAAAATACTAAGTGCATGTTTCCTGAAAACTAAACCAATCCGTATCTCACTTCTGGCAGTTAGGACCTAGTTACTCTAAATTAGCTTTCTTCAAAATTAATAGTATTCTTCTGTCTCATCTTTGCACTACACACAAAGTATTCAAACACACAGAAGTCACACACAAGTTGGATGACAGACTCATGGGAAATCTTTGACTGATGCTTCTGTTTACCCAAACACTTATTCTGGCTCCCATCAGTTTTTATCTCTGGGACTACAGCACCAATATTCTTCTGTAAGCATGACACTTACCAACCCACATGGACGTTAGCCTGCAGAGTTAATGCAAAGGTCTAAAACTGTTTTCCATTATTTCAGTCAAATCAAATGGCTTGTTGCAGACCCTGAGGAGAAATCACTGACACACAGCAGTTTATTGCTGGGGGTTTTATTGCTTCTTATTGCTGTACAAAGTATTACTTAACATTAACTGACATAAACAATAGATGGATTCACAGAGTGTTTGATACAAATAGCAGATGTTTAATGCAACGTGAATACTAAAGGATCCAAGAGGGGAAAAAAAAATGTGTGAGAGAAAACTGGGGAAGGTAAGGAGAGAGAATAAGCAGAAATTCAGAAAGGAAAAACTTTGCTATTTTTTCAAGTAAATGAGCCTTGACACTAGAGGATGGTTAGTCCACAGTTTAAGAAAATAAAATAGAAATCTGTTGATTTTATTTGACATGCATATTATTAAATTGCTTTCAATTTTGATACCCCCAATCTATAGATCATTACTTTGTTATTTCAAAGTATATCAAATGATTCAACATTAAAATGAAGAATTAATGCACTCGCCCATTGAGGATGAATTGCACATCATCTTGGTTTTATTGATCTCCATATGAACAATGCCTATCTTTTAAAGTAATACCTGGATGAATCATTATGAATTGCTGCACAATATCAAAGAAGTAAAAAAAAAAAAACCACTTTCACTAAGTTTTTTCATAAATATAAACTTTTTTACTAGTCTGCAGTTCACTGTGGGAATTCAAAACTCTTCTTAGACACGCAAGGAGTTCTACAGATCAAACTGAGACAGAGACTGAAACCAGCTCAGGCTTCCATCACTCCCAGATACAGGGTAGTATTGTAAGAGCATCCCCTACAGTATATACAGAACAAATGATCAGAGAAAACACATTCCAACTCTCAACATCAAAATATCTGGAGAGAGGAAAAAGCAAGAAATACTTTTGTTGCCTTTATAAATACTGTATCTAACGTAAATACTACAAGGACTGACATGATGGAAAATTGCCAACAGCCATTTTCCTACCACCAGAGTTAATAGAGCATGAGAATTCTATGGTTGAAAACAACAGGCCACTCATTACTGAGCATTTCCAGTATGAATGCTGTCGCAAAGAAAATGATCAAGTGCCACTGCCATATTCCTTCTCTTTGCTGCAAAACCAAGGTGCAGGTACACAGAAAACTCCAGAAATCCATTCTACTTAAGAGCAATAATGAGGTAAAATAGATTTTCTCATCTGGCATACATAAAACTGATTTTCATTACAGTAATAAAGACATGAATGTTTGCATAAGTACAACACTACATACCAACATTTACCTCTTTTATGTTTACTTTAAAGTGAGATTGCATTCACAAATGATGGGCACAGTTTAACAGTGAAAGCAGAAACAGGCATTTTGGGAAGACAGGAAGCTATTTCACATTATCAGCATCTTAAAAATGTGTATCATGATATTTCACCTGGAGAAAAAAAAATACAGTATAGATAATCATATTCACTATATCTGAAGGCAATGTTTTTGTGGGGACTGTATCTATTTAACTTCTCCAGAGTAAGATGAAGAAATACAAATGAACTGTCCTGGAAATCTCCTGAGATACTGCTTTTAGGTCTTGCTGTTTATTCTAAGCCCTAGAATAAAGTATATCTTACATTCTTATGCAAATCCTTTAGATAATATTAGATCAGGATAGTATTTTACTATGTTAATAGCAAAAATACTAGTCTATTAATCAGTTTATTTAATATATGATTTTAATAAAAGAAACAATAATTTTCTGTGAGATAATGTTGAATTCTGAAGAGAAACAAATAACAGAGGACTCATTTTGTCCTCATGCAAGCTCAAACTATCTCCTCCACAGTCATAGCCAAGGATGTAACTACTTAAACTGTCTTGCCACAGATTCCATACTCACAAGAGGTGAAAAGTATCACAATTAAAAACAGGTGTGCAAGATTGTGACAGAAAACAAATCATGCCTCTCTACACAGTTATCCCGTATTTTCCCTGGTAAAATGCAGCACCAAGATGCAAAACACTAAGAAGCTACACTTCCCTGGTGGAGGAGGTCTGAGCGATGGGCTTCATTCAGCCCACATCCTGTTCTGCAGATGCAGGCAGTAATATGTCTCTCAATAAAGAGGGTCTTTTTTAAAGATCTTGGGCCTCGAATTATTCTGCAATGTCACATGGTTATCAGCAGAGGGGTGGGGAGTGGGATGGGAAAGTAATTAAAAGAAATTAGTAGGATGGAAAATCAGTATAGCTGAAATCTTGAGCAGGGCTGAAAATCTCTTTCCACAGAAAACAATGGGAAGAGATGGAAATGGTGTTTCATTCTGCACCTGGAAACAACGGATATTAGTGAAGAGAAAGACAAGAATTAGAAAACAGCCTTATTTCTGACAACTTTCGTTTCAGACATGAAGTGTTTAATAGCTTCAATTAACTCAGAGAGTAGAACTCAAAAATGAAAATCTGTTACAAAAATTGAATACAGCAAACTATGCAAAAATAAAACTCTAGAGAGCAATATTTGTAGTCTGAAGTTACAAAAGGAAATTGACACACTACAGAGTGGCTGGTGACCAACACAAAGTGAACTGTACTACTAAGTTTGGCAAGGAGCTAACCAGATCTGAGAACATAAGAGGTTGGGACAAGTATTTTAAGAACAGGCCACTGATAGACTAAGAAAAAAAGTAGAGTCTGACAAATGACAAGAGTCATCTAGTCCAGAACAAAGCTTATAGAGATCAGTCAGATCTCTGACACAGTGAGGAAGATTGATAATCCAATATCACACCAGAAAATAAACCCAAGGTAGAAAATCATACAGAGCTCAGAGAACATGTGGAGCTGCACATGCAGTGACAGCCTGGACAAGGAAGAGTCCTTCTCAGTGTTGGGGAAGAAATACTGAAAAGGTGATGGATTAAATCACCTCACCAGTGGACTGACCGTACTGACAAGGGAGGTGATGATGGCAACACTAACTCCTACTAGTATTTCTTGGGTACTTTTATGATACACAAATGCTCTAGGGCATGGTATTGCTACACTTTTGCATAAAATATGCCTTGTTCCTTCCCTTACATGACATTTAAGGCCAATTCAGGTTAAAAAAAAAAAATTCAGTCATACACTATATTAGTAAGTTTCAAAATTGACAACCCTGCTGAATGCTTACAAGTTACCCCCAAACTGACAAAATGTATGTTTAATATAGTTACACCGATCCAGTAATTGCATTCATATCGAGCTGGTACTGAAAAGTGGGTAATCACAGCTCAGGTCCTTGTACACACCTTATGTTTCATGGTTTCCCACTCATCAAAAAATTATTCAGAAGTTCTGGTCTGAGAATTCATCTGCAAGAGATGAACTTCTCACAAAGTATGTTCAGGTGCACTACTCCATTCCCTCTTAGATCTTCATACTCCTCCCTCGGTTAAACCATGACAGGCTTTTATCATTCTCACCTTTGAAATGTTCCTGGGATCTAAACAAACTTAATCCTTCATCCTGACTCATTCTATTTCCTTGATTTTTGAGACACAGTCTCCATTTTTCTTAACAGTGCTTGTTCACTTCCTTAGATATGCGATTACCTGTTTATTAGACTAGAAATTATCTTCCCTACTAAACTGGCTAGTAAGCAGCTTCTTAATTCAATTACTTCAGTGAGGGATAAAAACATTTCCCCTTCCCTTTGGTAAAGCATTTGCATTTTTTCAGTGTGTAATGTGACCTCTACCAGAGCTTCCATTCTGTATCAATCTTTACCTGCATTATACAAAGATCTAAATAAAATAAAATGTATGTCGCTCATTACTGACTGCTAACTGAGACCTGTATTTCTAAGACATGAGTAACAAACCACTGGGATAACAGCGGGTTTGCAGCGACTGATTCCCATTGCAGCCTCACTGCTCTCAAAATTAGAGCAGACAACTGCAGGATATGACAAGTAAGACAACATAAAAAAGATATGTCATCCCTTGATTTTGCACACAGAAGAACCCATGTAAAACTGAAACTTTTTTTTATTGCCTACAAGAGGAGATATTTTGAGAGGTCACTGATATCAAATATTTCTCTGTTAGATGAACATGCAAAATTCAGGCAGATGCCATTTGAAAAGGTTATACATTCATCTTGTGATGGCACAGGCAGGATATCAAGTTTTACCATGTAACACTTTATATGGAAAAAACCAGGGAGAGTGGCAAGAGGCTTTGGATAACTTTGGAAAGATTTTTTAAAAATACCAAGCTGCAAATAAACATACAAAAAAAAAAAGCATAAAGGAGATACATTGGAAGTACTGTAGTGAAAGTACAGAGAGCAGCTAAAGCATGAGGATGGCATTATCATCATGTCTAGTCAATAGAAATGATACTGAGATTCCTTAGAATAATGGATTATGTCACCCAATTTGTGCCAAATGTAGTTGTGTTTTTTTTTTAAATCAGCAACTACTGTAATCACTACTGAGAAATCTGGTTTACAGACATTGGAGAAGTCCATGAAACGGCAACAAGAACTGAAAGAGAAAGATAAAGAGATCTCCCTGAAATCCCACAGCCAATTCAGAAACAGTATGACAGACAATATAAAACTAAATTAATGAAGTATCTTTAGCATGGCATTGGGGCAGTCCTCTAACAGAATCACACAATGGTTGGGACCGGCAGGGACCTCTAGAAGTAATTTTGTCCAACTCCCCTGCTAAAGTAGAGTCATCAAAAGCTGGTTGCACAAGATTATATCCAGACGGCTTTTGAGTATCTCTAAGGACTGAAACACCACAATCTCTGTCCAACTCTGTGGCAGTGTTCGGTCACCCTCACTGAAAAAAAGATTCCCCATTGTTCAGAGGGAAACTCCCATGTTTCAGTTTGTTCCCATTGCCTCTTATCCTGTCCCTGGACACTACTGAAAAGAGCCTGGCATCATCTGAAGAAGCTGAAGGGTCATTGAAATAACTCACTTCAGCAACTGCTTCCTTATTAAAGAGAGATGTCAACACCCTAGATGTTCCTGTACTCTGCCTTTTAGAACTCTTAATAGCCAGAAGGGCAAGTTCCCAGGAACTTTGGAAATTAATGCAGCTTTGGGAAAATTGTAGCTTGAAAATCACTGAAGCATAGGACTAACTTGATCTCCTTCTTTGACAAGGTGACCCACTTAGTGGATGAGGGAAAAGCTGTAGATGTTGTCTATCTGGACATCAGTAATGCCTTGACACCATCCCCCACAGCTTTCACCTGGACAAGCTGGCTGCTCATGGCTTGAAAGGGTGCACTGTTCCCTGAGTAAAAAAACTGGTTGGATGGCCAACCTGGGGGAGTGGTGGTGTATCAAGGTACCTCCAGGCAATGGCCAATCACCAGTGGTGCTCCCCAGCATTCAGTATTCAGGCCAATTCTGTTCAATACCTTTACAGATGACCTGGATGAGGGCATCAAGTGCACCTTTGGTCAGTTTTCAGATGGCCCCAAGTTGGGCAGTTGTGTGGATCTGCTGGAGGGTAGGAAGGCTCTAGAGAGGGACCCCTTAGATCAAGGCCAATTGCATGAGGTTCAACAAGGCCAAGTACCACATCCTGCACCTGGGTCACAACACCCCATGCAGCATTACAGGCTGGGGGCAGAGTGGCTGGAAACTGCCCAGCAGAGAAGGATGTGGGGCTGCTGGTCAACATCAGTGTGCTCAGGTAGCCAAGAAGGCCAATGACATCCTGCCCTGTATCAGATATAGTGAGGTCAGCAGAACCAGGGCAAATCATTCAGATCATGTGTGCCACATACAGATCATTCATCTGTATGTGGCACACCTTGAGTTCTACAGTCAGTTTTGGGCCCCTCAGAGCAAAAAATACATCAAGGCACTGAAGCATGTCCAGAGAAGGGCAACACAGCTGGTGAAGGGGCTGGAGCACAAGTCTGTTGGGGAGAAGCTGAGGAAACTGGGGTTGTTTAGTCTGGAGAAAAGAAGGCTCAGGGGAGACCTCATTCTTCTCTACAACTACCTAAAAGGAGTTTGTACCAGGCGGGGGTCAGTCTCTTCTCCCAAGTAACTTGGGACAGGACATGAGGAAGTGGCCTCAAGTTGTGCAAGGGGAGGTTTACTTTGGATATTAGGAAAAAATTCTTCACTGAAAGTGCAGTCAGGCATTGAAACAGACTGCCCAGAGAAGTGGTGGGATCACCACCCCTGGAAGTGTTGAATAAAATGTGTGAATGTGGCACCTGGGGACAAAGTTTAGTGTTGAACATGGGTTAACAGTTGGACTTGATAATCTTACTGGTCTTTTCCAACCTTAACGATTATATGATTCTGTGATTCTATGAAACAGCTTTACATGGTGAGGTTTTATTTGTGAGCAAACTATAGAGGCAAAATGGAGTGACACAGAGAATTGAGTGGTCACGTGAGTGTAAAAGGTGTTGAAGGAAAAACAGCAGTTAAGCAAAAGAAGCCATACAAAGAAATTTGAGTAAAGTGAACATAAAGCAGACAGAAATTCCATATGACCAATTGCATCTGCCAGGTACAGAAGCTGAGAACGTTCCTGATCAGCCCCTGGCAACAAGAAAGATACCGAAACATTCTTTTAAAATAGCACTATTTGTCCAAGTACAATCTTGTTTATGCCCCATGTTATACAATGGCATTACAAAGTCAGGGAGATAAATGTCTGTTCTCAGAACTACTAGCCCACTGAATACATAAACTTTTCCAATTATACAGAAATCAGAAAAGTTTTCCTGAGTAGAATTCCATTCTCTGCATCATAGATTTAAACATTAAAGTTATATTAAAGTTATATTAAAGAACCATAACAAAGTTAGGTTCACCAACCTCATCGAAACTTCATAACTGATGAATAATTTACATTAAAATAAGATAGGTTTTATTTTAAAGTGTTTGTTATGATGACTTTTCTCTGTTAGAATCACAATTTTTCCATACCATCTTTCTTCTTTATTATTTACAGAAAAAACAACTTCTGATCATTCCACTTAAAAGTAAAAAATCCAATTAAAGATTTTGCTGCATTGGTAGTGTTTGACGAAGACTGTAACCGAGCATACAGGCTTTCCTTTCCAGAAAACATAAGAATACCTTGCACAAAACAACTATTGCAATGTCTGTTAGAAGAAAGAGAATAACCTGCTAGATCTTCAGTATGATGAAAGACACAAAGGAACAACTGGTATGGGATCAGGATCTAATAGTCCTTGAATCTAGGAAGTCTTTTTGTTTTGTCTCCTATCAACACAGTTCAGAATACACAGCTAATTCAATGTGCAGCATGAAGGCATTCTTAAAACTCTCAGTACTGCCAGAGAGTCATTGCAGTCCTATAGTGAACTTAGTAAGCCATGATGGTAAGTCATCAAATCATCTGCACTGAAAGTATGCAAGATTCACACTGAAGTCTTTGAACCAAGTTCTCCTTTACATTGAATCTTCTCCTAAAAGACAGACAGTAAAACAGACTGAATGAACCAGTGTTTTCATGTGGTTCCTGGTCCCTTTTCAGTGCTGGAACAACATAAATCAGATTGCTGGTTCAAATGTAAATCAGACACAAAAGGACTAGGACTTGCTTGAAGCAAACTATTAAGTATGTAGAAGATCAAAGTCTAGAGCTTCACTGACATCTGAAAATGCAAATGAGAGATGCAGAAGAGGATGAAGAAAAAGGAGAACTGAAGGATTCTTTCTTCATGCAAGCATTAAAAATCTACTGGTTAAATTAAACAATGACAATTATATTAGTGGTGGAATCCTCTCCTTATCTCACAGCTTTACTTGATGAAAGGTACACTACGGTATTTCTGTAAGAGGTCAATTTATTTGGGGGGTTTTTCATGCTACTATTTTCATACTCCTACAGAAGATCTTTTACACTTTAAGTCAGTTTTGTTCTCTCTCATTTAGTAAATATTGATTATTTTTCCCCCTGTTTGCTAAAGCAAGCAAGGGTAGTTTTGTTTAATACCTTCAGAGGTGCTGAACCTCCTCTGGCTATCTGGAATAAAAATCTATGACCTCTTTATAGATATTAAAATCCCAATTTCTTTTTCTTTAAAGCTTCAATAGCTGTTTAAAAGAAGTAAAATGCATCTTTCTTTAAAGAATACAGCAATGGCCCTACACTTTGCATTACCATACATGATTTCAGTACGTTCCTAAAGCAGTCTGTGCTGCCTGGGGCTTCAGCTTGATGCCCGCTTGAAGGTATGACAGTGATGACCAGAGCCAGTCATTCAGAGAGATAAGTTACTAAGGGTTTCAAGAATACCAGCTAACATGCTAGCAAGAAAAAATGAAACATATTAAAAGGCACTTTTGATTCTTGCCACAGCTACATGCTGCACAAGGAACTCCTATTTCATTTACAAGTGAATATTCAATGTTGCAGTGATAACAAAAATTTTACTTAATGGAGTAATATGCTCGACAAAGCAATGAAGTACAAGATTATTACCTGCCCTATGAAACTTCATCACCTGAAGTAACCAACAGAAAACTTTAGAAACACCAGACAAAAGATGAAAAATCCCAACCATCACTTTAAGATCCAGAAAAGCACATTCTCCACTTGGCATTTAACATCCTAGATACTCACCTTTTTCACAGACATTCTCTCATAACTTTGTATTAATTAGTTTCTTAAATAAATGTATAGGTTAGCTCAATTGAAAACAAACATCCAAACAGTGAATTTATTGTTTTCAATCTATAATACACAGAAATGCATAGATTACAGAAATATATTCTAGTGACTAATGAAGGCAAGAAATCCTCATTATAAAAGTTATCACAGAATTTTGCTACTTAGTCTATAGAGTATCCGTCCTTCTTGACAGTAGCCAAGTATCATTCCTAGAGATTTCACCTCTTAAAGCGTTTTTCCATAGTCAGAGAAATATCTTGACTTGTATCAGGTTGCAATCTTCTTACAATAGTACTGCTGAAATCACAGTTAAGAGAGCACATCTCCAGGCACACAAATCCCTGTAATGATTTGGCCTGCTGAAAATCCAAGCCTCTCCAGACATTCTGGCTTTTCCATAACTCTCATCGTCAATCCAGCATAACTCCTCCAGCTCATATTATTTATTAACTTTTCTCCTCTTCTAGTACTTTAATGATGCCTCCTTTCCCCCTTATCAAAACTCGATTCCATTTTTGCCTCTCTCAGATAACCGCCTTTTTTACATCCTTAGGTATACTTCCAATTTTCTGCATTTGGATGCTGGAAGGGAGTAAAGAAAAAAAATCGAGAGAACTGAATCTCATGTGATCTTCAAGAAGAAAAGTAGTTGTGTCATCAATCCTCAAAACTCCTTTGGGTGCACATAATCAAAGACCCAAAGGAATTGCTATATCAGCCTTTCTTATGCAGAATCAGCAATTGCATCTTTTTGTCACTGTGTTAACGCATCACACTGACACATCAGGAACTTTACCCTAAGTCACAATGGCACAGGTCCAGAGCATTTTTTCTGGTCTGGTCTACTCAATGACACGTGATCAGCTTACCAAGCTCATGTGAGAAATTCTGTTTAACATATTTCCAGATATAATGAAAATTTAGACCTCTTGGTTTTCCCTGCTTTCTTTGCAATTTTTTGAGGCTTTTACCTTTTGTACTGAAGGTTTTAAGTATGCTGCAAGGCAGTTGGCAACTATTTTGTGGTTTCTTCTGAATTAAAGGACTATTAAGTAGTCATATACAATTGAAGGTGACGAGATTAATTTCTTCAGTTGGTTTCTTGCAGGTCTGATAATTTTCTATCCCTCCCTCTTCCTCCAATACAGGCTATCAGAAAACTGTACATACATATCTCTGTGATCAGATCTGAGGTTACACACTGACACTGACTTTCTAGACTTCATACTCTGTTGAGATCTACAGTTTTTTCAGCAGGCTACTGAATTTGCAGGAGTCTGACTGTTACTTTGGCTAAAGCAGGACCACTGATCTTTATTCTTGCAACAGAATGTCTATAAGAGCTGACCTGCTGCAATATGCTTTTTCTTGACTGTGTCAAGGTTCTGTAGAGGTATAGGAACAAAGCTAATGCTGATGAAGCAGCAGAGTGCTCAGGGAAAACACCAACTTATAACCAAAGCAGCATTCTTCTGCACAGTTCCAGGCTACATCTGTCTCCCCTTGGCATAAAAGCCACTTGATGCAGAGCTGTGTTTGCCGTCCCGCACAGGAAATCTGTTGGAGGTGATTGAATGGCTCACCCAAATATGCTGAACTGGCATGCACTGCCACCTCATTGTAATTTTGCATCAATAAATCAACAGTTAAAAGGCATATAATACAAGGTGACTTGAAGTGGCTGTCATTAATTATGTTCTATCTTTTGCTTAGTAACCACCACAACACAGTCTTCAATAAAACTAATCCTAATTACAGCCTGACAAGTTTCCCAAATTATGCTTATGATTTATTTTAGCATGACAGTCTTGGAAACTATAAGAGCTGTTCATTTCATTTTTATTTCACAAGTATATCCAGCAGACTTACATTCAGAGATAAACACATAAAAAATGCCATTTGAACATCGAGAAAGCACCAAAGCCAGTGTTAGAAGACACTAGTGTACGCTGAAAATACTAAAAATTAAATTTTTTGTTACTACAGTATTGGCTTCAGAAACCAATAAAAAGATGGCAACTTCTACCTAACCTCTTATTGGAGCAAATTAATCAAAAATTCCCTTATGCACTTCACTACAGACTCTGCAAAAAGTGTTTTCTTGTATCTATTTCAAACCTGTCTCCTATCACTTATAACATGCATCAGCGGTAGCAGTTCCCTTGTAGGATTTGATGAACTGTAGTTTTGCATGAATTCATTTATAGTTTTATCTTTCCCTTTAATAAACTCTCTGTTAAGAACCCCCTTAATACTACATTTGGTACTCTCAAAGTCAAACAGTTCTGGATAAAAATAGGGGAGACTACAATGAAGGGAGAAAGAGTAATTTTTAATTTTAAATTCCATCTCCCAGAAAAATTCTCATCTGAATCGTTTCAAGGTTGTGAAATACAATTTTCTTTGTTGTTAGCCTCCTTTTCTCCTGAAAACAAGGAAATAAAAAAAAAAGATGCTACTAGTTTTGCCCACTTTACAAAGAACAGTCAGGATGAAATTTTATAACAGTGGGGAAAAAAAAAATCAGCCTTCACTACTGAAAGGTACAGCCAAATTTGGAGAGCTGTGTTTATGTAACATAGCTTTATAAACTTAATAACTAGCATATCAACTAGCTTTCAAAACTCCTATAACCAGGACACAATCCTTAATTTCTACAAAAACGGTAGTCAGAATGAAATAAAATTTTTAAATTCATGTGTTACAAGAAGAATTTCATAATCACTCTTCAAAATCATGAGTATGCAGCTACATCTCCTGTACTCAAGTCACTCATACCTGGCACTGTTCCTAGGAAAGCAAGAATCCTTGAATTGGCCTACACCTGTTCTGCCTCAGCTTTCGTAGAAAATAGGTTGATAAAAAATGAAAGATAAAATATTCTGTCTACAGTTTGAAGTGTACAGGTACCAGTCCTAGAGTCGTATATGCTTCAACCCTAAAACTGATTTCTGAGAAGTTCCAGCCACAAAAAACACTAATGCTCTTACTGCCTAACAGAGATTGCAAGAAGCTCCCAAGGACCAGGCTTATTTTCTCAGAAACCCACCCACACCAGTGCAAAGGCTTTGAGTGTCACTCCACGTTCTGTTTGCACGGATACTCGGCTGCTATCCAGGACACTGCAGATAATGCCAATTATAGGGGTCGCAGACACTATCAGCATTTTCAGAGAAGCCTCTGCTTGATCTCACTCCCAACACAAGAAGGCTGGCACACCTCATGATCCAGAGTGAAGCAACAGATGGGAAGGAGGGGAGAAAAAAGAGAATCAAAGCTTTTCTACGCTGTTTGCTCAGAGGTTGCCAAAACAGGCACTGACAGAAAGAAGTCATTGGGAACTGAGGTAAGCTAAAATACTAATTTCTCAGCTGGTGAAAAGCAAGGAGATAACATTTTAAAATAACCCTCTAAGAAAGAAACCCTTGATTTTTTCCCCTCTCCCTTTCTTTCTTCCTTTTCTCTTAAACTATTTCATCCTCTAACAAACAAAATTGCCAGTAGCTTTCAACTTAAAGCAACAACCTGGAGGCAACTCATGAGTACTTTGTCAACAATGTTAATCCATAAACCAAAGAAAAAACACTTCCATTTACAGTTAAGAAATAGAAAATAGTTGTTTTCTCTGCAAAACAGGGCTAGGAAATGTAAACTGATGCAATCAGGTCCCCAGGGCGTTCTACAGTATAAGAGTTCTGCTTCTGTTCCAGCACTGCAGATCTGTCTTTCTATGTCCCGCTCTCTTACACATGAGCATTTCTACTCTATTTCATTTATGCTTGTTTGTATCTCACAGAAACCACAAAGAATTACTTTGTATGCTTCACTATGATGTTACAAACCACATGACAAAGATTTTCTCTCGCCACTGGAGAACACTTCTCCAAATCAATTAATCAAAAACTATTCAAAGCCATTTAAGGAGAGAAGCAGCTTTTTTAATGCCCTTTAATTTGGGAGTTGACTACTCCATTGATACAGTAGTCCAGGAGCTTTACAAGCAAAAAAGAGCACATTGAAGTTAACTAGGTCTTTTTAAATCAGCCCTAAATTGAGTTAAAGTAAAACAAACATACTCATTTTCTAAACCTAAGCAGCAGTTTGCAGTTCAAAAAAAAAATGTATAATGATGATTTGAAGAGAAGAAGTACTTTTCACTTCAACCAGCTTTAGAATGTTCTCCCACACCGTATCATTTAACTAGTAAGCCAGTAGTTTTTCTGACTGAGAACTGTTATTTTCACATGTGCCCTCTCTCCTTGGTTAGCCTTCTCCCAACAGAAACAAGTCCAAGATAGATTCTTTCTCCTGTAACAAAGATGATGTATCATTAGAATTCTTCACTTTGTAGTCTCTCATACTTACCCATCTTCCAGAAAATCCCTGATTTGTATATGTCAATCCAGGCAGGAAGAAATTTAGTAAGTCCACCCATCTTATCACCATGTCCTGCTTTGGTAGTGCTAATGTGAGAGATGACGCCTAAACAGTGCTAGCTGTGTGGACTGAGAATGAGTGAACTCTCAACAAGTTATTTTCTATGAGGTATAAGACTCCTTCCGCTGTAGCCTGAACTATTTCATGCTCACAGCCTGACACTGCCTGAAACATGTTAGTCTCTTATTTTATACAGAGGTAGAGAGGATGTGTGTGACCCACACAAAAGGCAACACAATCCTTTTACTGAAAGCAGCTATGGCAGTAGCAAGTCTCTTTGGGATGATAATGATTTTGAGATGAACTGATCTTAATCCTGTCTGGAAGGTTACATTGATACCCTAACAAATATCTTAAGCAGGCTTTGCACCCAGAATTAGAAAATGCAATCCCTGATCCCCCTCTGGTGATCATCTAACTCTTGCATCTTACTTTACCCAAATGCTTCAGTGAGCAGCACCACTGGGAATGAACAGCTGTAAAAGACCTACAGCACAAGATTATCCCTTTTTTCATTTGTTAGCCTCTCTCTCCCTTCTGCCCTTCCATCCCTGTCAATCAGCAGGTATATTATGCAAGAGGGTTTACATATCTTACAAAGACTCAGATAATCTACTCTAAATGGATGCTTTTATTCATCTGACTCACACTTTTTACAAGACCTGCAAGGTTCTGGCCTTGATGAGAACTGGAAGCACTACGTTTTACAAATTAATCTGCCTACCTAGCAACAGTGCGGATTTTCTAAGACCCAGATCTGAGGAAGAACTGCCTGTAGTAAACCTGGACACAGCCCCTATCAGTACCTGAAGCAGAAAGTAACCTAATGGATTTGGGAAAGATGTGGAACTGCCATAGTCTGAAAAAGAGAAACAGCAGAGTACCTAAAGATTATACACATACAGTATGCTAGTATTTCACAAAACAGCAACAACATAACTGATACTGTTACTTCTGGATCTCAGTAGTGACATCTAAGGTAAGTGCCAAAACCAGGGCATGCAGATTTTCTGTCTTTCATACTTTTTTATGTAGCTAGTGGTCCTAAGGAGGAAATAAGTTGCCATGTCATGCCCAAATTGTCAGACTTTCCCTTGATTACAATGAGCCCTTTTTCTCTGATTTGTTTCTGCTGTAGGCCTAAGGCATGGCACTAAGTCAAAAGGTTTTCCTTCAAAGCAATAAACTACACATAAGATCTAGGTTCAGTCTTTCCTAGTTGCACATTTTCCTTCCTGTCCACTCCTTACAGACCAATGAAATCTATTGAGCCCAAGAAGTAAACACCGACTTGTTCAAAGACAGCTCACCGACTCCTTTACCAAGTCAGTGAACAGCGATTCAGTGAAATTTGAAGAGGCTTTTTGCCATATGGTCTCCCCACATTTCACAGTGCTGCCTCCAGTAAAATTTAGAACCAAAATATTAGTCTCTCTCCCAGTAGCCCATTAGGCACCTCATTTTTGCAATGCCGCAAGCCCATCTAAAACACAAAGGCACAATAAACCTACTTCACACGAGCAACACAACCCTGTTAGGAAGCTCATCTACCACAGCCTCCTACCAAAATGTGGATCTACACTCAGAGAAGGGCATGTATTCATTCAGCTATTGCACAGAGACTCTACTGTCTTGAGAATCTTGATCCCTGGTTTGACACAGGCAGAAGCAATCAGTTACTATATATAAAGAGACAGTTTCTTTCTAGGGATTTGTGTAGTGTTTCCCTGCAAGGAAGATTGTTTCTAGCCATAGAAGAAAGCAACAAAGGTCAGACAACGTTCTTTGGTCCTAAGCCTAGCATTAGGAGATGCATTAGAGCTTGTGAAGAAATTCTGAATTTATAAAATTACTTGATAGAAGCAGAGTATAGCTCTTTACACAGAGAACAGTTGCAAGAAAATGGCTTGCTGCTGCTGCCAGCTCAGTTTGGAAACTATGTCTGTGGAAGCCATTTCAGGGCATGGAATCACACTTCAAACAACCTGCATAGCTAGAGCTCCAAATATTTTGCTGTACCCAAAGATCATCCCTTGGCCTTTTCTTTGTGATTATTTCTTCCAGATGCTTTTATCCTATCCTAGAAATCATTTAACAAAATAACATAAATTCTCCACAGCATGATAAAAAAGTCAATTTGCTTTCTCAGCCATCACAAATGATTCTGCCTCTTTTTACATAATTTACTCAGCTTATAGTATCTTTGGATGTCAGTAGTACAGGGCTACTGACTCTGTACTAGTCCTTCAGGGGACTACAGGCATATCCTTCTCAACAACCCTCTTCACTGCTGTCTTGTCAACTTGAGCTTGACCAAAGATCTCAGAGAAGGAGAGGGGGGAAAAAACGAGAAAGAACATTCCTCACCTGATTAACAACTTGCTAGCAACAATAACAATCTGTCCCTTTACTTCTCCAGCTACCTTAACATTGAAAAGTGGGGACTCTTTTCAGGCTTACTTGCAAAAACAAACAGAAGATTTTAACTACTTAAACGACTTGTGCTTTTGCACAGAAATGTGAAGTGTGCACATAAAAACATTTGAAACCTAATAAAATATCTTTTTGTTGGCAGAAATTTAAAAAAAATATCACAGGAAAAATCTGACTCTACAAAAAAAACACACAATGATTATAAATCTGGTTTAGGGAAATGCTGACTTTAGTCCATTGCTTTTGTATTTTGAATAAGTGATCCTAGACACTCATGAGATATTCCCTCACATTAATATTGAGGGGGGGCATTAATTATTTGATGAAAGGTGTTTTTTACCTTCATGTCTTTTAAAAAGCATCTATCTTTTAAAAAGATCCCAGGGTCCAGGAGAATCTTCCCAGCAGTTTATTTTAACCCGTGTCATTTCAACAAGCTGATTTGCAGAGGTATCTAGTAACTATTTTAACGGCCCATGTGGGGGGAAAGTGGGAACAAGCAGTAACAGGCAGAGCTGCTTCATAATTCAGACTTTTCCTGAAGCTGTCAATGTATGGCATAATCACACTCTAAAATAAAGTCTGAGAAAACCCAACAGGGAAGACTTCCCAGAGTTGTGGACTCAAAAAGAGACCATGGATTCAAAAGCACAAGTGAAGAGAATTCTTCTCAGTCCTGAAAGCAAACTTTTTTCTTTAATTTGAATCTACATTTGAGTAACGTAAGATTTGGTCCTTAAGACAGTAATTTCAAGGAAAGCCAAGTGATGATGAAAAGGCTTACTGGTCTGTTACTCTTGCTACTGGTATCTGTATTTCCAGGAC
Organism: Campylorhamphus procurvoides; assembly: GCA_013396655.1. Classification (NCBI taxonomy): domain Eukaryota; kingdom Metazoa; phylum Chordata; class Aves; order Passeriformes; family Dendrocolaptidae; genus Campylorhamphus; species Campylorhamphus procurvoides. Next base: position 26,566 of record WBMV01000702.1, on the reverse strand, counting down.
GGGAAAACCCTAATGAAGAGTGTTGTGCACAGCCATGCTACACTGAAGTGCTGTCCAAAAGAGCAAGAGATTCCTCAGGCAGGTGTCAGCTGAGAAGGTGACTCCAAACTGCTGCACCATTCACCAACACGAACATTACTAATCATGGATCTCTAACAGTATGATACATCAATTAGCAGATCACCTTTTTATGAACTGCACATGCACTTTAATATAATTTACAGTTTACTTGTCATCCAGGCAGCGACATGTAAACCAGAAAGTCAACTAACAATGTGAGGGGAAAAGATCACTTACAACTGAAAATCTGAGACTGAAAATCCATATCAAAAATTCCATCAAACACAAGTGAAAGCAAACTCTGTTTGAAGCACCTTCCATTAACTGAAATGTTCTACAAAATTCTTCTTTCCTATTGAAGAAAATATAAAAAACTGTTTTCTTCTGCAACTAGGCATCAGGAAAAAGGTGTTTGAAAATTTGCCATATGTACCAGTCATATTTTTACAAGGAAAGCTTACTGTAGCCAATTGCAAACTATTACCCCCTGAGTTTTTTTTCATTCTTATGAATTATAAACCTCAGCACAATCAATACCAAAAAAGGTCAGCTTATATGTTTGCTCAAATGGGAAGCCTCTTGAAAGTAAAAAATGTATTGCATCTATTTCAACTTTTTCTTCATTTATATTTTATTACATGAATTTTAAACATTTCTTCTGTAAGCACATTGCTATTGACATCTGTTAGCTACCAAACATGCTGTACACTGAATACCACTGCAGATAGAAATCACCTGTTGGCATCTCCCAGCTATGCATTTAAAAGTTCAGGGCAACGAGGTACTTAAACATATTAGGTTTGAGTCAGTAAAAAAGAACCACATACTTTAATTCAAACACATGACTTGTTGAAATAGCTCCTGAATTGAAATCTCCATTGGCAAATTATTCATTTGAATGTATAGGGTTGCACAACTCTTCTATTATGTTCTTACTAACAAAATAACTATTTTCTATGTCCACTGAGGGTATGCCAGTTAACAGGCTTAGAAAAAACCCAGTGGATACATTTTAGAACTGCCTTTCTTCCAAAAATGTCTACTACTATTTGAAAAACAAAAATCAATAGTATTATTTTTAACCACAAAATACAAGAACGTTTTTTCCAATTGTGGAATGTTTTTAACATATTTGGATATCACTCTACACTCTAATGTTGCTTATTCCAGAAAATCCCTTTAGCAACACTGTTAATCTTTTTATAAATCAAATTTGCAAGCTCTTATAAAAACATACAATCTCATATCCATTGTACTTCATAATGTCAGATATTTCTGGTCACAATGATATTCTTCCCGCCTTACCCATCACCATATGAAAATATAAATGGAACGTAATTTATTCTGACATTTATGGTACAAGGCAAGACTTTCACTTCATATTCTATACTACATGTATTCAACAGACAATATACAGACATTCTGTGCATCTGACAATATAATTTCATTGAAGAAAAAATAAGACTACAAATAGTATTTTATCCTAACTATAGAATTTAGGTTGGATAACAGCAAGCGATGACAGATTTTACAGCACTGCAATGTTTACTTAATCACTTACTATTCTGAAGCAATTTTGGCTTAGTGGGATTTTAGATGTTGGAGATTCATTGACTTACACTACTGGATCCACAATTTACACTATTGATGAAATTTCACTAAATGTAAGTATTCAGATTTATACCTCCCCAAACAGGCAACTATTTTAAAGCAAGACACAGTGAAGGACTGAATTAAAAGACTGTTTTACCAATGAGACAGCCTCCATACAAATTCTGGTTGTACCTAGCCATGTTAGATTGATGATAGTTGATGGGATTACAGCCCACAATACACAAATGTGCTATGAGTATCATGGTACATTAATCAATAGTGATGAATGTTTAAAAAAATCTAAAATCTGATCTCAATATGTTTTACTTAGTTTTTGTACACAAGTAATGGGAAATTTAAGCAAAGACCCATGTGCACTGATCATTACACTATACCTTAATTGTATATTTAGAACTCTTGTTTTAAAAAGCTATTTGTCTACAGAAGTAAAAAACAGGAAAGCTCCCCAATCTCATGTTCTAAAATTGTACAATATTTTTGCCTTGGATGGCAAACAAGAAAAGAAATTAACTTCTGTTAATTACATCAAGACCTAAAAGAAACATAAAGAAGACAAAAAGGTCTGATCCAATTGAATAAAATCTCTTAACTAAAAACATTCCAAAACAGATTGATAATAATTTCAAGGCTTAAATGAGACATCACCTTTTTAAGATCAAGCAGACAGAATGTTATCTTCATCTCTGAAATCATCTTTTTAAAGCATATGTTTAGGTGCAATCCCATTTAAAACATAAATTAAGTACGCATACTGAGTACCAAGGACAACAAGTTGGTAGCCCACATGTAAAGCCAGGCAGTTCATATCGATCCTCAAATCTGCAACTCATCCCAGCTCCTGGCAGCTCTCCAACCACATATTGAATTTCTAGTCTAACAGCACTTGGGATTCCCCATCTCAATGCTCATCACAACGTATAAAAACATGAAAGGAAGATGTCAAGTAAAGATTGCTGTAATTGAGAAGAGCTGCACATTCAAGTTTAAAGATGGAGAGATGGGTTTAATGCTAGAAAAGCTCTAGTGGACATGAAAATAACATTGAGAGCTAAGAAGGTAAACAAAAGGTTGTTTATATGCTGTTGAGTGCTACAACTATACCTTGTTCACAGTCATGTTAGCAGTCATGCAGAACTTAACACAGTAGTGTAGAGAAGCTACTATCCGCAGATTCAACAGTTCAGTCTATCTGGCAAACCAAATACTTGAGACAAAGTTCAAGTAAATCCATAATCCCAAATGTCATAAAATGGGACGTCAGATGAGATAAAGGAAGGGACAAACAACATTTTTCATCTCTATTTTAACTGCTAGAGAAAAATTCTTTTTAGAGAATACAAACCTTAGTATGCTGCTAAAACCCATTAAAACTTTATTACATTTTGAGTAAATACTATTTTAAATCTGAAGTAAATCTCAGATGACAGTTTTAAACACTTGGGTATGGGATTCAGCTTCAGCGCACTTTTAACCAAATCTGAAAACCACAGTACACCACAGAAAAATATGACATACAAATGAGAAAACAGCCTGACTCAGATGCCATTACCATCCTAAAACGGCACACCCAGAAAGACCAGAAAAGGATGACAGAGGCAATCAGCCCTGTAACTATGCCATTTGGTAACCAGTCTATAAAGTCAATCCTCCTCAAGACAGCAAAAAGAAGAAAATATTATTATTATTAGATTTTGAAGTAAAACTCAGTGATCTCCAATTAAAAAAACAACTGTAAGCCAAGGCTCTATTATGCCTTTATTATAAAATCCAATGTGTGTATCTTCTGGTTTACTTTTCACTAACTCTGCTAAGACAAGAAAGAAAGAATCTTTACAGGTACAACTTTGTCATATAGATTGTAACAAAAATGCAATCCATTCAGGCTGAAAGAAAAGCAGCACACTCTGTACCTTTGAGAATGTATCCCCTGTAACAGATTTGTGAGAGGAGGAAGATGCTGCCTTTCCTTTATTAGGGAACACGCTTCTAGAAAGTGTCAGTCATGAGAAAAGAAGGAACTGCATCCAAGATGAATGCACTCATGCTACTTCTTCATCAACACATGAGGCACAGAGCTACTGACAAAAAAATTATAAGTGTGTATTGAGGGAACACCACCAACAAATTAAAATTTACTACCTTTCTACGATACATACATTTCACTAGTATACTTAGTTTAAGGAAGAACATGGTGCTAGAATAGCAGGATAAAGATGTCTTACTGAAGAGACCCTACTCACATACGGGTCTTTATCTATATCCAGTTTTATAAAGGCCTACATCAGAGATAAGGTTTTAGAAACTTGAAGAAAGGCATTACCCCCCATATAGGTGATGATGGATGGATCAAGACATTCAAAAATGCTTTTAAATATACACGACTAGTTCTGTATTTTAATACCATGAACCAATACCAACATTATCAGGAATTTTCCGTATTCACACAAAGAAAGATAAACACTCCGATGCATAGACCTGTTCATATTCTTAGGTCGAAATGCCTTGGTCCTGGATGTGAATGTAAATTCCTAGCTAGGAGTGTTAAAATGAATTTCAGTGAAGCTCACCAGTCTTACAGATCAAAGAACATGCTGTCAAAAGACTGGTTCTGCATGGAATTACCTTCCAAAATATAAAATAGCTTGCTTGTCTAGTCAAAAGTTTTGATATGAAGAGAGACATTTATATTACCTCTAGTCCTGTTACTTCTCTGTAGGAGCCCTCTTCCTAAATACAAATATTGAATGGAAACAATTTTACAGCTTCTATGTCTGTCAACTTTTACTTACAGACTACTTGAATAATGGAAATGAGCCATTGGTGGTAGAGTATAAGATAGTTCTTTTCCTCTTGGTGAGTTGACTCTGCCACCTTTATTTTACTACGGGGCTTTCTGATGCTCAGGTCCCTGATTTTGGTAACAGAGATACAATATACTTTAGAATCTTATGAGTTACTTTGGAATTACACTTAACTTTACACTGCTGCACCATCTGTGACTATAACCTTCTCAGGGTTATAGTTTCATGCATACTGGCAAGAGAGATGACTTAAGAAGTTCTGGATTTCACCCACAGCCCAGCCACCAGCAGCTTCTCAGAAGTGTAGTTAAACTGCGGTACCAGCCTGAAAAACAGCTCTCTGGAAAGAGCCGGTCAAAAATATAATCTCAAAAAAATCAAAGTGAAGAAAATGACTTGACATCACTGAAGTCAATGACTTATGAAAATATATGTAGGAGAGAGTCTGCTTGCCTGATCTTTCTTGAGTCCAACGCAAAAGTACTGCAGTGACCATCTGTAAGTGGAGGAGGCAGCTAGAAAAAGGTCAGGAGACGTCTGAAGGGAGGGACAGTTAGCCCACATGCAGTGAACAGGACCCATCTGCACCATGAGATCCATAAGAGCCTGAAAACAAGCACACTCCCCAAACGTCATGGTTTAACCCTGACCAGCAGCCAAGCACCACACAGCTGCTCAATCACACCCACCAGCAGGATCAGGGAGAGAATAAAAGCTGGAAAACTCATGAACTGAGTTAAAGGCATTTTAATAGGGAAAACAAAAGCCACACACACAAGCAGAGCAAAACAAGGAATTAATTCACTGATTCCCATGGGTGGTGTTCAGTCATCTAAAGGAGAGCAGTGCTCCATCACACCTAACAGTAACTTGGGAAGACAAAATCCATCACTTCAAAACTTGCCCCACCTCCCCCTTTCTTACCCACTTTATATACTGAACATGATGTCATATGATCTGGCATATCCCTTTGGCCAGTTTGGGTCACCTGTCCCAGCTGTGTCTCCTCCCAATTTCCCATGCATCCCCAGTCTCATTGCCAGCGTGGCAGTACAAAAAGCAGACAAGGCCTTGGCTCTCTGTAAGCACTGCTCAGCAATAACTAAAACATCCCTGTGTTATGAGCACTGTGTTCAGCACAAATACAAAATACAGCCCTATACAGACCACCATGAAGAAAATTAACTCTACACTAGCAAAAGCCAGCATACTTGGTGTTCCAATTATCCACATGTCCAAACATCTCATGCTTCTAAGTAAGACTCTCTGTCCCCAGACTCCCTATCCTGTGGTGCACACTTCTTGGTTCCATGTTCAGACTTAGATCTTTTACACAGGATGACAGAAAGGTGGGACCTATAGCTTGGGAGAGCCTCCATAAAAGTCCAGCACCTGCTGATTGGAATTTTATCTATAGCTAAATGTTCTTACAAACTTAATTATAGGATTACCATCATAAAATACAGCCAGGATGATACATACCTATGTTTGCGTGTGTCTGTATGTACATACGTGTGGTTGGAAGGATAGATTAATATTAAAAGAAACACTCACAGACAAATACATGTACAATTTTGAGACGCTAGAACTACTTGTAGGAAGATTTGCTTGTCTTGTTTAAAATTACATTATATTCCCTTGTAGTGTTATTTTTTCTCCATTTCACTATTGCAACATTAACTTATTCTTCAGCTGTGTATTTGGATTTGACCATTTTATACTCCATATCAGAGTTGTCACACAGCAATTCTACTTTGATTGCAAAGAGCAAGCCTTTTTTTTTTTTTTTAAGAGAAATAGACCAGCAAAGATAAAATACAGTGAATTCTTCTAGGGCTGGTTGTTCCATTCACTTGTCCACAAATACAATATAAGCATTATAGAAAGCTGTCTGTTCACTGTTACTCCGACTGAGAGCAATTTTGAATATCCTTTAGTATCAACCTGACAACATTCTCGTATTTGGAAGGTTTTATTAAGAGCTACATTAGAGCATTTTGCTATCAATCATAACTTACACAATTCAGATCCTTTTAATCACTTGGAAGCTGTTGTACATTTTCTACAGAAAAACTAGAGAGATGGCATGAAGCATAAAACTGCACTTCTAATGCATCTGTTTGTTACTAACAGCCTGCTTCTTCATAAAACTCAATTGTCTGTGATTACCTTAAGACAGATGCAAAGCTTAAAACATTACAAGAATATGGAGAAGAGATGCCTCAGACTTCATTTTTACATTAGCAGGGAAAGACACATAATGCATTTTTCTATGTATCTTAAGTTATAGCTGACAGTTTTGTGAAGCTGTATTTATTTCCACACCCCAGAATTTGCACCTTAGGAAGAACAACTCTCAGACCAATTTTAAGCAGGAAATATTGCAGCCACTTATATGTCCCTCACATGAAACAATCATCAATACTTTAATTATGAAAGGATGCGAGTTCCAGCTGCCATATGTGATTTATCACATATGCAAATTCTATCTGAAAAGTGAACCTTTTATATAGGTCTGATCCGCAAAACATGTGCTTACCTTCACCTCTCGGCACTCTTTGGCTCTCAGCTGTGCCTCTAAACAGGACAACAGAACTGTGGTGCTTCTCCATTTGCAGAATGCATTACATGTGAACAGATAGTAGTGATTGCAATATGCTTCAGTACTATACCACAATGGAAACATCTCACACAATTTCATATGAGAAATTCAACCACTGACTTCTGTTACTGCTTGGGAGTCGCAGCTTAAACATAACCATGTGTAATTAAAGTCCTGTCATATTACCTGTGCTTTTACATCATTACTTTCAAAGGGAATTGAGTGTCATAGCGTTGGAGATAGAGGAAACTCCCTGCTGAATAGAATACATACAGGAGCTCTTTCGGTATGATCCACTCCACTGGTTAAGTCCGCATTGTTAAAATGCTCAGGGAGCAGTTACAAACCACAAACTCGGGGACTATTTGGAAACAGTTTCTAAACACTTAACTAAGCCCCTCTGGAAAGACCGCAATAGCTGCAGAAACTTATGACAAGGGTCTCCAGAACACATTTCTAAATTCTTTTGTGCATCTGTTCCCTTGCCTCCCACTTCCACCTAATCCAGCGTTCAGCTGCCCAGTAACATACCACAGCAGAACTACACTCAGTTGTGCCAAAGCTGAACACACCAGGAGAAAAAAACAACTTAATTTTTCCAGACTAAAACATTGCCCGAGTTTAATTTCAGTGAGGAGTAGTATATGACAAGGAACATATTTTTCAGCTGAACAGTGGGAGTTGCTTGAGCTTAATGCACTTTCTGAAGTGGGCTATCACTATGACAAATATACATCTTCATGAGGACAGCTTTGTTAGAAGTGTTATCGAAGAGAACCAGAGAGGGTGAAGAAAATCACAGTCTTCACAGAACTGATCCTGAATCAGAGAATGTTGCGGTTTAAATACACAAGCAGATGGTGTTTAATTAAATTAGAAGAAAAGAAAAGGAGAATTCATACACAGCAAGAGAGAATACGGAAAGCAAGTTTAGCAGCACCTGCCAGAGATCTCCACAGCATTTTTATTAAGTGATACTTTCAATGCCCATTTAGCATTATAAGAAGCTTGCCAGAAAGCAGGAAGGAGGGGGGAAGATGTTCAGTAACAATTCACTTGTTCAAATGAAAGTTGTTCAGCCATTTTAATATTTTCGTCTTTACACTGAAAATCATTGGTTTTCTTCATGCAAAAATGAAGTTGCTTCAGGCATGGAGCTGCAAATGTCGTATAATTCATTGTGTTAGGATACCTTTTCAGTTACAAAAAGCAAAAGCAATAAAAGGTGAGCACATACATCCCTTTGAATTTCAGCAGCTTACAGAAACTAGCTAGTACAGGTGGAAGGTTTATAACTAAGCCAGCAAAATCTAGGCAGCAGCAATAGGTTTATTCAGTCCTGTAGTCATACATTTTTTCACTTCTTTTGTATGAACAGAAATCTCTGGCCTACTTAAGTCCCAATTTCATGTGTTATGATCTTTTTCAAGACACTGTCATAATCTCTTGAAAGAAACTCCTCATGCTCTTCACTGATATATGAAAATGTATCTTCTTTATGTGTGGATCTATAGGGATTTTTTTACAGGACAGAAGAAAGATGTGAAAATTCACTTTTATACATCTACACAGAGACTTAACTATTTCTAATACTCAGGACATTTTCAGTAGGCAGTAACTTTTTTGTAACTCTCGCTGCACCAGTAATACATACCTATTACATTTACTAGGAAGAATATTAATTGCATGGGTTATTTTGTGTGTGTACTTCCCCCGTCTTTGTTCTTTATGGCACGAGGTCCACAGTGAAGAAGAATGTTCTTAGTAGGAACAATTACACAGTTGTCATATCTTGGCATTACACTGTGTGTGAATAAGGTAACATTAAATACAAGTCAGTTTAAGTGAGATAGCGGGCAAAACGCTTTCTCATCAGTTTTGCCTAGTGAAACTTCTCTTTCTCAAAGTAATGCATTTGCTGCCCTCAAATCAGCATCTAATGGAAAACAAACTTTGTCACAATACCATCTGGAGAGCAAAACAAAGTACCCCAAAGGAGCACAATCCTTCTAAAACTGAAAACATGGAGAGTTAACAGGAATGTTTCTTCCGTGCTGCATGGGGAAAACAAGAAAAAAAAATACACCAACAGAACTCCCCTGGTTTTCCATTTCATTTAAGTTTAGCAATGATACTGATATAAAAAATGAATAAAATCTCATATTCTTAAAAGTCCAAATAATCAGCATGAAACTGATGGCAGTATTTTCAAAACTACTGTGAAAAAATTGCTATCTTTGCAAAAGGAACAACATAATGCAAGTATTGTTAAAACCTCCTTTTAGCCCTTCTGCGTGGAAGTTGTCCTTCCAGCAATCCAGAGACTTCGAATAAGTGGCAGGAGTTATAGATTAGCTCTGAAACTACAGCTAAGTATCCTAAAACACATTGCTAACAACTCTTTGAACATCAGGCTTACCTTAAGAGAAGGAGGGCAAAGAGTTAGACAAACCCTAACGGCTCTAAGTGACTCCAGAGAGGTAAAGATGCAGGAGAAATGCCTTTTAAGGATTTCTTGCCTGTCTTGACCAAGGAAATAAGCTATAATGATGTTGCTCTGTGACTTTCAGGCTAAATAAAACTGTGCTTCTGAAAAATTAGTCTAAACAGGCTTTGTCATTACATTAGCTCTTCCATGACTGGATAGCCAACACAGAAACTATAGGGTTCAGCAAGCATAACACTAGGCACAGCTAAAACTGGTAGAGAACACATATTTTTAGAGAGCGCTAGAAAACAGATTCCATTGTATTAATTTATAGTTCTTGTTAGACTCATTTGAACTTGTTTCTGAGTCCAGCCTGAAATTGAGTCTTCACTTTTAAAATCAAATGGGGGAGGCCAAAAACCACAATGTTGAATGAGAAGAAAATACTACTGAAAGATACTGCTGCTGCTGAAATATGCAAAACTATCTGTCAATCAATTCACACCAAAAATTCATAAAAAATAACAGAATTTTTCTGTAGTCAAATCATACATGCCAAAAATAAAATTTGAGTGAACTACATTTGTGTTTGAACAATACTCTAATCTGCCACTTCTTTTTTTCCTCATCAGCACAATACCTTGATATACAGACCTTCACCCTTCAGGAAAGCTACTTCATACGTAAGACAGAAAAAGCAAAAGTAACCATAGTATCCCTGTTTCTCCCTGCCCTCCACTTGAAACTGCAGGATTAAATGAAAACTGAAATGTTCATGAATTGAACTTGAAATTATCTTTATTTACACTTTGTCATTTGACTATGAACCAGAATTACAGAAAGTCCTCAGTCTTTTATATTTACTCAAATGGTGTCATTATGAACATTTTACTGTTATTCCATTAGTTTTGTTTGTGAATATAGAGTTCTCTTGAAGGTTCTGTTTAAACATTTCTCACTGTATAAGACTGCATAGGGAGACTATACGTTTCATTAGGTCAACAATAGCCATTTCCTTTTCCACAAAAAGACAATATACTCGAGCAGACTGTGTATCCCTGCTGTACTGTTTCAGATGTAGAGAGTATTGGGTTTCTATCTCAATTCTTAGAGAAAAGGCCACAACTTTCTCCTTGCTACTCTAATTCATACAGACCGACAACATTACCCACTTCATTCAAACTAAATGCTGTAGTACAATTTTCAAAAGAAACAAATTCCTGATTTAGCTCATCCTTCTGTAATACAATCTTCCTACACACTGTCCAAGGATTCACAAACCCCTTTTCTTCAGTACTATCTAAATCTATCACAGTATTCTCAGTATTATCATTTATCTTTTTGTGAAGCCCTACTATGTTTGTTTTTTCACCATGCAGCTCTGAGCTCTGTCAGCATATTAACTTTCATAGTGCCATACTATACACAGAAAGTAACTCTCCCAGTATCCTAAAGACATATAGACTCTATCCTATAATAAAAACCACTGTTCCTGATGCCTATACAAACATGAAGTTCATTGTGGATGCAAGGAAACCCTGAGCTTTTTTTCCCTACCCATGTTCCTCTATGACAAAGCTACAGTTGCTCATGTAACAGGTTTCAGCTGCTGGTCAAAGTGTCTCATGAACCCTATGGATTGTCAGATCTAACAGGCTACTAAAACTGTTCTGTTAGCTCTCTTAAAAATAGAATGAGTTCAAAAGCTGGAGACGGTCAAGAGGATCCTGGTCACCACAATAATAGTTTGCAGGAGAAATCAGTACTACCCTCCTGATACTCATAAGTGAACATTTCTGGTCAAGAACAGTATGATTTAGCTAGCAAGAAGACAATCACTAGCAGCCCTGGAGAAGACTAATCAGAGATGAGAGCTCTGCTTAAGCAGAGTGAAAGATGCTGTAATGAAAACTACTTCAACCACAGCTATCTAAAAGAGTATTTTGCATTCATGTGTTTTTAGGCCCTTAACTGTCTCACATCAGGTAGAAGTTCATACAGCTTTCTGGTGATTCCTATAATTTCTATGGAGTTTCTGTGTCTGCCAAAGACCTTACCCCATTTTATAAATTCCACTAAAGCATTCGCCTCCTTTTTTAGCCAACTAAGAATCAGAGATCAAATGTTTCCTCTCTCTGTAGTCAACAGGAATACTTTTACTGGTACCTCTGCAGTGAAGATTTTTTTTCCTTCTAACTCATAATAAAATGCATCATTTTCTGAAGGAATTTATGTTTCTCACAAGGTAGAGAACTAAGAATAGATACTGCTGAAAGTCAGTGCACCTACTTCTATTGCTCAAATGACATACTGAAGAGTAGCTTAGGAAAAATCTATTTACGTTCAGATGAAGGATTCTCTTGGCTCAAAAAATCCCTGACATTTCCAGGGAATCTCCTACAGTCCCACATCCTATTACCCTCTCATAACAGCATCACTGTTTTATTCCTTTTTTTTCTTTTTTAATTACTCATTTAAAAGCGAAGCTGATTTAGCTGAGTAGCCAGTGGGGACATGGTCAGATTTGGTCATCTTTTTACTACGGGCTGACTGAACTGCTACTGGCAATAGTGCTCCTGTCTAAACACTGTCCTTATTTGAGAGGTACAGATTTTATACATATCACAATTAAGAGGGGAGGGAAATAACTAAAGAAGGAAAAGATTTCATTCAGAAGAGGATTATTTCTACCAGAACTCATTCATCTTTATTCTATGCAAAGCTGCTTTATTCCTGTGCATAACTACCCTTCTCCTGGAAACAGTATCAGGCTTGCCATGCCAAGGAAACAGAGAGACATCAGGTTCCCCTTGACAAACTTCCAAAACCTGATACAATGCCCATTGTGAGCTGTATTAAACTAATTCAAGGAAATAATTGGTTTATCATTAAAAATAATTTAGAACAACACAGTAAGTCTTAAGTGTTGGCTATTTCCCCCTTTCTTTCTTGACATCCTACTATGGATTGATTTCCCATGCGGTTTGTTTCAGTTTAGTAACTCACTGTTCCTTTTCATATTTAAAACTATTGTTCTGAGAAAATACAGTGCTTTTCCCTATGGCTGTAGCTGGGATTTTCCTCTCTGGTGTCCTGACCAGTTGCTGTTTTGAAGTGTTCACACCTTAGAAATTAAAAAAAAAAAACAACCAAACAACCAAAACCCAAAATAAAACAAAAAACAACAACAACCACCAACCACAACAGCACCACGCTAACCACACCCAAATCTCAAAACAAAAGCCTCAAAGACCAGAGTAGAAGTGACACAGTTCATTCTGTGTAGGAAGTTTTTGCATCAACAAATAATCCTCTGTGCACAGAACCATTATTTTTCTTTCAAATAGTTTATCAAAGAAAATAGTCTTCAATTCTGCTGCCTAAACATGGCTGATAGCCCCAGCTGAGATTTTCCAAGTTATTAATTAAAAAAAGGTCACGTGAAACTGTGATGGGCCAACAGTATCTCATTTCGAGGCCAGCAGCAGCAGCAGCTGAGAGTTCTCAGGATACCCCATAGTATTTAACAGCACGTAAATCAAAGGGAACAGTTAATCACTAGTACTCACAGCAAGTCACCTGGCCAACATACAAGAGCATCCCAACACTTTCATTCTAGGTCTACAGTGACTCACACTGCACCAGGCAGCAGCAGTCTCTCTCACCAAAATAGTCTGTCAACAATCAGGGAATGGAGCACAGGTCCATAAGTTTCCTTTTAAAATCAGAAAAGTCCCCCATTAAACTTCTTTCTAATGGCTGTACTATTTTTTTACATCATAAGAAAGAGTTTCAATTCTTCAGTGACACACTTTAAAAACTGAATCTCATTCTCCAAAATGCTCCAAGAGCAAACATTAATGGTCCAGTCTTGTCTTCCATTGTGCAGCATGTTCACTAAATACCTTGGAAAATCATTTCCTGAGACTTTGCATTCACAACTTCAAAGCATTTTATGCAGCATAATGAAAACAAGACCATATAATTTTTGCATGAACCAGGTAATTAGTACCTGAAACATACCTGTAAGGGAAAAAACACAGAACAAAACAAAAAGAAACCCTACAAACTACATCAAATGAAGTTCCAAAGATTACTGTACAGCAAATCTACAGAAAAAGACTTTAAGAAATTTGGAAAAGTATCTCTCTTGGGGGTGCTGGTGGATGAGATGCTGGACATGAGCCAGCAATGTCCACTCGCAGCCCAAAAAGCCAACGGTATCCTGGTCTGCATCAAAAAGTGACCAGCAGGTCGAGGGAGGGCATTTTGCCCCTCTTGTACGACTCCACCTGGAGTGCTGCATCCAGCTCTAGAACCTCCTGCACAGGGACATCAACCTGCTGGAGCAGGTCCAGAGGAGAGCCACCAAGATGATTAGAAGGATAGAGCACCTCTCCTGTGAAGGAAGGTTGAATCGGGATTGTTCAGCCCAGAAAAGAAAAGGCTTCAAGGTGGCCTAATTGCAGCCTTCTAGTACCTAAGGGGAGCCTACAGGAAAGATGGAGAGGACTTTTTACAAGGGCACATAGAGATGGGACAAGGAGGAATGGCTTCAAACTGAAGGAGATTCAGTTTAGATCAGACAGAAGGAAGCTATTCTTTACTGTGAGGGGGTAAGGCACTGGAATATGTTGCCCAGAGAAGTTGTGGGTGCCCCATCCCTGAAAGTGTCTAAGGTTTAGATGATGCTTTGAGCAACCTGGTCTAGTGGAAGGTGTCCCTGCTCATGACAGGAGGCTTAGAACTATATCATCATAAGGGTCCCTTCCAACCCAGGCTTTGGATATTTTAACAGTATAGTGCTCACACAAATTGCAGTAATTATAAATTACATACTGGTTCATATCTACTGACCTCAAGACAAAACAGCTAGGGAATTTTCATCCAGTCTTTATGCAACATATGCAGTCCTGTCCCAAAGTGGATTCTTTAGCTGTTCATATTTCCACCTTTTGGGACACTTTCTATGAGGAACGAAAAGTTTTCTGAGAAGGCTAAGCTCTTCCCAACCCTAACCACAGCTCTCCATCACTAAACATCTCCTTTCCAAGTCTGCACATCATAAAGGTTTAATTGTGCAAATGACAAATTAAGCTCAGGGGTTAATAAAACATTTTTCCTCTTAGGCAGCTCAAGCAGGAGACTTTGCGTACATAAGATTCAAACCATTCACAGAAATATTTCTTCTACTGATGAATAAGGAAGCTAAGGCACTCAACTTGCTAAGTTAGACATGCCAGTTGAGTGCCTGAAGTTGAATGTACCCAACCAATGCAGTCAGGCACTGTATGTCCAATCCTTGAGACACCCAAGTTCTGTTACACAGCCCATAGTGGCTATGCTAATTATATGGATCTCTAAATACAGTACTCAGAATAAACTGAATTGTAAAACAAGTTTTCAGAGAAATAGTAAACACATCCCACTAACACTATGACACTGTAATGCTGTTAAGAGTTCGCAAACCAAGGCCCAGAAACACAAAAATCTTCTCACAAATGGCTCGTTTATGCACCACACATGAAGTTTTTGTAGCCTTTCATAATTGGAGCCTTATAAAGTTCCCGAGTTCCAGTACACAAAGCATTCTGGAAAAGATTCTGTGGCCCTTTAGTAAAAACTCTTGGGAAACTGGAAGACTATGAAAATATGGATAACCTTGCCAGTTCAGACAAAAAGACTGCCTTGCTCAGTATTCTTTCCAATAGCAGCCACAAGCAGATGTTCAGGAAAAAATATGATCAGGGAAGTATTTCCTAGCTTCTGTTTTCAAACCATGGAACTTTTTTCCCATGGAGCACCTTTCCAAGTACTTGTCCATGTCTCTCTGGACTTACATAGTCTTTTTGCACCTCCAGTCTCGTTTGATAAAGAGTTGCACAAATCTACCACCTGCTCCAGTTACAGTGATCTTTTTGCGTTCTTTGGACCTGTCATCTGCTAATGGCACTGGGTGACCCTTGAATGTTGGCTGGTAAAGGCAGTCAGCCTCTCCACCTCAAATCATTCAGAACTTACAGAGTCAAAACCGCCCACATGTATACAGAGCTTGATTACCTTATCATTCCCTATAATGTCACTTTTACTCTGGCCTTTGTGGACATACTTTTTCAGTTTGATTTTCTATTTTTTCATTTTAAAGTTCTAAACTGTGTGCGCTTTAAAACAGCAACTGGTCAGGGCTCCAGAGGGAAAAATTAAGACTATTTCAGTCTCAGAGATCCTCGTGAGAAAAAGCTCTATGCATACAAAGCATTTTTTTGTGTATTGCAAACTGGATTAAAAATAATTATGTGATATAAATACAAAAATATCTTCTATTCACCAAGTATAGCAATGCAATTAAAAACTCTTCTGAATCTCTTTTTAGATTAAATAAAATCCAACACTTTACCTACTCATTATTTTAGCTAGTGTTCATAATGATACTATAGTCTTGCAAAAATCTCAGTTTTTTAAAAGACCTGACATATTTTTCAGAAATGAAATTCATGTAAAAACTATTGGTTTGAAACTCTACACAAGCACTTTCCAGTTCAGAATATGGTGCAAGGGAAAACAAGAACAGACCTACAAGCACTGGTAATTCAACTCCCAATTCACATTCATTAGCAGAATTCACATCAATTGGTAAACAAATCTATTGTTCCAGGCCTTTCAGAAGCCAGTATAAGCCATATAAGATCTAAAAAATCTTAGCCACATCCGTGGCATGTAAGCACAGTATGGTCAAAAACAATCAGGTAGTCAAGAGTGTCAGGAGAGAGGTTCCTGTAGAGAATATTAGCCAATTTATTACAAACTCAGCTGAAGAACACTAGTTTCAAATGCCAAGGATCCTTGGAAATGGATCTCAAGGATATAAGAAGGGAACAATGAATGTAGATCTTTCTAATACAGCAATATATTTGAAGAGCCTAACGCCCTCAGATAATCCTACCACAGAGAGAGTTCAAATAGGTGACCACATAGATGACCAAATGTTTTGCCAAAGGTTGCAGCTCCCTTGACCAGGGAGGATCATGTGTGGTTCCAACTCTAATACACATGCCTCTCCAGCATACACCACTGACACTGTGTTGCTCAGTAGCTGGTAAAGTACCTGCATAGTAAACTGGTCAGTATTTCAACAACAGAATTATTTTGTAAACATAAATTGTGCCTTCAACCAAAATAATTGAATTTGGTTAAGTTCAGTCTTGTTAAAGCTTGACACAAGAAACATTTAAAAAAAAAAAAAACATTTATGCTTGAAATAGAACACTTTCTACAAAACTGATGCTGACATTAAAAAGCTTTCCGAAGTACATTCTTCATTTTTCACTCCCACTTTCACATTTAGAAGTGAAATGAAAAACTCCTAAAATGTCCCACAAAAACATTCTCATTGTTCTTAAAACCTTAATAAAGTATTCAATCCCTTGCTGTGGTGACAGCGGGGAATCAGATGAGTGTCCTAAGCCTTCAGAGAGCCCAGGTGCATTTTCAGTGTCATCTTCCTGATGCACATACTTTTTCCACTTCTGTCACTAATGTTGTTTTGTCTTTTCATTTAGAAAATTCTTTAATACTACTGCAAAATTGCTATCATAGGTGGACTACAGTTTTACCATTTTAAGTCCTTCTATTAACCTACCAGACTACTGTCCCTAACCTTCCATGTTCATGTTAAAGACACCGGCACATTCTTAAACATAATAACCAATGTTTGGATGAACTGGGAACAAATATACCTGTATTCATATGCCAAAAAAAATTTTTAAAAATATTTACATCACTGAGTTTTCAAACTTTTCTTCCTATATTTAAATAAATTTAACCTTACTCTAGTATACAAAACTTTTGCAATTATTCTCTATAGTATCACTACAGAACAGCTAAAGTTTTCAAGCAGTATTTCCTATTAACTCAACAATTTCACTGCAAATACTTGATGAAAAAATACAATTTTACTTGTGACAATGCCTCCTGTTCTTTTCCAAAAACATCCCAACTGGAACATGCTCATTTCCAATCAAATATTTTTAAAAGATATGCCACAGCACAATGAGTTTAAAGGCCATATGTTGCAATTTTGAAAGATATTCTGAAGCAGATACAGTCACTACTGCTCCTAGCTCACATACTCAGTAAACTACATGAAAGAATAATGTTTCCATGTTCTGATGTTTTCATGAAACTAAATGATCTTTAACATCCCTTCCAACCCAAGTCATTCTGTTTCATCTTCTATATTCAAGAGCAAGTTCTTGATTATTTTTCCCCTCTAAATTTTTGGCCCCTATTAGTCTATAACTTTCTTTACCAAATATCATTATGTACCTAAAGTCATGTATAAAAAGCATACACAGAAAGTTTGTGTCTCCTTAAACTTGGCATATGCCATGCTTAACCCAGCTACATATTTCCTCAGGAGAACACTGCCTGCAACCCATTATTTAAAGACAACAAGAAATAAATGACACAACATACTTATTAAAAAAATATCATGCAATACCCTCATCTAACAACATCAATTACTTTATCCATCTCCTACACCATTATCTATAAGTCTAATAAAGCTACTCAGCAGGCAAGGGATTTAATGAAATAAACCCTGAGTTCCTGGGAGGATCACCTGTGGTTTCAACTCTAACACTTCTGATCAAATACAAGCTCTCTTTCTGCTGCTGAGCAATAGGTTTTTCTGGATCTTGATCAAACATGCTCCAAAGAAGGAAGGGCGTAATAATACAGTGTAAGGTATTTAAGTGTGTAAGAGAAAAACTGATTGTGGTGAAAGGGAAGATGATTGATGAGCCACCACAAAACAAGTTCACAGCAATTCTTTCAATAAGCAACAAGACAATTAAGCATGCCAAGTAATCATCATTAATAAACCATAAAAAAGCCGTAAAAAAAACCAACAAAAACCCTCTAGTTTTGCACTGTTACAGGTTCCCAGTCTCCACAAATATTTTCACTTCTGTTCCCCATCTAAGGCTGAGAAACCAAGATACGTATCAGTGAAAGGTCTCGAGTTCTCTACCCGCTGTTGAACAAACATAAGTACTACCTGCTTCCTGCTCCTTTCAGTTCCAGGCCAGAAGAAAGAAAAAGTTGTCTTCCCTTCCTCTTAAAGGAAAAAGTCCTTATTGAGCCTCCTAAACTAACCCAAACATTTCTTACCTTGAAATCTAATATATTACAGTCTTAAAATTCCTTTAAAACAGATGACAATCTCTCATTTCTGGATGAACTTCACATTCTGTGGGAAATCTTACCTAATTTTGGCAGGGAATAGGGCACTTTAAAATAATCTTCATAAAACTCAATGAGACTCCTTGTAATATTTAGAGCATAGTCCCCCGATCCTCTTCGGATTGCATCAGGCCTTGCATATAACCGTACCTGTTAAAAAACAGACCAAAAGACCAATCATTTCAGCATCTGCCTTTTATACCTATCCTACCTGCAGAGGTGAATTATCCTAAGGTTGCTGTGAGATGGCAGGAGTTTTCCTTTAAAGCCAAGTATGACAGTCATACATTTCTCAAAACATGTCATAGCTAAAAACCAAAACTACTACAATTAAAGTTAAGAAGTTCAGAATTTACAATCTCATACTTGCTTGTGCTGCCAAATAAAAAAACTTGACACTCCCTGCATCAAAATAAGTATTTGAAGGAAACACATGTGTGCTAAAGATATGATGGGAGAGCGAATTAGTTTAATGGTTCTCTGCCTACACTGAATGTACGCAGGATGTAGTGACTCAGTAGGAGAAAAGTTCATGGTTTGTTAAAGGCACATTATACCAAGCCCTGAAAACATTAGTAGACTGCAAAGAAAAGAAAATAATCTTTCTCTTTTCTTTTCTCTGGCAGTGATACAGTTACCCTCGATGAGCTTTGGGAAGACTGCAAAATAACCATTTATTAGCTCATTCATGTACACAAACAATTAACATTTCTGAAACCTCCACGACTGCTTCAGGCCTCTGTTTTCAGGAAGCACTAAACCAAAGCTGTTTTAGTGAACAGACTGCTCTGTTCAGTATAAAACAATTCACATATTTGCCTGCCTGTAGTGAACCAATTGAACAGGAGTCACCTTCATAATTCAGCATTCATATGTGACCCTGATTAAGGAGGCAGCAGAAAGTACTGCTTGGTTATTTCCTCTTTCCTGTCCTTACAGTCCTTAATGCTTCCTTAGTGCAAATATGACATACAGCCAACAACTGTTAACCAAGAAAGGGATAGAAAGAAGAGCCACTTTTCACTTTCCCTCCTCATACACCACCTGATGGAAGAAGTGTGTGCTTTGTCTCTAGTGACTGTGGCAGAAGGTCTCTCCCTGCAATACATGACGGAACAACTACATGATGGAAATGAGACTCTACTGAATGTCAAGCCTAATACTTTCTGTGGTAGGATGAAATACCAGCCAGGGTTCTGAGGAAAGCACTAGGGCAAAAATCAGAAAATATTAATCCAAGCATGAGGGAGAGTGCTTCTAAACACTCTATTCTGGACCAAGAAAAGCCAATGGGATTTTTGCCTTCAGTGAAAGCATTACCAAGTATTGCTGTAATGCTCTTTTCCTGAACCAGTTCAATTATCCAAGTGGAAACCAGACATCAAAAACTGTACTTGTCAATTCTGTTTTAACCTACTATCTCTGTTTCCAGTATGCAGACATATTATTTGCTTCGTCACAATACCCATCTTTATATTTAATCTTTGTGTTGTATTAGACTCAGTGCACAATCAACCATACACAGTTATCACTTGTAAGGTAAAACAGGTAACAGTGTAACCTAATGAGATATGTAATAAAGTAGACCACCTATAATCACCACCTGAAAGCATATAAACCATTATCTGAACTCCTCCAAATCACTATTTTTGTTTATTGCTTCCTTTCAAAGTTAAGAGTAGCATATACATTAAATGTTCCCTTAGCTGCTAAACTCAATGTATTTCTTAACAAAATAGATATTAACCACAGAAATGCTAATCCAAATATCTCAAATATCTAGTTTATGGAAGGATGTTAAGAATCACAATTAGATTTGTGATGAACACTGTTTTGTATCATTAAACCTTTATACACAATCTTGCATAATTGCTTTACTGGCACAGTTGACTGTATCAGCAAATTAGGAAAAAAAGAGTCAGCCAATCAAGTATGCAAAAAATCATTCAATTTGATAGTGGCCAAATGTGTCCATAATAGCAAATAGGACATAAGCAGGGAAGAAAATAATAGGTAGATACAAGAAAAATCAAGGTTCAACTTCTTGCATTACAACGTGTCTTTTGGCAAATGCAGAAAAGGCATTTAATAGTGTCTGCGATGGAGCCAAGGTACCAAAGCTCAAAAACCGCAATGCTGCAAACTTTCATTTGTCTCCTGCCTAACACTAAATACAGTTTTATTTGCCCATAAAGTTTCCCTGTGTGTCTCTCTGCTTGCCCAGAACAACCCTGTACTGCCAGGGCTCCATGGCTCACAGCAAGGTCATCCCTAAGCTGGAATACAGTTCAGAAAATACCTGTGTTTTTGCCCAGGTGTCTCAGGGGCTTTGAGGCAACAGGTATTGCTGAAGCAGCCAGCTATCTTCAAACACTGGGTCTGCTTCTGCCTTGCACCGAACAACCATTGAACATGAATGTATGCAGGAACCTTAGACACACCATCACAGACCCATCCCTGGCCTCAAAAAAATCCCTGCTGGTTAGCAGAGGGCTAGCACAGGGCACAACCTGTGTCACTCTGTCTAGCTACCTGTTTTGGATGACACTTTCTGAGGTGTCATTCACAACATAAGGAGCTTGGTCTGGAGTTCAGTCTAAAGGCTGGCTCCTATAAGCTTGAAATTGAAGCCCCTACCTTTCACACACATTCCTGAAATTTGTATGCTAAATTCCATGCATTTGCTGTAAGTGATCAGCAGCCTACTTCTTTATAGTTGGTCAAAAATGTTTGCTGTATAAAAGCATACTTTTACAAACAATTTGTACATATCACAAATTTTCTGTAGTCTTTCTTAATATTTCAGCATTTTTTACATAAAATAATTCAAAGAAAATTCTAAAATATTTCTAATACCAGGCTGCCAGAACAGATGAATGTGATTGTAAAAGGAGAACTGTTTCTCACAGTGAGGGACAGCAGTGATACATGCCAAGAAATGTGCAACGTATTTAAAACAAATCACACCTAACTGCCGTCAAGTTATTAACTACAGTGCATGAGAAAACCTTCCTGTCTACAGCAGGTAGAAATTATCCAGCAAAAAGAAAGTTAGCACTTGAAAAGAGAGCTTTTCTTGTCTTATTACTTCAGAGTGCTTCAAAAAAACCGTGTATTAGTAACTATATAGAAGTTACAATGGGTAAAATTCTGACAAGTACAATTGCAGATAGCAACGACTATCTTGATTTCTGGAGAACAATACATTCACTAAAAATGTTTTCACTGTACCAAAGACTAGTCATAATTTCAGCACATAATAAACAGAGGAACACGTTCAAAAGAAGTAGAACTGCTCTATTTTGACATTTTAAAATCACTACTTTTTTTTCTGTTTTCCTTTTTTTTTCTGCATTAAAATATAAGTATGTGAAAAAGAGAAAAGGACGAAAGGGATGATGAATGGTGTACTGTGTTTACCTTGGCTGGACACCAGGTGCCCACCAAGTCTCTCCATTGCTCCCCTTCCCAGCCAGACGGGAGAGAAAACAAGATGAGGAAAACAATTTGTAGGTTGAGATAAGATAGTTTAATAAAGCAGAAGTGAAAGCTTGCATGTACACAAGCGAAGAGGAAAATAACCAGGTTCACTCTCTACATCCCATTAGCAAACAGTGTTCAGCCATTTCCCAGGAAGCAGGGCTTCAGCACGCATAGTGGTTTCACAGTGAGCAGCCATTAAAAAGAACAAATGCCCCACCCTTCCTCCTCCTTTCCTTAGCTTTCATACCGGAGCTCACATCATATGGTATGGAATATCCCTGTGGTTAGTTTGAGTCATCTGGCCTGGTTACGTGCCCTCCCAGGATCTTGCCCTTGATTTAGGAGGGAGGAATGTTACAGTGCTAATGCTGTGCCAGCACTACTCAGCAGTAGCCAAAACACTGGTGTGTTATCAACACCCTTCTAGCTACCAATGCAAAGCACAGCACTGTAAAGGCTGCTGCAGGGAAATGAACTCCATTCCAGCCAGACCCAATATAAAAGGTATGGAAAAACTTGCAGTCATTTTTTCACATTATGTGAAATACTTCAGGTCAAACCAAAGGGTTTATACAGCTCTGCAATGCAGGTAGGAGGAATACAGAATACCTTCAACTTTGTCATTATGGAAATAGAAAGCAAAAACCATTATTAGGTATGTCTAATTGCAAAGAGACTGTTATCCAACCTTCTACTCTGCAGGAATTCCCTAAAGATAAGAGAAAACCAGAGAGACCCATAGTATGCTCTCCTTGTGGCACTAGAAGAAGGCACTAAAAACCTTTGCAAGTAGTCTCACAAGCTGTCAACCTGCTTTCCCCAAGGAATTAGGAAGGTGACAACCTGGCAGAAATCAAGATGTTACAGTAAGAAGTTTGCATGACTGAAGCACCAGAGCCCACCAGGTACTTTAGAATTAAATATGCACTTCTACATTTGAAGCCTGCTCTTGAAGACATTGTTCTCTATGACACTTTCTAGTTCACATGTGCATGCCCTTTGAAACCTTTTTTCTTAGAGCAGCATTATCTTTCCAGGTCACCTTGCTTGATATTAAGACATTTTTATTATTTTATTTATTGTTACAGTTTATTTATTTTTATACTCTATGTGATCACAATAATCATATATAATAGTCTGCATTCATTCTGCAAGGCTTTTTTCCTTTAAACATTTAGCCATCTTTTCCGTGTTTTAAGACCCCCTCCAACTGCCATCACTGTCTCCCCCTAGACCCTGCAGGGAATCACAGCTCACTGGATGAGAAACAGAATAAAGTGCACCTTTGTTTTAGCAAGGAAAGACTTGTGAAAGTAGATGCCTCATTGGGCTCTAACAGCCTAAA
This sequence comes from Campylorhamphus procurvoides, assembly GCA_013396655.1. Taxonomy (NCBI): domain Eukaryota; kingdom Metazoa; phylum Chordata; class Aves; order Passeriformes; family Dendrocolaptidae; genus Campylorhamphus; species Campylorhamphus procurvoides. The sequence goes on along the minus strand of WBMV01000702.1, from coordinate 2,990 downwards.
ACAACACATGTTGACTTCAGCTGAATAACTCCTGTTAACTACAGGGGCAGGAGACATGACTGGTCCAGCCCCCGAGCTAGGAACACTTCAGCCAAGGCAACCTTCACCAACAGCATCCGCCATGTCTACAGTCTATGCTTTTGGATCCCTGCTCAAGCAGTCCTTATGAGTCAGTTGCATGGGGAAAAAAAAATAATAATAAAAAAATAGTCCTTTAAATGGCTGCACCTTGGTCATGACCACTGATAGTTCAGATCATGGGAGGCAGGACTGGATCTTATGTTTCTGTCTCACAGAAGGAGAACAGCTCTCTGAATCTTGAAAACAGCCTGATGAAGAAGTTACACAGCAGTAACCATTTTCTGCATCAGGTACAAGACCAGCTTTGAGAATGAGAAGGGGAGAATATCCATATATAATCCTAACCCTTGCTTCACATCATGTGATACCACAGACATTGCCACTCACATCACTACACAAAACCACTCCCAAAGGTACCCACATCCACAAAGAGCCTTTCCCTAGCCCTGAATGCTGCCACATCACATAGGCCTGTGGAACCAAAGGAAAGTTGAACCTCTCATTTACCCAAGCACTACTGCAGCATCTTTCCAAGCAAACATGGCTCATGTTCCAAGGATGCCATATACCCATTTTGCTAATGTCTAGATGCCCCCTCCCCCCTTCCTCTGTCTTTGGTCCATTTTGCTACATGTACTCAAGTCTGAACAGAATGGGAGAAAATGGAGGTATGGAAACTGAGCAAAAGTCTGCTGACAACCTCAAATCCTGTTTTCTCAGGCAAGCACGGCTTAGGTAACCTTGTATCAACATAAGAATTCACTTCACAATTAGGATAGTTACCCTCCCCACCTACTTCACAGAGAATTAAAAGTAACTCTGTCAGGTGTTATAAAGCAGCTTAGAGTACTCTCTTGTCACGAAACAGAGGTTTCTGCACATCAACTGGTGTCAGCAAAGCCATTCTGGGAATAATGTCTGTTCTTTAATCCCCTTCTCAAAGCCAGCAGACTTCACATAAAGCACTGTTCTTCGGAGGATTCTCCAAACTAACTCCAGTCCTCTGTGTGACATACCCATGGGTTCAGCCCAGCACTGGTATGTCTGGGATCTCACAATGATTTTAGAATCTCAGTTCAGAAAGGGCTTATGCATAAATTTAATTTTAAACACATAGTTAACCTCATATTATAGTTACAGAAGGCCTTTACATGTTAATAGTTACAGAAGCCCTAACATTTCAATAGAGCAGCCACTTACAAATTTTATAAAGGGGGATAAAATAGTCTTATACTTTTCTTTCAAGATCTGTAACACTTCAGCAGCAAGAGACACCCTCAGCTGAAAAACACATGCATTGCCTCTGTACCTAAAAGCTTCAATGTACTTGATAATCTGAGATCTTTTATTATTTTGCTCACTGACTATTTTAGGCATAGGTATTGCTTTTATTACCGTTACAGAGATAAAGATACGGTCACATCATGCATTCAATGTAGCAGACAAATGCCTGGATCCAACAGTTTTGGCTGTGTCACTCTGCAAACAAGGCATTGCATTTCATATGTGTTTTTAAATGTGATAAATTCAAAATAAGTAACACTTCACACACAAGCTACAGGCCAGGTTCCACTAAGAATGTGTATGGATTGTCTCACATGTGCACATAACTCCCTAATTTTGTCTATGTTCAAATTCAATAAATTTTACAGCATCGATGAGTGAAAGAGAGAAAGAGACAGGTAGCTGTAGGAAAATATCATATCTGCTGTAGTGAACATAGTTAAATGTGATAATGGGAAGAAATGACAGAAGAATGCCTTGTTTCAATCTCCTATTCATTATTCATCATGGATAATACTCAAAAAGACGGCATGGTACTGAAATGTGCTTACTGAATACCAAAGGGACAGCTCACCTTCTTAAGGAGATCACTCCAAACTGAGCAGTCACATATGTCACTGCGCTGAGCCTTAAATATTTTAACAAATTTAGGAATTTTTTAATATATTTAGAAACTTTTTAAAGCTACCTGAAACCAGAGAGCATTCAATGACCTGATACTTTCCAAGAAAATTGTTTTGCTAGAGATTGGATGGAACTTTTTTTAAAGTCAACAAACACTGTCTTTGACTGTGCATTCAAGACTGGTTTAACAAACCAAATAAAATAAGAGAAGCCATCAATAAGAATAAAGTTTACATGGAAGAAATGGTCACTGAAGGAGTAATGCTAGTAGAGAGATGTCTCAGGAAACTAAATGCAAGCACTGGGGTGACCGAACACTGCTGCAGGGCGAGGGGAAAGAGGCTTTATACAGACATAGTAGATGGTTCTGCATGAAAGTTTGCAGCATGACCCCCAAGGAGAAAGAAGTGAGAGAAACTTAGGGGGTTCCAGGTGACAGTGGACAAATGAGGAATATTAAGCAAAGAGATTTTTCAGGTATTTTCAGAGTTGTGAGAGTGGGGGAATAGCTTTGTGCATCCCCTTTCTAAATAAACATAACCACATAGGACAAGCATCTAGTTGCCTCATCAATTTCTCATCTGAACCAAAACAAATGTGATTGCCCAAGCCAAAGGTGCAGCAATATATTCTACCAGGAGGAAAAACTGTCATACAGACATGCTACAATTTCTAACTCGGATCATAAAATACTTTTGTAAGTTAATGAGCTGCACTCACATATAAATCCAACCAGTGCTCAGTTGACATACAATAAAATACTGGCTATGTCACCGACCACATTGCCATTAAGATTAATTTAGAGCACTCAGAATCTGTATCATCTTGTTGAAATGGCTCAGGGACAGAAAGTGAACATGTTAACAAGTAATGTAGAGCAAATGTAATTACAGGCACCATTTCAGCCAGCTAAGAGTGCCACGATCTCACCATCACATACTCAGTCATTCTGCCTTGACTCTTCTATTACACCAACACTAGAGTGTGGCAGTAGACTAAAC